>CAJGYM010000068.1:0-390086 GCA_904845305.1 Caenorhabditis auriculariae
AAAAAAAATTTTGAAGGCTTAAAATTTTCGTGGCTCATAAGTTATGTGGTCGCAATTTTCACGCGACGTATTTTTGCGGATCAAATTTTTCGTCCTACCATCGATTTTTTTCATCTTCTCGGAAATTGGTAACGCAAAACGGACGTGCTCCAGACGTTTCTGAGCAATTCTAGCGATCAATTAAGAGTGCTGACGCTACTAAAGTTGTCACTAGGTCACGTCCGTTTCGCGTTACCATTGTCCAGTTTTTTTTTTTCTTCTCTTTGGGAGTTTTTTATGCTCTTTTCGAAGTGATCCCGCGAAGTTCAAAATAGCGGTCAGACAGTGAAAAAGAACTTCATTTTGAAGAGTCAAAGAAAAAATGAAATTGAATTTCGTGTTAATTACTTTAAACACGGCTTTACCTTCTTTTTTTTTTCATATTTCACGGCGTTCTCAAACGGGGTGGCGAGGCGTCAAACTTTCTGAATTTACAAAAAAAATTTAGTGCGCGCTACGGATAAAATGCACTGAGTATCAAACGTTAATAACTTGTTTGTTCGAACGCCTTGGACTGTCGGAGGACTCTGCTCATGTACTGTAGACTTCAAATTTCGCGCCAAATTTTTTTTTTGACATTTCCCCACCCGTTTGGGAACACCGTGATTTATTTTTGATTTCTTGACGTTCTCTGAGCTATTCTTTTCACTTCAGATACTTTTCTTTAAACGCTGAGTCCAGACGCACTGGTCAAAAACCTGTAGTGGCCACTAAAGTTTTTCCCAAAAATTATGGAGAGCCAGAGATCATTTCTAATTTCGCGGAATCACTTTGAACACGGTATAAACGATAATTGCGTCCTTTGTACTAGAAAAAAACAATTTTTGTGAAATATTGTTTTTTCTTTTTCTCCTTGCAACTCAACACAGAACAAAAAAACCCTCAGCTGCTTTTAAGAGCATTGGGCTGGTACCTGGTATTGTCTATTCGGCCTTGCAGTTGATCGATTATTGTCCGCCTCTCGCTCAAAAAAGTCGTCGTGAATTTGGTTGAAGAAGGCGGACTTCTTGCATCGCGATTAACTGAATTTTTAAAGATAAAAGACTTTCAAAAGCGGAAAAAGAGGATATATAGCTGATTCATGGCTAGCTTGGGACGGAAAAAGGCATGGCCTGTCTGCGCTCTCCACCAACCAGACACTGTCTCTTTTCTTATCGTCTCAGGACCTTTTTTTTTCTGGCTCAAGCGAGCCGTGATTCAGCTATAAATACAAAAATTGAACTAAAAATAGCTGCTCGTATATTTAAATTATGTTTTCCGCACCAAGAGTGTTTGCGGCCGTGAATCATAATTGAATATTTATCGCGATCCCGTTTTTTTATGACGATTTTTATAAAAATTCTTTTCCGTAAAATATAGTGCGTCGTGTGCACTGCGGCGCTCTCGCACATGACGTGTTTTTTTTTCAATTCAATCATTTTGTTTTCGCAACATCGGGATGGTATGGTGATGTTCAAAGTAATTTTCGCCAAATTCAAAACCATCTCTGAATTTCTGAAATTCAGTTATATTTTTCACTCTCTGGCGGCTATTTTGAATTTCGCGGAATTACTTTCAACACAGCATGTGCTTTAAAAAAAAGCAGAAAAATTGCGTTTTTTTTTCAAAATGAGAAATCGATTCGTCTCATTTCCCATAAAATTTTTTGAAATCAAAAACTTCCAAACCTTACGTTCCAGTAGAAGTCCGCAATTTTTCTTTTCTTGCACTTCTCATTTTCCAATTTTAAATCGTAAGACGTTCTTTCTGAAGAAAAAAAGTAATTTAAAAAGATTTTTTAGATATCAAACTGCTTTATTTGAGACTGTCGTCGGTTCTCCATGGACTGAGGAAAAGTTCGTTGGAAGCTTTCTGCAATAATTTCAAGATTGAAAAAAGCAACTCGATTGCATTATTATTATTACAATGTTTTACTGACTAGCTATGTAAGGTCAAAGTAAGTTAGGGAAGCTTTTTGCGGTCATAAGAACTACCTAGGCGGTGCGCTGCTCCGCGCGGCCTTGTCAGAACTAAGAATCCTATAGGACTATAGTCGCCGAAGGCCACGGCATTTTCCGCGGGGGTCCCATCATCGCTTTGTCAGCATCGCGCTGCCAACAGTTTCTGCTTCCGCCACCGGAATGGGCTTCAGCTTGACTTTGCGTATCCGATTCGCAAGCGAAAAGGATCGGCACTCCGGGAGTCCCGCGGGCCTAATCTACTAGCGCTTACAAGTCAGAAACTTATTTTGGAAAGCTTTAGAAGTTTTTTAGAGGTTCAAAACTTATCTTGACTTTGAAGGCAGAAGCGAGATGGATATTTGAAGAAAAATAAATGAAGGAATAAAAACTAGAAGAAGAAATGACTTGATGCCACGTGTTAATTTTTTCGATATTAAGAAAATGAAAACTTGCCACGGGGTTCACGTTTTTTTTGCAGAGAATGAAATTTTTATTTTGACGAAATCCCTGAGAAAGTGGTCACTATAGGGTTTGACGTTTTAGTGGCCACTATAGTAGTCAAATTAGTGGCCACTATAGAGGTCTAGGTGCTACTACTGAACCACTAAAAATCTTAGTGGCCACTTTAGGGGTCAATGGATCAACATAACTGGTCCAATCTGTTTGTTTTAAAATTATCAGAGTTACTGGATGAAAAACTACTGAAGTGGCCACTAAATAGAGACCCTCTATAGTGGCAACTAAAATTTTCCCAGCCACGCAAAAGGTAGTGATAGTGGAAGCACTAAAATATTTTTTAAAGTCTAAATTTTTTTAATTTTTTTGTAATCTTTTTCCCCGCGGTTTTCTATCTTTTTGTCCTTTTTTTAGATGATAATCCGCGCAGACTGGACCTAATTGAATTTGCTGAGGCAGTTTGAAAATTTTTATACTATAAATATTCTGAATTACATCATTTTTCTAGTTTTTTTTTTGATGTTTTTCTAACATTAAAAAAGGTTTTTTATAATTTCTGCTTTCTATCTATTAATTGTTTCATAATTATGAATGCTTAGTCGATGGGAGGAAATCTACCTATACATTTTGTAATCAGTAATTTAGAATTTTCCTCTTTCAAAATCGTTCCTGAATATTTTTTTATAACGTAAGTGAGTGTTTCTTTCACATCATATTTTTCAAACTGACAAGATCCGAAAATTTCAGAAACAATTGAAAAAAATTTGGAGTATGCGATAGTGCGTCTCGGTGTGCTTACACCCTAAGCATCATAATTTACGTAAGGTCTAGACTTGTATTGAAAAAAAAAACGCCATGAGAAAAATCATCGTTTTGCTATGAATCGACGTTGATTATTGATTTACCAAAGCGACGTATCAGCTGGAAATAGCGTAAAAGGTTTGAAAAATGTTGAAAATGGGTCCTGAAGCGAAATTCACTAAACTGTGCGTTCTCCACCTTGGAAGATTCTCTATCAAGAATTTTTGAACAGAATATCAACCATATGCCATTTCCAGCTGGCTCCTTATACCCTTGCCCTTTTTCTTTTGTTTCGAAATTCGAAATTTGAGCTTCGAATCGATTTTCCTTGCATTACTGAAGGGTATGATCAACTCTGAGTTTTGGATTCTTTTTATTCAAAAAAGTAAACATTAAAGAATGTTTCTCAGGGAACCAGCTCGGGAAAAGGATAGTTACACTGATAATGGTACAGATCACTTTTTCAGGGAAATGAATAAATAAATGGGTTATCGTTGAAAAAAAGAGAAATATATGTACAACTCGAGTAAAAAAAAGATTTCTGATTATTTCGATTGGGTCATTTCAAGGAGGGCGCTGACCGTTGCATCTTTATCGCCTGAAAATCAAATTTTTCATGTTTTCTCTGGAAATTTTGATGATTTTATGATTTTTTACCTCGCCGTTCCTCGAGAACGCAACGAATGACTTCCTTGTCGATTTCCGGGAACATTGCCACGATTTCTTTCGTGTCTTCGTCAGTTATCTCGACAGCTGAAATCAGCTTTTCCGTTTGGAATTTTCACCTGCTTCACATTTTTCTTTCTTTTTTCTTTCTTTCAAAACAAAATAAAATAATTTCAATGGAAAAATCTAAATAGATTCCGTTCGCATCATGAAAAGGCTCAATATTCAAATTCATTTTAAAAAAAGCTTCAAAATGGGGGTTTTTTTTTTCAAATTTCAAAGCATCTTTATCTCAATTTTCCATCAAAAACTATCTTTTCCTTAATTTATCCAGCTCAAAAAAACCTTTGCTGTAAAACAAAAACCCCAAAATACAACTTAAAAACGGCTCTTCGCTTCGAGACCTTCATGAAATGTCGTTCATGCTCCTTTAAACCGCCGCACAATTATTTTCCAAAAATCCATAAAGCTTTAATTAACATAATCCTGGCTAAAATTGTAAAAAAAAAAAAATGAATTTTTGAATTTTCCATATTCAGAGGTTCTCGATCCAAAATGAAAACTCAAAAACCCTTTAAAAAACTCGAAATGTGATAATCTCCGGTTAGTTGTACTATTGGGGGATTGAAAAAACAATTCTGCAGTGTGATATTTTACTATAATTTTCCAAGAAACCATTGTGGGCCATTTTACGAAATTTTCTTCCTGGTTTTTTTTTTCAAAATGTTTTGAAATCTGTTTTTCGCAGCTAATTTTCACAGGATTTCTTTCTCAGCCACTATATTTTTTTTCCGAAACATTTTAACGTCCTTTTCCCTCTCCCTAAGTCCAGTCTTTCAATCCCCAACCCAAAAAAGAACAAAAAATCCAGGCCTTAACCCAAAAAGTCCTTGCAAAAAAGGGAAAATTTCTCATTTTCAAATCATTTTTTTCAAAAATTATTCCGAAATTTCCCCAAACTCACGCTGCGGAGGCGGCGGAACGCTTGCCGGATCGACATTCTGAATATTTGCTGCCGGATTTTCGACGGGGGCGAAAGCCAGAACCAAGTGCACCATTCCTTCTTTGCCTTCACCCTAAAAAACCAACTTTTCTTGTAACAATTCGCAGAGAAAGATAGAAACAGATTAGAGAAATGAAATGGTACAAGAAAAAAAAGGAGAGAGGTAGAGAGTAACGGAATGAAAGTTTTTAAAACTTCAAAAATCCATATTTTTTTATCGAAATTTCTTCACAAGAACCGCTAAAATGAAATTTTTCTTTAAAAAAATTTCATTTTACTGAAACATTCAAGTGTATAGAAATTAATTTTTCCAAGTTGAAAAAGAATAAAAAAAGTAGAAAAATAATGATTTTTTTCAGTTTGCGATATCGCGTCTCAAGTGGAAAGAGCCGACAATGGCCGAGGAAACGCCGGAAAAACGGCCGATTCCGGTTGAAACGCCGAAAAAAAAGATAACAGCCAAGGCGGCCTTCCGGAACAACGAAGCCGAATTGAGGTGCATTTTGAGAGAAAATTCAAGAAGTTTTTTGAAAAAAGTTGCGCGAAATAACTGTAAAAAAGTCGTTTTCTCACGGTTTTGGCTTGAAATTAGGGATTTTTTTTGTTTTTCAGTTCGAAAAGCCACAGAAATGGAAGAGTTCAGAATCACCTGTTGGCCACTGAGGTGGAAATAGTCATCAACGGATTCTCCGTTGAAAATTGTTTGAGGGAGCATGATATGCGCCCAGGCGATACATTCGTCGGCGCTGAAGGCTCTCTGGAAAAAAAAAATTATATTTATTTTCAAAAACGAAGTTATTCAATATTATCTCTGACTCTCTCAAATCACGTTATTTTTTTAATCTGTGACGTTTTTTTTGAGTTCCGCAAAATTCCCCAAAACGCCGAGTGGTGTCTAGAGGGGCAACCTTAGGGACCACATTACCAGCCCCTATAGAGGTCACTCAAGCTTGTAAAAGTGGTCCCTATAGGGAAAATGCTAGTCGATAAATGTTTTGAACTTTAAGCGAAGAAGCATCTCCATGGGAGAAAACTGGATAAATTAGCGTTTTTTGAATAAACTTGTGAGACCTATAGGGTCCACTTGAGCTTTAGGGGCTAAGGGGTCAGATTCTAAGCCACTTGAGAGGCCACTTAGTTTTACGCTTATAGGGACCACTTTAGAAGTATAGGGGCCTCTATAGAGGTTCGTAGAGATTGCCCCCGTAACCCCTTTAGGGACTATGAAATTCCTAAGTAGGGTGGCAAAAAAGCTTGCAAAAGAGGCCACTCCAGGGGAGCACGCTAGTGATCCCTATATACGTATTTAACTTTTAAAGAAGAAAGAAATTTAGAAAATTCCTACAGAGACCACTTGAGCTTTTGGGGTAAAGCTCTAAACCATATAGGGACCACTCTGGCGTTTCTAAGCATTTTGAACATGGAATAAATGAAATTTTGTTTAGAGTCAGGGAAAAAAATGAGAATATTTAAAATATTAATTATTGAAAAAAAGTAGCATTTAAAGGAGGCTTTTTGTTAAAAAAATCAAACTAGAAACAAGATTTTTCTCTGAATTATTTTCAACTTTGGGAGGATTTGAAGCTGACTAAGGAAAATGTGGATTAAAAGTCGGAAGCTGGTTCTTCTAAACCTCATAAATTTACAAAAAGGAAGTTCTTAATTTTTAAAATGATATCGATGAAAAAAATCGAGGCGGGGCAGGGGGATATGCTATAAAGTGTAATTTCTCTGAAATTATTCTTCTTAACAAGTTTTTGATTAGCATTATGAACAAAAATCGAAAGAAAGAACTGAAATTCGGAAAAATTTTCTGAAATCTCAAAAAATTACATATTGAAGTAGATATAATCATCATTTGACAGCAGTTTGTTCTTCTTTTCAAGCTTTTTATATTTGGGGAGAAACATTAACCTCATCGAAAATCTGGATGTAGATACTCTCGACGTTGTTGGGCAGATATGCATGAACGGTGCGGTTCCAGGCCGGCTGCCTGCCGCCACTCAGAACTGTGTTCGTTTCGAAGACCGCGTTCCCGACCCGAACTCTTAAAAAAACATTCAATTTTTTTCGAGTGAGAAACATATTCAAGCTTTGAACTTATAATTAGTTGAACAGAAAAGGGAAAAAAACTCCTTAGTCCCCCTCATGTCCGATCAAGAACGCGGTCTCCTTTCAGATCGCTTCGAGACCCGTTAGAAAAATAATTTTTACCTACTTGGGGGCATTCAGAATAATCCTGAACATGGCAATAATTTTAAAAAAACCAAAAATTTGAGAATGAATTAATTTCATAGAATTATCAAATAAGACGACAGAAATAAAATCAGAAATTTTTTTAAAAAAAGTTCAAACTGAATTATTTCATTTGAAAAAAATCAAATAGGGTTCTACAAATGCAAAAAGGACAAGAAACTCATCTAAATCATTATAAAGAAGAAATAAAAGGACTTTCGGAACAATTTTATGGAATGAAAAATGAAAAGTAACCTGCAATAAGGGTCCATGCGGACGAGGCCGTAGTTCTTGACCAAATTGGCCTCTTGGATCGTCACGGATAGTCGTCCGCGGGTGTTTGGCGGCACGAATCCGTAGAGTTGCTGTAAAATGACTATTCAATTCAAAAAAATCACTGAAAATAAAAAAAAAAGATCGACGAATTTTCAAAAAGAAGGTCTAGAAAACTGTAAAAAATATTATTTTGTTAAAGAGGAGTAAAAAAATAAGACTTCTCTTTGCTTTTATCATTCGAAAGGATTCTTGGACTGCGCTAATTTCTAAATAAGTTAAAGATATCTACTAGGATTTACGAATTTCTTGGCTTCGAAAAAGTTTTTTAAAGAGATTTCCAAGAGCAAACTCCAATAGACATTCCAAAAAGCCTCAAAAAAATAAAAAATGTTCCGAAAAATGTTCTATAGGTCATTTCGCGCCAGCTTGTCACGATTTTAAATTTCCTCGGAGCTAGAGAACCCATTTCGGCGCTTCGCTTCGATGCTCTCGGTGTTCTCCCTTGCGTGCGCCTTTAATAAAATATTATTTCTGATAAAAGATATTCCTTAGATTTTATCTTTCTCTTTTATTAAGTTACGAGGCTGTTTTTAATGGATTGATTTCATTTTTCGCCTTAACTATACACACTCAGACTCTGTGCTGAGTTTGTAAAAAGAAAATCAAAAAGATTGTTTGAAATTTAAAATCGTGACAAGCTGGCGCGGAATGACCTATAAACTCCTTTCTTCGGCTTTCAACAAAAAAGATCGGAATATTTTCCATAAAAAGTCATAGGGTGGTCACTTGAAAACAAAAGCTCCTTCACAGTGTTCCCAAACGAGCGGCAGCTGTGGTCAGTAGGCTTGGCTGACTGCAACAGCGGCACGGTTTATTGCAATAGGGGCGCGGGGATGAGAGTCAAGTTTTGTGGATTTAGTGGTTGGAAAAAAAGACCATCAAATGATGTTTTTTCCTAGGTTCTCGCAAGTTTTTCAAAGATTTTTTTAATATGTATTAAATTATAACGAACACATTTAAATGAAGAAAGAGACGAAAAAGTTTTTGCAAAACAAAATATCTCCCAAAATGTCGTTTTTAGGAAAACTCGTCAAATCGAGACTTCAAAGGGAAAATGGAGAAAAAAAGCTCACAGCACTTCTCTTAAGAAATACCACTTGAACGTTTTAAAACAAAAAAACAGATACATAATAGCTTGTACGAATAAAGTTGTCACCCAAAATGACATTTTCAAGAATAAATTCGTCAAATACTGCCTCGATTTGGAGAAAAAAAATCTCAAAGCGTTTCTCTCAAGAAAGTTTATTTGAAATTTATAAAACAAAAAAAGAAATATCTTATGCGAAATAAGTTGTCATCAAAAAAATGTCCTTTTAATGCAAATTTCTGTGACGAAAACAATCGAAAATTTCTTCAAATCTCTGAATAACGCGATAAACACGTTTTAAGAACACATACAACGTGAAAAAATACAAAAGAATGGTAGAAAAGGAGAAAAAACCGTATCAAAAATAAATGAAATTTTGTAAGGGTGATACGCGCCGCACCGCGTTGCGTTAGAAAAAACTCGCGTTTTCGCCCCATTGCGACGACCTTTTTTTTGGCTTGCCGCCGTCTCTTTTGGAACACTGTGATCCTTTCAAGGTACTTTTTGCCCTTTTCTCGTCCTATTTTCCTCACCTGCTGAACAGCAGCCGCGTACTGCTGATGCTGCTGTTCCAATTCAGCGGCAGTTGCCGGATCAACGACGGAAACAGGTACAGGACCGGCCGCCGTTGGGGCAGGTACAGCCAAACGAAGAAAATCCGGGGGCAGTTCGCCGACCAGAATCTTAAGAAAAATTCCCTTTTCTAGGGAACATTTGAAGCAGTATCTAACCTTTCTACGTCTTTCAGCGACGCTTTCGGGCATTTTTCGAAGCTCTGAAAGCCTTTTTTATGATTTGATTTAGTAAAATACGAAAATTTGTTAGAAAGACGGTAATTTTTAAAAAAAGGGTATCGAAACGAAATTTGGGATAGGAAAGAGAAAATTTTTTGACGAACGCGCGAAGAAAAGGATGTTCACACAGCTTTTTAGAATTTTCCAAGGTTTTTTTCAACATCATTTTCTTCAAATAGAGTTGATTTCATTAGCTCAAAAATTCCAAAATTTAAAATAAAAAGTTTGAAGTATGCGATAATGCGTTCCGGTGTGTTTACACAGAAGACACCATAATTCACGAAACTGACGTATACGTAGTGAATATTTGATGGAAAAATTGACAAAAGAATTTTTTATCGCTTCACGTCTTTCAAAACATAGAGAATAGCTTTGGAAGGGTAAAAATTCCAAGAAAACCTGAAAAATAAACTTTAAATGATGTTAACAGCACTCATCGCAGTTTAAAAAGCGCGGAAAATGAAAAGCTTCGAAACAGGTGGGGTTAGTTAATCCACCTAGTGGTCTTTTTCCCTCCCTGCAACATCACCATACCATCCCGATGTTGCGAAAAAATAAACAAATTGAATTGAATTGAAACTTCAAACTTTTCGTTCAAGTTTCTAGAAACTTCCTTATTGGGATTCAGTAAATTCCGCGCGAAACGGTCGAATTACAGAATATTTAAAGCTAACGGAATCAAACTTTTTTCGGGACGCTTCAAAAAAGTCCCAGAGCGAGGTTTATCCGTTTCCTTTTGCAGAAAAAAACGTTACTAGCGTGAAATGGCCTATAAATCAAGAAGTTATATCTAATAGAGATCCAAGTGAGAAAAAGGGAACTCCAAACGAGAGTGTGTGTGAGTGGCAATTTGGGAGGAATCTGCGTCCCTGGCTGCAGTGCCCTAAAAACGCCTGGAGCACTTCTAGCCTCCTCTAGAGACAGCTTCTTCATTGACTCGGCGGCTCAAGAGTCTCGCGGCTCTGCGTCCTGCCTCTCGCCGTCCATTTCCAACGGCAGAAGCCCCAATTCTTCGTGTTTCTCAGGCGGTTCCGCGTTCATTTTCTTTCCCTTTCATAAATCTTCTTGTTTACTTGGTGATTTCGAAGGTCGTGCTTGGAAATAATTGTCGGAAAAACCTCGCTCTTTGAATAAGAAAACAGAGCAAAGTTCATCCATGGCTTACTTGAAACAATATTCGAAAAAGGTCTTCAAACGATTAGGAAAAAAAATATGCAAACAGAAATTTTTCGTTCTATATGTTATTTTTATAGCAAGCAAATAATCAAGAAAGCTTTGAAGTTTTCCTATGAATCATCGAAACTTTTCGAGTTCCTGATTACGGCGTGAAACTAAACTAGACTAAATTCCTCAAAAAGTATATTGTTTCGAAGCATTTCAACAAAAAAAAAATGGCAAAACTCAATTATTCTCTCTCAAAACGCAACAAAGCATCAGAAAAAATAAAAGTAAACAAATATCGCGTGAAGGAAAAATGTGGAAAAAGTGCCTCATTTCCTCAACACATTTTCAGCGATTTCCAGAGCAAATTTTCAAATAACTCAAGAAAATGCGTTCAGGATTGAATATAGTTTTTTAAAAAAATATTAGAAAACATGAAAACTTAATTAAAAAAAATTGTGGAAAAGTGAATAGAAAAATGGGAAACGACCCAGATTTGGTTATAATGTCGTCAGCTATGATGTCATCTACGCAAACATCGAAACTTACGATCAACTTTGCCTGTCGAGTCCACCGCCACCATTTCGCAAACTTTTTCTCTTATCTTTTCAAGTTTTTGTTTGTATGTTTATCTTCTTTTTGTTTATCAGAAACAGCTCATCGTGGCCATTATGAATAAAGAAATATTACATTCAGCAAAAATTTTTTTAAAATAAATAAAAAAATAGTCTAGACCAAAATGTGAGTCACATATTTTTCTTCACTTTTTAAAGTCATAAGAGCGGATTTTTTTTTTGCCCTTTTTATCAGCTGTTAAGAATTACGAGCACTTAGGCGAGATAAAAGCGTTTGCATCATAAAAATGATGTGAAGAGAAATACTTCATGTTTTTTTTGGATCCTAAAGTGCTTTTGCTGCCTTTCATCTTATTTTCCATTATCCAACCCATACTTTTCACGGAAAAAAACTTTCGACACAGTGGCCATTTATTTTCGGCGACTTGCGCCACACTTTTTCACCAAATCTGGCAAATATCCAACCCGATAAACAACTAGTTTTCTGGGTTTTTTTTTCTGTTCATCGTGGGATATTTCGCTGCTTCAATTGTTTCTTTTTCACGGGTAGTTTCATAAAAATGACTGTTTTAAAATTTTGAGTTGGATACTTTTTGCAAAATAGTTGAAAAGGAAAAATGCGAAGTGAAAATTGGAAACTTATTGAATTTGTAGCCACTTAAAAATAATTGTTTTTTCCTATTCGAAACGAAATTTTTTCTGCGCATTTGAACTGTTTTGTCATAGAATTTTAAGGAGTTTCAAATTGAAGTAAAAAAATTCATAAAATAAAAATATCAATAATGCTTAACTGTTTTTAAATTTCTAAATTTTGTCACAAATCAAGAGTTGGATAAAAAAATAAAAGTTTTGAAGATAAAAAAACGTGTTGAAAATCGAATAAAGTACGAAAAAGAGAACAAAAGGCCGATAAATGGTCCTTTTACCTGATAAGGAAAAAAAAAAGCTTCATGCACTTTTTCGCAACATTTTTAGAAGCTCAATATCATTTTTAAGGCATAGTTTTGAACTTTTCAACGTTACGAAACAGTTTTTTCCTTCATTTCCTCTTTTTCTGTTATAAAATGGTACCGATTTCTCAAGATTTTCTATTTTTTCTCAACATAATTTTATTTTTTTGTTGTTTTTTCCTGTTTCAATGACTCACACTTCTCGTCTATTTGATGTTTTATCGATCTTTTTCTGTTCTAAAACAAATTTTTTGTTGATTTCTAGGGTCCTGCTGACTTATTTATTGAAAGAAACAATACTATAAAATGATGCGCGGCTACGACTACGAGTCGGACGACTCAAACTCGAGCGGCGATGGATTTATACAGCAGGATCCTCAACAGAATCGCTGTCCCAGCGTCTCGGATCCCACTTCCAGTTCCGAGGGATACTTTCATGGTCAATTTCAACTCATTTCTTCATTAAACTGTGGAAAAAGATGGAAAAATCACCTTGAATTCGTGAAAATTACACGAAAAAGCTGTACTTGGGCGTTTATCTTGGTCGAATTTTGAAAAAAAAAAGAAATTTCCAGTTTTTAGGGATCTTGCAATGATTAATATTGATTTTGATCTTGTTAAAACTTTAAAAAGTTGTAAAAATTACCTTGAAATTAGTCAAAAAGGGCACAAAGAAGTACTTACAAAGAGGATTCAAAAATTCAATAATTTCCTAAATCATAATTCTTGTTCTTAGGGATCCTTTCATGGTCAATTTTTGTGTATATTTTGCTTAAATTTTTGGAAAAATTGTTGAAAAATCACTTTAGCATAGGGTAAATTACACTAAATCGGTACTTAAAAAGACGTAAAATTTCCTAAATCAAAAATTCCAGTTCTAAGGAATCTTCTAATGGTCAATTTTGGCGTTTATCTTGTTAAAGTTTTGAAAAATATGGAAAAGTCAACTCAGAATTAGGAAAAAATACACAAAAGCAATACTGAGTGTTAAAAAGGGGGTTCAATATAGGGATTTTCTTAAAAGTAACTTTGAAAAAATGACGCCGAGTCACGCTGACGTGTTGATTTGATAAAGCCGGTTTTCGTCAATTTACTTACTTTTCTAGTTTTTTTTTTCATTGCGTAAAAGTTTGTGAATCATATCTTAATAAGCAAATTCTAAGAAGCTTTTAGAAAACCTTCAATCAGTTCAATTTCTGAATGTTTGTGTGAAAGTTAATTTTTTTTTTCCACATTTGATCCTTGAATGTAGTCAGATATAAAAATTTGCTTCAGTTTTTCGAAGTTTTTCCGAAAATTCTCCAATCATTGAGGCGTTTTTAGTTATATTTTAGGTCACGTAAGGCTTTTGCGCATTTAAAAATCTTAGGAAAACGTTTTTTCTCATATAAAAATTTATTTTCTAGAATGAACTTGGACAGTGTCTTTGAGGTTTATGGGAATTTTAACTTTGACTAATTTCGCAAAAATCTCAATAAGAAGAGCCATTTTTTAATGTTAACTGTTTACTAAAATACCACTGCGTCTTCAAAAAAGAACAGATTTTCCATCTTTCTTTGTTATTTTTCCAACAAAATCAAAGTTTTCCAGGTGGAAACTACGAGAACGGCCGCCAAGTCGGCCTGGTGTTCAATCCGAAGCCCCACGTCGTGAAAATAATCAAATCCCACACGGGATTCGGTTTCAATGTCAAGGGCCAAGTGAGCGAAGGCGGCCAACTCCGGAGCATAAATGGAGAATTGTACGCCCCGCTGCAACACGTCAGCGCCGTGTTGCCCGGCGGCGCGGCTGAAAAAGCCGGCCTTCGGAAAGGCGACCGCCTTTTACAAGTGTAAGTGTTGTATAGTGCGAAAGATCCGATAGCATTTCTTTATTATATAACATCTTACGATAAGCAAATATTCACAATTTAAGTACTGTAGAAAAACTCTAGAACAACAATAATGGGAACGGCAGAGATTTCGGCTCTAAAAGCGTAAATAATATGGCTTATTAAAGGCGCAGGCCGCTGTATCGCCAGAGGTCTTTGAGACGAATCGAAATTTTTCTACATAAAAGCTATTTTCTGCGCGAAAGCGGCGCAGTGCATGCACACGACACACGGAGCTTTACAGAAAAATATGGGCGGGCGTCGTAAAAGGGGTATAGACGATGCACGGCTAGCTTGGGACGCAAAATGCATGGCCTGTCTGCACTCGCCACCAACCAGGGCACTGTCTCGTCGCTTTTCGTGGCAGGACCCTTTTCTCGATGGCTCAAGCCAGCCGTGAATCAGCTATATTCATCAGAGTTTTACGGAAGCAAAATTTTCTTAAAATTTCCGAGTGAAAATTTTTTCCATCGAATAGAAGTATAAAATAGAGAATCTGGGAGAAGTGAAAGATCAAGATCAAAAATTTGGTTTATTAGAGCTACTTCCGCTGAAAAAAAATTTCAAGAATAGCATTTCCTTGCAGTTTTTTGGACTTTTTTTGTAAAAAAATAAGAAATACTCGGTTCTGTCGTTTTTTTGTGAGTGGCCATTTTTTTGAAAATTCCTAAGTTTTTTTAGTTCTAAATTGTTTGAGTGTGCAAAATGTGTAGAATTCTCGATTGTGGTTAGTTTGAAAATTAAAAACTAATTATTGGCGTCTCAAAAAAAGAAGAATTTATGTTTTTGTCAATAAATTTCATGTCAATCATTTTTAATTTGATCCGAAATCAAGTATCATGAAGGCGAAATGGAGTTAATTGAGATTTGAGAGCATTTATTGCCAAAAAATCAGAAAAAAATGAGCTTTAGAAAGAAATAATGGCCAGAATTTTCGAAAAATTAACTTCGAAACGGGTCATAGTATTCGGGCAAATCCGGAAGGGTTGATAATGGCCGCTAAAAGGGAAAGGCTCAAAAAAGGCCGCAAAAAGGCAGCAAAAAGGCTGCAAAAAGGCTGCAAAAAGGGTCCCTTTATCAAGCCTCCCATTTTTCTGGAATTTTAAAGGCTCAAGAAATGGTGGAAAAGGAAAAGGTAGCAGAAATGGTGCATAAGGGCCGATAAAATGCCGCAAAAAGGCAGCAAAAAAAGGAGCTTTTGTCACCTTTAATGACACGAATGGTAGATCGACAACTAAATTAAATGATATTTCAGAAATTTATGAACATTTCCAGAAACGGCGAAAACGTGGAAGGGGCGACCCATCGGCAAGTCGTCGAATTGATCAAAAATGGCGGCGATCAGCTGACCATGATCGCCATCTCCATGCAGGAATATGAAGTTGATCGGTAGAATTTCCTTTTTGTTGAATTTTGTGAATTAAAAAAATTTGAAAAAAAGTAAATTTTTTTATCGAATTTTTGTAGGTTTTATCGAGTTTTTGGTGACGTAGATTTTTTTATTGAATTTTTGTAAGTTTTTATTGTTTTTTTATTGATTTTTTTGATGATTTTTCTTAGATTTTTTTATTGATTTTTTTGTGAATTGTCATTTATTTTTCGTTGATTTTTATTGATTTTTTTAAAGGTCGTAGTTTTATAGAAATTCAGGAAAAAAATCACTCTTTTGAAGTTTTGTTTCAATCATTTTTCATTTTTATTATTTCCAAATTCAGCTATAAATAATCATCATTTTTGAAGCCTTTTTTTGATTGAAAAATAATTTTTCATAGTTATTTTTTTGGATCTAGGGATTTTTTTCTCAGTGGATTTCGTGTTTTAAAAATCATGACAAATCCTAAAATCCATGAAAAAAAGTTATTTTACTTTGAAGTACAAAAAGCGCTTCTAAAGTTACTTTTCCCGCTTCATTTTTTTCAGGTTTTACTAAAAATTAGGTTCACATTCACTCAATTCACGCGTTAGGATTTACAAAAAAAGAAGAAACTATTTCAAACCGAAAAAAAGATTTTTTTACTGTCTTGTTTTAAAATATCGATAAAACCTCAAAATTTATGGAAAAAAGTTCGAATTTTTTTCGCAATACTAAAAATACCTTTTAAGTTACTTTCCTGCTTCATTTTCGAGATTTATCAGTAAAATTAGGTTCAAATTCACTTAACTCACGGCTTAGGATTTACAAAAACACTGAAGAAAAATATTTCAAACCAAAAAAAGAAACATTTTAAAAAGCCAGAAAAAGATGATTTTTTCAAAATTCAGATATGAAATTGGAGAGGAAAGCAGCGTGTCTTCCTATCGATACGATTATTCCGAAAGCCGATCTTTACCTGTCACGATACCTTCTTATCACAATATCAATGATAGCATTGAGAGATATGTGGTGAGTTTCGGTTTTGTTCAATATTTTCTGGATTTAGAACATTTTTCTCAATAAAACTATCGTTTTTATCGTCCAGAAATGCTTTTTGAGGTTTTTACAGGTTCAAATGTCTTTTATGACGATTAAAAAAAAATTTTCCTCTCGAGACCTTTATCAAATTCTTCATCCATGCTCCTTTAACGATTAAAAAAAATTTTCCCCTCGAGACCTTTATCATGTTCTTACACATGCTCCTTTAATGATAATGAAAAAATTTTCCCCTTAAGACCTTTATCATATTCTTATCCATGCTCCTTTAATAATAAGGAAAAAAAAAATTTTTCCCCTTGAGACCTTTATCAGTTTCTTATCTATGCTCTTTTAAAAAATATTTTCGAAAAATTTCAAATCTGCTTTTTTTTGAGAAAAAATCAGAAAGAGCGGTGAAATTTCAAAAAAAAAAATGACTGTAAATAGGATTTTATTCCAGTATTTTTTTGTCCTTTTTTTGAATTTGTAGCTTTTTCAGTCAACCTCATTTTTTTCTTCGCGATTTTTCGGAATGCATCATCAGCTTTCCAGCTCTGAATTTTTCCTAATTCATATTTAGAAGTCGTATGAAACGTATTTATCCATGGTTTGATATCATTAACCGGGAAATTTTTGAAGGCTAAGCTGGAAAAAAATTTTAAAATCAGTGATCTTACGAAAAAAATGGTAGTTATAAAAAAATTATATGATTTTTTTCAGCTAGAAAAAAAATATTTTTTTGAGTCAAAATCAAGCATTTTTTTCCGTTTCCAATGTAAACCGGTTTCTTGATTTTTGAGATTTTTGGGAAAAATTTCGAAAAATTCTTTTTCGTATTTCTTTAATTATCCCTTTAGTGAAAAAGAAGGCGTTTTTTTCAACTTTATATAATATTTCCGAAACAGTAAATTGAAAAAAACTCTCTTTGAAGGGACAAAAAGAGACCACTAAAAATTAATTTATGCAAAAACAGTGTTTCTTTAATTCCATTTCATGTTTCTCTATATCCAAGTGAAATAAAATATTCAAGAGTGGTTCCTATAGGGGTAATCTTAGGAGCCCTTGGAGGGTCCCCTCTAGAAATCACTTTACCAACCCCTATAGGGGCTGCTAAAAGCATGCAAAAGTGGTCTCTATAGGGCACATGCTAGTCGATAATTGTTATGAAGAAGAAGCATTTCCATGGGGAAAATTGAATAAAAAAGAGTTTTTTTGAATGAATTTGAGAGACCCCTCTAGGGTCCACTTGAGCTTAAAGGGCTAAGGGATCAGACCATAAACCCTTATAGGGATCAACTTAATTTTACTCCTATGGGGACCACTTTTTCGGCCCTTATAGGAGCTATTTCCCTTCCTAACCCTTTAAGGGACCACTCTGGAATTTCCCGGCCTCTGTAGGAGTTGTTGTCCCTCCTAACCCCTATAGGGACCTCTCTGGAACTCCTCAGAATATTCGAGTATTTAGGTGTACGATTTGCACATGGCGGGCAGACATCTCGGCTCGAGAAGGTACTCGGAATTCGTCGACCTTCATTCGGCCCTCAAAAAGGAGTTCATCGACTTCGTCTTCCCGAAATTACCCGGAAAATGGCCCTTTCATCTGAGCGAACAGCAGTTAGACTCCCGGAGACGGTGCTTCTTGGAAAATGGAATGAAAATATATATCTGGAATTTTTCCAGGGGCTTGGAACAATATTTGGAGCGAGTTTGCTCCGTTAGAGTCATCGCCGATTCGGATATCATGCAGGTAAAAAAATCGATTTTTGAGGGATTTTAAGTGATTTGAAGAATTTGAATTAGAAGTTTTGCAGTACAATAAGCAAAAATTAAGCGACTTTTTCCTGGTAAAAATTAATTAAAATTAGGTTTTTTTTTGGAAAACATTGAATTCTTTTTAATCAAAAAATTCTCACTAAATAATAATTTTCGAAGAATTTTTTTCCCATGATATTCAAATTGAAAATAGGGAAAAAAAGGATTTTCAGCTATTTTAGGTTGTATTTTGAGTCATTTTGAGCTTCTTTGAATGGAATTTTGTGTCCAAATCAAGTTTTCATCACCAAAAAATGTTGTTTTTCAGCCTCTTTCTTGAATTTTGGTGGAATTTGACACAATTTTCAGCTCTTTCGGTCATTGAATCAAGATTCTAGATCGCTTTAAACTCAAAATTTTCCCATTATGCAGGTTTCTGATGGAGTGTGACCCAAAAATCGATTTTTAGCTCTTTCAATCAATAAATTTGAACTCTAGGTCAACTACAAGCTTAAAAGTTTCCTTCAAAGGAGTTCTTGAAATATTACGAACCGATAACTCGATTCTTAGCTCTTTTAGTCATTAAAGTGACGCTTTAAAACACTTCAAAGGTGCAGTATTTCCCTTTAAAGGAGTTCCTATTGGAGTGTGACCCGAAAACTCGATTTTTAGCGCCTTTAGTCGTGAAATTGAGGTTTTAAAACAGTTTTAACAAGATTTGCTCATTAAAGAAGCTCCTGATAGGTTCTGAGAATAAAATTTGATTCCAACTTGGCTCGTAAAAATATTTTTCTGCGGAGTTTTTAAGGAATTTTGACTCAAAAACTCGATTTTCAGCCTTTTTAATCATCAACTTTGAGTACTAGATTAACCAAAAAAACTGTATTTTTTAAAGGAGCTCTTGAAGACCAAAAATAACTATTTTTTTAAATTTTCACACATCAAATTAAGGTTTCAGATCGACTTTAAATTCGATAATTTCCGTTTAATAAGTTTCCGCTGGCATGTTCTAAAAACACGAGCGGTTGTGGGGCACGAGCGGCACGACCGTTACTAAATCACGAGCGGTTTCATTTTCGCTCCTTCGCGAACGCTTCTAAATCACGAGCGTTTCTAAACCGCGAGCGTTTCATTTTAATCATTTTCTTTATTACCATCCAAGTGTGTTTTTTTTTTCATATTTCTACCTTCTTTTTCTCCTTGAATAAAAATTTTGACGATCTTATATGCACATTTTTTCGCTCAATTTGTTGATTGATTCACATTTGAGGTTCATATAATGGATTTTTTCCAGAAAATGCAGCAAGCTCCCGTTGTTCCAGAAAATGCAGCAAGCGGCCTGTTACTAAGTTTTATAATTTCGTATTATAATTCCGCCCAAACAGCGCTTATAAAATGACTATACTAGCTAGATTTTTTTTTGCAAGAAAACACAGATGAGAATCAGAGAAAAAGTTCATATTTTTTAATTTGTCATAAGCAAAATCTGAGAAATATTGACTTTCATGCGAGACATCTGTGAAATATTAGTTTATCATACGCAAAATCTGTGAAATATTGAATATGAAAAATCAGATGAAATTATTAGAAAAAAAATTTGCCATACGCAGAATCTGTGAAATTATAGAGACCGCAAAAAAACTTAGAAAAAATCCATTATATGAACCTCAAATGTGAATCAATCAACAAATTGAGCGAAAAAATGTGCATATAAGATCGTCAAAATTTTTATTCAAGGAGAAAAAGAAGGTAGAAATATGAAAAAAACACACTTGGATGGTAATAAAGAAAATGATTAAAATGAAACGCTCGCGGTTTAGAAACGCTCGAACAGAACGATAAGCCAAAAACGCTCGTGATTTAGAAGCGTTCGCGAAGGAGCGAAAATGAAACCGCTCGTGATTTAGTAACGGTCGTGCCGCTCGTGCCCCACAACCGCTCGTGTTTTAGAACATGCCGTTTCCGCTCGAGTTTGACTAAATAACTATATTTTAACTATGTTAGTGATCGAATTGAGACTCTGAAACAGTTTGAAAATGATATTTTGTTTATTAAATGAGTTCCTGATGAAGTCTGACCAAGTTAATCGATTTTTTTAGCTCGTTTATTCATTGAAGGAGCTCCTGATAGATTCTGGGAAAATAATTTGATTTCGACTTGGTTCGATCAGAAAAAAACTATTTTTTTAAAAAAAATAATATTTACCCTGAAGAGTTCCTGATGGAGTCTGAGCTAAAACTCGATTTTTTTAACTTTTTTTAAGTTGCCAAATTGAGACTTTTTAAACAGTTCAAAAGTGCATTATTCTATCTTGAAGTTATTTCTGATGGCTGTGACCCAACAGTTCCATTTTTTTAGCTCCTTTTGCCGCCAAATTGAGGCTCTATATCCACTTCAAACGGAACATTTTTGGCTATTAAAGGAGTTCCTGATGGATTATTTCTAAAAACTCGATTTTTTTAGCTTTTTTTAGTTATCAAATTGAGGCTTTAAAATGGACAAAAAAAGCAATTTTATTCATTAAAAGTGTTCCTGAGGATTTTTTTTGACCAAATAACCATAATTTTTTTAGCTTTTTTTAATCAATAAATTTTTAATCTAGATCAACTGAAAGCTCAAAAAAATTTCCTTTAAAAGGGGTTTCTGATATAGTTTGACCCAATAACTCGACTCTTAGCTCTTTTAGTTATCAGATTGAGGCTTCAAAACACTTCAAAGTCGCAGTATTTCCCTTTAAAGGAGTTCCTGATGGAGTGCGACCCGATGTCCGACGTCGAAATCCGAGTTTTGCTCCCCGACGGCGCCCCTTTGTCAGTGAGAACCCGAAGAAGCGTCTCGACTTCCTTATTCTTCTCCATGGCCCAAAGAAGACTGCAAATGACGCGCGAAGCCTCGGCCGCCTGTGCCATTTTCGAGCTTCTCGATAGCGGTTTCGGTAAGGTTTTCAGAAAAGGGGAAAAATTGAAAAAATGCGAAAGTTTTCGTGAAAAAATGGATATTTGAATTTACTGCAACATCATTAGGTTAAATATGGAGAGGATATGAGAAAATGTTGAATAAAAACTGCGCCTTTCCAATCATTATATTATTTCCATTTTTCCATCTCATAGGATTTCTTTCTGTTTTTTTTTTGTTTTGTTTATTGCATCTTCAATGTAAGAATACATGTGCAATCGACTTTCATTGATTATAACTGTGTTTGAACGGCGGCAGGAGCTGTGGCTTAGGCAGAGAAGGTGTGAATTTCGCTCGTAGAACATCAGGTACAAGAGAGGTCGTAGGAAGAAGTATGGTGCCGGCTTTCCAAAGGCCGATGGCAGAGATTGAGCCTTTTCGCTGCATGCAGCTCCCAATTTTATCTACCCCGGAGGGATGAAAGGCTTGGTCGACCTCGGGGGGACTCGAACCTACGACCTTGCGGACGTTAGAAATGAGTTATGCCAGCTGAGCTATGCCGCCCTCTTTTTCTTTCAGCCCTGTCAAAAAAAATTAATGAATTCACACCGAAAACCGCTCAAAAGTTTTTCCCCGTCTTTTTTTAATTTCAAAATAATTGCCAGATGGTACGACAAAATCTCAAGTCCGCAAATCTTGAGGAGCGTAATTTTGGAAATCAAAAGTATATCTTTTTCGTCTTATTTTTTGCACTTATTTCTTCTTATATTCTCTGGTTTCGTTCTCAACATACAAATTGTGACAAAATCTATCCAATAAAGCTCATACTTTTTTTGCAGGCTTTTTCATTTTTGTATCTACAGCCTACTGGATTTTCTCCTACCAAACTTGATATCTGTCTGGTTTTCCTTTTTATTTCTCGTAGTTTAAAAGTTGCATAGTTCAGAAACTTGGGAAAAATTGACTCATTGAGGGAAAAACTATCGAAATTTCAAAAATAGCCCTTCATTGGTTGCATTAAGATCCAAGAAAAGAAAATCAGAGATAAAATCTGCTTAAAATATGAAAAAATACACAAAACATTTACACGTAAGAGTAATCGCATAAATAAAAATCTGTTGAAATGTGCATAAATGCGGCTTTTCAAATCTAAAATATTAACTTTTTTGATTCGTAGATCCGAGCCCCCAAGATTGGCGCATGCACAATTAACGCTTACGAATATTCGTGGACCCGAAATTCCTTCCTACCTTGGAATATTAGTAGGAAAAGTACAATAACTTAGACGGAAGTGGTTTCCAAGAGTTTGGTCTCCAAGATTATGGGCCTTGAGATCTGCGTACACAAGATTACGGTCTTCAAGATTTGCGGACTTGAGATTTTTTCGTACCATCATTCGCCACTGTATTATAATTTTTCAAATTACCAACTTTTGCTTCGAGACCCTCGAAAGATGTTTTACGGTAGATTTTTCCTCGAGTTTTATCCCGCGTAACGATAATCCTTTAATAAAGCTTCTTTTTTAAAATTTTTCAAAAGTTCTTTGATCAAAAAAGCTACAGTATCTTTCGCTTTTGCGCGACGGTGATCCTTTAACGGAGCCGCATTTTTTTGGCTTTCTTTCTAGATTTTCAAAAACCTAGCGTTATTGAAGGATCCTCGCGCGAGGTTGTTAATCGAAGCGAAAGGTACCGTAGCCAGGGAGAGGCGGAGTTAACTGCATGAATTGCGAAATCTGAAAAGAAACTGTAGTTTGCCTTGAATCACTTTTATGAAAGAAAATCGGCTAGGATTCGTCTCAAATGAATATAGTTGATTCACGGCTAACGTAAGGGGCGTGGCTTGTCTGCGCTCTCCACCAGCCAGGCACTATCTCTTTCCTTATCGGGTCAGAATCTTTTTTCGATGACTCAAACAGTCGTGAATAAGTTATAAAAAATTAATCATTCTTAGGAATGTTAGAGTGGTCCCTATAGGGGTTAGGAGGAAAAAATAGCCCTCTAGGAATCGAAAAAGGGGTCCCTATAGGGGTAAAATCAAGTTGGTCCCTCTAGGGGTTTAGGGTCTGATCCCTCAGCCCCTAAAGCTCAAGTGGTCCATGTAGGGGTCGAAAAAGGGGTCCCTATAGGGCTCCACCAGCACTGTCTCTTTTCTTATCGTGTCAGGACCCATTTTTCGATGACTCATGTCAGCTCAATCAAATTCTCTCTTTCAGAGCGGAAAGTGATGGACGCGGAGAGTATCCACGGCCTCTACACCCAGAATTATTCATCGGCCTCCTCCTCTTGTCTGTTGATAAAAAAGTGGCTCTTCGACGTGGAAAGGTTGTCCCAACCTTTCCAAGACCCCAAAGTCATCCCAAAATATTCCAGAGAACGGAGCTTATGCCAGAAAGATCTCGTTTTCAGACAATTTTGCTTCATTCAAGCCACGGCTGACCTGAATTCGGTACTTTTAAAAAGCATCAATTTTAAAAGAAATTACTTCAGGGAAGAGTCAAATCTCATCATAAGGCCTATCAGTTGAAGGCCATGCAGAGCGAGAACAACGTGGATAATGTGAGGATGGATTTTTGAGAAAACAGGGAAATTCATGGTCCGTAATAAAACCGGAATTATTATATCCTTCTCAAATTTGAAAAAAATATAGATATTTTTGAGGGGGGTGGGGGGAATATCTAGGAGGTAGGAATTCACGGTCTATAAAATAATGAAACCGGAAACATTGAATCATTTTTTTCAAAGTTGACCAAAAAAATTTTTTCTGGACAGGGGGATTTTTAAGAAAATGGGGATTTACGGTCATTAAATCTAATGAAACCGGAAGCATTGAATCTTTTTCAAAGTTTACCAAATAATCTGGGGGGTTTGAGAAATAATGGAGCTTACGGTCTGTCATTTTTTTAAAAGTGATTTTTCTTGATTTTTTAAAGAATTTTTGATACATGTCGATTACCTTTATTGAAATTTCCACTTTGTTTCTATTGATTTTTGAAAAGGGAAAACGATATTATATCGAAAAAAATAGTCTAGAAGCACAACAGCGCTCCATGGGTAATCTTCCTGAATTTTCGATTTTTAGCTTTTTATTAATATTTTTACGAGAATTACTATTGACGAAGATTCTTAGGACTTTTTTTCTTCGAATCGTTTCATAAAAGTGACAACTTTTTTTAATTTTTTTCTGAATATTTGTCATCGCCGTTGCACTGAGAAATGAAGATAGAAAAAATATTTGAAAAATTACTGAAACGGCAAAAAATTGTATGTGACATATTTTTTCGGATCGATTTTCTTGGTTTTTATCCATTTTAGGCCGTTTTTTAAGCTCAGAAGAAATAGTATTTCTTTTCCAGTTTCTGGAAATGGCCCGAAGGCTCGAAGGGTACAGCGAAGTGTCTTTTCCGCCGGCTCAACAGCCCGGAAAACCCGGCGAAATTGTGATGGTTGTTGGATTTGAATCACTGGTTCTGAAGCCACATCCCAACACGGAGGTATATCGATTTTTTGATCAGATCTGGGAACGTTTTTAGTTGCCACTATAGGGTTTTGACGTTTTAGTGGCCACTATAGAGGTCAAATGGGGGCTTCAGTGGCCAGTTTAGTGTCCTCGGCGAGCCTCTATAGCTGTCACTAAAAATTTTCCCAGATATTTGAAAAAAGAAAAAAAAATTATTTTTGGCAGTTCCTTAGGAGAGCCAGAGTGGTCCCTATAGGTGTTAGGGATCAAAAAGTGCCCCCTAAAGGGCTAAAATCCAGGTGTGATCTTTAGGGGGTTCAGAGTCTGACCTTCAAGCCTCTGAAACGTAAGTCTCTGAATCTTAAGCTTAGGAGCATCAGAGTAGTCCCTATAGGGGTCTTCTAATTATTTTTTTCTGATTTAAAAGTTTAAAAGAAGTGTAAAGATCACTAGGATGCTATAGGGGTTTTTTTTTGCAGCTTTAGTGGCCCTTATAGGAAACTTTTAAAGGCCACTAAAGTCGCCCCTATAGAGCCCACTCTGTTGCTCCTAAGCTGACTGCGTGAAAACGCTGAAAATCACAAAAACTACTCATTTTTCTTGCCTGAAGTTCTGAAAAATCGATTTTAGGACCTTTGTATACGCCTGGATTGGTCATTGATCGCCGATTTTCGAGTTTGCGAGGAAGGAAATGCCTTTTCGTTCGACTATCGACGAGAAGAGGAAGGAAAACCGCCAAAAACGATTAAATTGTTGACCAATTTCGTACGTGACGGTAGAAAACGCTGAAAATATGACTCATTTGCCGCGTTTTGGAGTTTTCTGACGTGTCTGCGCCCTCTTTTCTCTCAGAAACTTCATTTTCGGATAGTACTAGATACAGTTTTTTGCTCTGATTCCGAATTTCTGAACCAGAAACTCCGAGAGTTTCTGCGAATCAAGTTATGGACTTTTTAAGTTGAAAAAAAAAGCTCATTTAGGTAAAGCTAGCCCCTGTGGTCACAAAAAAACAGGAAAATCCGTTTTTTGGGAAAAAATTTGAGTCAAGATATGATTTTTGGAAATTTTGCGCGTTCAGTCGGCAGGTTGAAATTGTGCATACACCGAATGAATTTTTTTCTGGCGGCAAGTCGAAAAATTCGCGTTTCCAGAATTTCGCAGTTTTAGACGGTTAACACCTATCAATCATAAGAACTGTTAAAAACGCGACACTGGGGGTGCGCTATTAGGCATACTGTAGGATGAAATTGTGCATACACCGAATGAAGCTTTTTGGCGGAAAATTTGTTTAGAACGATTTTTTTTTTGTATGAGAACGTTTCAAATTCAAAAAAAAAAGCATGTTTGGACTATAAATATATTTTTCCCAAAATTAACTATTTGCTAACGCCAGAAAGTTCACAAATTCGGGAAAAATAGAAAAAGTCCTTTTTTTAGTTTTTGCTTTTGTTTGCAAGTAAAAGAGTCCTTTCCATTGCGAAAATCTGCTTGAAACGAAAATCCTGTATTTTTCAATTTTGAGGATCTTTTCGGCAGTTTTTGAGCTCGAATCAGCATAAAAAAACTGTATCTATAGAGAAAAGAGAGCGCAGATAGGTCAGACAGTTCCAAATCGTGGAGAATGATAACTAATCAAAAATCAAAAAAACTGATTGAAGCGTTTTAGGCCGAGTACATGGCGGAGTGCTTCACCCAGATCAGTTTTGAGCGTCAGGTTGCGTCTGATTGGAAGTGCGGTGTGATGAGGAGATCCCCTGGTTCAGCGTCGGCAACGATGGATGGCCAGGAGCAACGGACCGGCGCCGGTTTCCGCCCCGAGGAGCTCCGACAACGGTGTCGAGGTGGAGTGACGTCATCCAAATCGTGTAGAAGATCTTCGTCGGCCTCGCCCTCCTTCGACCCGGTGGATAGTGTAGGTTTTAGGAGGGTTTAGAGATGGAAAGGGAAATCGGGTACTGTATACCGTAATTCGTGAAAAAAGTCTGACTTCATCCTCGACTTTCTTTGACTCATAGGATACTGTAGGTTTTAGGAGGGATTAGAGATAAAAAGGGAAATGTGGTACTGTATACCGTAATCCATTCCGAAAGCCTGACTCCTCGGCCTTGCCTTCCTGGGACCCAGTAGATAGTGTAGGTTTTTAGGAGGGTTTAGAGATAAGGAGAGAAATACCGTATTCCATGCTGGAAACCATCGGCTTTGGCTTTCTTGAAACAGTACATAGTAAGGTTTTATGAGGGATTAGAAATAGGAAGGAAAAATTGGGTACTGTATACCGTAAACTGAGAAAAAAAATCTGATTCATCATCTTTGTCTTCCTAAGATCTAGTTGGTAGTGTAGGTTTTTAGGAGGGTTTAGAGATGAAAAGGGAATTGGGGTACTGTATACCGTAATCCATGCTTAATGGTCTTGTTCATCGACCTTGGCTTCCTTGGAACCAGTGGATAGTGTGAGTTTTAGAAGGGTTTAGGGATAAAAAGGTAATTTTAGTACTGTATGCCGTAATCTGAGCTAAATGATTTGGTACATCGGCCTCGCCTTCCTTCGACCCAGTAGATAGTGTAGGTTTTTTGGAGGGTTTAGAGATGGTGGGTTTAAAGATAAAAAGGAAAATGTGGTACTGTATACCGTAACCTGTTATAAATGATCTGGTTCATCGACCTCGCTTTCCTTGGACGCAGTGGTTAGTGTAGGTTCTAGGAAGGTTTAGAGATAAGGAGAGAGAAATGCTTACTGTATACCGTAACTTATGCTAAATGAACTGGTTCGTCGGCCTCGCCTTCCTTCGAGCCGGTGGATAGTGTAGGTTTTTAGGAGGGTTTGGAGATTGAAGATGAAAATATGTACTGTATACCGTAATCCGTGCAAAAAGTCTGACTTCGTCCTCGTTTTCCTTTGACTCATAGGACACTGTAGGTTTCAATAGGGTTTAGAGAAATAATATGGAATTTGGTACTGTATACCGTAATCCATGCTAAATGATCCGGTTCATGGGCCTTGGCTTCTTTGCAACCGGTAGAAAGTGTAGGTTTTAGGAGGGTTTAGAGATGCGAGAAGGGAAAATGGGTACTGTATACCGTAGTTTATGTTGAAATACTGTCCTGGATAGTATAGGTTTTAGGAGGGTTTAGAGATAAGGAGAGAAATACCGTGATCGCTGGAAACCATCGGCCTTGGCTTCCTTGGAACCAATAGATAGTGTAGGTTTTATTCAAATCGGATAATCACTTTTTTGGTTCCAAGACAATTCTGACCCAATTAGGGGTCACTTAAGGGATTTGAATGTGTCTGAAGTGTTCACTGAGTAACACATAAGCGTCCCAAAAACGTTCCGAGGCCAAAATTTTTTCAAAATCAAGTTTTTATTCTTTAAAGAAATTCGTAAAGTTTCCGCAGCTTGAAACTTTCTAGCCGCATTTGGAATGGCTCAAAGCGTTGCGGTCGCGCCAACCGAGCCATTCTTCGTGCGACCGAAAGTTTCGAGTCTATTTTAATATTTTCAGAATCAATTGACAAGATTTCAACGAGGTATCGAGAGCTACCGTGGCGAAATCGACTGAAATTTTTAGTTGAAATTAGTTTTTCACCCTATTTTTATTTTTATATATTTTTTGTACCTCATTTGTCACGAATAACTAATTTCTCTGCGCTCTCTCGAGTTTGAATGCTTTTTTCACGTTTCTATGACCTTTTCGGTGAGAGAGAAGAGAGCGCAGGCACGTCAGACATTTTAAAATTCGTGACGGATGAAAAATTGACATTTTTTGTGTTATCAGGCTGTTCCTTACGTTGTTGCTTTCCTTAAAAAACCCATCCCATGACTTTAAATTTATTATTTTTTTATTTTTGCGTTCATGAACTTACTAATTTGCCTTTCAATTTTCATTAAGTCATAATTTTTTTCAACAAAATTAGTTCAAATTCAAGAAAAAATCGCCAAATTTTTGTCACTTTTTTCTCTGTGTAGTTTGTACATGTACATAATTCCTTACTTTGTCAAGTTGTCATGTATTTTTTTCTACTTTGTCCGTTAATTCCAAACTGGTACGTTCTTGTGGAATTTTTGATAAATAAAAGATTTTTTCAATATTTTTCGTGATTTTTTGATTTTTGTTCTGTTTCACGCATGAATTTGCTACCTTTGGAGCGAAATTGACCTTGAGAAATATGTTTAAAAATTTTTTTTATTTATCACACTTTGTAAGAAGTTTATTTTCATATGGAATACTTGAAATCTGTAAGAATCCAGAAATTTAGGTTTTTAGAGCCCACTTTAGAATTTTTCTCGTTTCGAAGTGAACCCTGAAGGGAACTAAGAATTTAAAAAAAGTCTCAAAACTCAGCTTTTTCGTTCATTTTTTTCCATGCAACACTTCAACAGAGAAAATTTTTATACCGTAAATTTTCAAATCTTTTAAAAATAGCCGATTTTTGTGAAGTTTCTGTGATCAGGTCTTCTTTCCACAGACGTAGTGGCCAACGGAGTTTTGTTGGGAGCATCTGAAAGTTTTTTTTTGGATCAAGAAGGTTTTTTTTTTGAAAAATAAGCGCAAAAAATGTGGAATCCTGAGCTTTGAATTTTTTTTTTCATGATTTTAGACGTTCCTTGATTTTAGAAGGCCTTTACGTCTTTGTTTATCACTTTAAGAGGCTCTTTTCAGTTTATTGAGCTTATAACAGCATCCTGAATAGTTTAAAAGAGCAAACTTTTTTTCGAAAAGCTCCAATGCTCCTTTAAAGGCGCATGGTTCTTCCTTGTTTTTTAATGGCTTTTTTCTCACTCTAATCACTTTTATGGACTTTCTAACTGTTATATTCAGTTTATAGTAGCTTTCTAAATAGATAAAAGAAGCAAAATTCTTTTTTGAAAAGTTCCTATGCTCCTTTAAAGGCGCAAAACTTTGAATTTTCAAAAAGTAACTTTTTGTACGGTTTTCGAGGCGTAAATTGATTCTAAAAGGCTTCCACTCATTTTTCTTCACTTCTGTAGACTTTTTTCAGCTTTGTGAATATTTCAAAGGATCAACACTCTTTTTTGAAAGTTCACATGCTCCTTTAAAGGCGCATGGCTTTTCCCAAAGCTTTGAATTTTTGAAAAGTAATTTTTTGTAGGGTTTTCGAGACCTATCTTGATTTTAGGTGGTTTTACTCATTTTTTCTTCACTTTTATAGACTTTCTACCTGTTATATCGAGCTTATAATAGCCTTGTGAAGAGCTTAAAAGAGCAAACTTTTTTTTGAAAAGCTCCAATGCTCCTTTAAAGGCGCATGGTTCTTCCCAAAGCACGGAACTTTTGAAAAGTATCTTTTTACGCGGTTTTCAGAGTGTAAATCGATTCTAAAAGGCTTTTACTAAATTTTCACACTTTCATAGACTTTCTAACAGTTATATATATTTTTTGCTTGTATCGATCAAGCTTCTGCCTTTTCAAAGGCCCTGTCAGTTTTTCTCAACTAAATCATAGGAAAATAAAAAAAAACACACGGTAGATTGATTATCCTGTTGTTGATCGAGAACTTGACAATCACGGAAGGACTGTAAAAAATAGAATTTTCGATTTTTCCGTAGTTTTTTCGGACCTTCTGGAGCCAGAACAAGAGCAAATTTCTTGCAAAAGACCTGGTTTTGTAGTTTTAAACTTGGAAAGCCGCTTTTTTGTCGTAATTTGCATGTTTTTCGAGCTTTGGAGCTTCATAAATCAAAAAAAAAGATTTTTTGCGAGAAAATTTTCCTTGCTCTAGAATCAGTACACAGAAAAGTGAAAAAGTGCCCTAGTTAGCCGATTTTATATCAATCGGCCTGTTCTAATGATTTTTGAGGCCATTTGGCGGAAACCGTTTTGGGTCGGGTGCAACATGACGTCTTTCATACTAGGAAAATTTCGCTCAACTCTAAATTCCCATTGGCTATCAAAGCGTCGTAGAGAGTTTGTAACTCCGTATTGGTGTACTGTTGCCGCAAAACGAGACAAATATCATCGCAATTCGTGTAGGCCGGATAGTTCAAGGCCCATTTCCAACCCATTTCCGAGCCTCGCGCCACGCTGTTCTCCCATCCGTAAACCTGCAAATATTCATAGATTTTTTTGTCGTTAAAATAGTAGTGACAAATCCTGCAAAAATTAAAAAAATTGTCGTCGATTATAGTGTTTGGTACGCAAACAGCCAACTTGACGCAGAAAGTGTTTTTTTAAAATTGATTTTCAAATTTTTTTTTTGATTTTGGACTTTTTTCTACGCGTTCTGCCTCCTGATAGAATTTTTCCCATAATTTAGCTTAAAAATCATTTTCGAGAGTCTTTAAAATCGTTTTTTTTTTGGCACAGAACTTCTTGTGAGACCCTCAAGTCTATCTTTATTATTGACTTCTCGGTCTAATTTCTGACAGAACGCGTCAAAATCCTGCATAAATCAAAAAAATTTCCGTCGATTATAGTGTTTAGTACGCAAGCAGCCAACTTGACGCACAAAGTGTTTTTTTTTAAATTGGTTTTAAAAATTTTTTTTTGGATTTTTGCCCATTTCCTATGAATTTTGACCTCCTGTGAGGATTTTTCTAATAAATTACGATAAAAAAATTTTTTTGAGAGTGTTTAAAATAGATTTTGTGCCACAGAACTACTCCTGAGTCGCTCAAGTCTGTCCTCCTGTCACAAAAGTATTAGAAAAAAAAAAATCGGTAATATTGACCTTTCGGTCCTATTTCTGACGGAACAAGCGCCCAAATCTTGAAAACTGTCGTCGATTATAGTGTTTGGTACGCAAACACTCAACTTGACGCACAAGGTGTTTTTTAAATGATTTTCACTTTTTTTTTCTTTTTTTCCACAAATTTTACCCCCCTTTTAAAGAGTTTTTTTAGAAAAATCTACTATGAAAAATGGTTCCTGAGAGCCGTTTGAGACTTTTTTGTGTCAGAACTCTTCATAAGACCCTCAAGACTTTGCCTATTAGATTTATTGATTTTTCGCCCTCAAATTTGAAGCCTTACGTTGTGAATCCCGCAAGTGTCATCCGCTCCGTTGTCTGCGGCAATGCTGCACGAATATTGCGGAGTTTGACAAGCTGCTTTTCTTTTCCCGCCAAGCCAAATCCCACTCGTCTGCGATACGTTGAAAGATAGTTCTGAAGCTGGTCATTATAGTCCATTCATGAGGCTTTCTCTCAAGGGAACTGTTTTTCTGAGAAAGTTTATAGTGGCCACTTTAGGGTTTTGACGTTTTAGTGGCCGCTTTAGTGACGAAAAATTATTGGCCTGTTTTTAGAAGTCTACGTTTTAGTGGCCACTATAGTAGTCGAAAGGCCGCGGGTAAAGTTTAGTGACTTTTTAGAAGTCCCAATAAATCACAAAAACTACTATTGTGATCACTAGAACGCAAAATAGTGGCCACTTTAGTGTCTTCTCCAAGAGACGCCTCTTAAGTGGCCACTAGAGTCTTCCAAAGTGATTTAACTTTGCCTAAAACTTGGCTGTAGTGTACTTTAGGTCTGCCAGATTGTGGACGAGAAAAAAAATTATTACAATGGAGCTTTTTTTTAGAGTTATGAAGCTTAGAAAGCTTCGAATAACGATTTTTTAAATTTATAGTAGTTTGTAGCGATTTCTGGAGACTTTTAACTCAAACTTTGCTCTTAAAATACTTACCTTGTGAATTTAAAAAGGCTGATATAGGTTAAATATAATTTTTCTATGATTCTGATAGGCTTTTATGAATAAACTATGTCGATAATGACCTAGAAGAGCCGCATATTCGCCCGAACTCTCGAATCCGGCCAAATGAGCCCCATCCCGAACACAGTCTGCCTCCGCCTCAGCCCAACTTAGAGCTCCTTGTCGGATCTGTAATTTCTCTTCTTTTATTTATAATTCCATGCTTTTAAAGTAGCTGGAGCTTGTAGAAGTTTTTAAAGTCCCAAAAAAAAATTTTGGAGGATCCCCTCTTTTTCAGCCTAGAAGGCGTATGGGAAAAACAAGAAAAATTTTCTCAGAAATTGGAAAATATACAGTTTGGGAGCAAATTTGTCCCGCCAATGAGCCCAATTTCACTAAAGTGACCTTATTTTGGTGAACCATTTTTTGCCCTTTTTTTCATTTTGCTTTGGAAGGTTTCCCTCTAGGGAGCACTTTAACTGCTTCCATAGGAGCCACTAAAGGTTGCGAACGTGGGCCCTTTAGGGGTTTCAGTTAGTGGCGCCTATAGGGGACACGCAACAAACTTCTAACCCCTCTAGGGACCTCTCTGGAGGTTCTAAGTTTGAAACCCCCCCCCACGGTTCTTAGTTAGTAGCCCCTATAGGGAACATGCTAGTCGATATTTCTATGAATTCCTAACCCTCTAGGGACCTCTTTGACGTTCTTAAGTCTGAAGGCGAGACGTCCGAGTGGTCCCTAGAGAGGCAACATTAGGAGCCCTCTGCGGATCACTTTACCATCCCTATAGTGATCACTAAAGCCTTCTAACCCCTATAGGGACCACTCTGGCTTTCTTGAGTCTAAGCGCCCCCCAGGGCTCTCAGTTAGTAGCCCCTTTAGGAATCATTCTATTCGATTATTTCTATGAAGACTTAACCCCTCTAGGGACCTCTCGGACGTTCTTTTTCTTGATAGAAAAGAGAAAATAGGAAGGGATGAGAGAGAGGAGAGTTTAGACAAGACAAAATTCATTTCTCAAACCTGTGAGCACCACATGGAGTTGTCATCACGTAGGAACCCTTGCCAACCATTCGGACACAAAGTCGCGGAATTCTCGTTGCAAGGACACGTTCCGGATGTCAAGGCGCCAGTCTCCGTCAATGTTATCTTGTACTTATCGTTCTGGATTATCAGTGGGCCGCCGGTGTCGCAGTGGAAATCCATTGGTAGAGCTTAAATCGAGATTTTAGAAAAATCATGTCTTTTCTTGAACACATATGAACGACACATTCATTAGAAAATCTTCCCATTAGTTGATTTTTGAGACATTGCTCCTTATAAAAGCTATACAAGGATCATTTTTCTCTAATAAAAAGGTACAATAAAAGCCAAAATGAACTTCGCAAAGCAAAAATTAATGAAAAAGAGGTTAAAAGTTCCAGTTATTGGCTAATTTTTGAACTTCTTCTTCGACAAAAATCATTTCGCGACCGCTACTTGCTGGGGAAAACTCTAGTGGCCACTTAAGTAGCTCCTCAAGGTCTGTTTAGAGAGGACACTAAAGTGGTCACTAAAACAAACTCTATAGAAGCGAGTATTTTGCGCCCTTACTCGCAAACAAGGAAACAACGTTTAACGTACTTTGAACCGTAATAAAAAACAAAAGAAAAATTGAATTGAAAAAAGTGAAATGAGAACAGACGTCAAATAAAACGCTTGGCCGTATTACTTTTGCGTGGTCACGTACGTAGAACGCACCGTAACCTTGCACTCAAATGTTTCCCCTTTTTCGCGCAACGCAAGCCTCTTGCTCGCTTTTCGCAAGGGCAAAATTGCGCTTTTTACCTCAGCCACGCCCACTTTTTCGCTCGCGCTCCGCACCGTTTCCTGGGAGTAGTGGCATCTAAATCTTAAGGGGCCACTACGCTGACCACTATAGTAACCACTTAAACTTCAAAACCCTAAAGTGGCCACTAAAAATTTTCCCACTACCAAGGTATTCCATTTCGATCATCTGGGAAAATTTTCAGGGCCACTATAGAGGCTCGCCAAGGACACTAAAGTGGCCACTACACCCACCTCTATAGTGGCCACTATTTTCCGTTTTAGTGGCCACTTCAGCAGTTTTTCATACAGTATTCCTTCCAGTAACTCTGATAACTTTAAAACAAACAGATTGGACCAGTTATGTTGATCCCATTGATCCCTAAAGTGGCCACTAAGTAGTCGAGAGTAGCTCTTAGACCTCTATAGTGCCCACTAAATTTTAACCCCTTAAGTGGATACTAATTTGACTACTATAGTGGACACTAAAGCGTTAAAGCCCTATAGTGGCCACTAAAACTTTTCCGAGTAATTTGATTTTTCAAAAAGTTTAAAATCTCACCGAGATTAATCGTCGGATCCAATTCACAAGCCAATACCAAGGAAACCATCAGCAAAAATACCAAGGAAACCTGCATTTTCCGCAGATTTTGTATGCAGGAATCGTAGAACTCGACGATTTTCTCTTTTATATTGTCGAAACTTTTTGTTTTACAGCCATTTTTTGTTGAGACATTCGAGTCCTTTACACACTTTTTCGTGTTCTGGCTGGCTTTTAAACGTGGGAATTTTTTTTTAGAACTTAAACTTTTTTTCCTGTTTTTGTTATGAACTGTTACTGGGGGTATTTGAAGGCGGAAAAAAAGATTCAATTTAAATCTTTAAAGGAGCTTTTTGGTATGGAATTTCGTGAATTTTCTATTTTTTTCTTGAAGATTTTTTGTAGCCTTTCGTTAAGTTAAAAAAATAAAAAAATTCAAAAAAATTAGGATTCTACTGATTTAAAGAGCACTCCGAAAACTTGAAAAACCATTTTACATGAAGTTTTTCTCGTGAATCTTCAATCCTTTTGAAAAAATCTCTCAATTTTCTTCTTTTCACAAAAAAAGAAAAAAGAGAAAGGAAAATATTAGAATTATAGTGATTTCAGGAACTCATAGGACATATCCACCAGTTTTTTCAACCTTTTCAGAATTTTTCATGAAAATTTGAACCTTTTGAATTTTTTTCGAATGAAAATATTAGAATTCTATGGATTTCAAGAGCTCTCCGGAACTTGAGAAAAATTCTTCTTATATGAAAGTTTATTTTGTGAATCTTCAGTCTTATCTAGTATTTTTTTGTTACTTAAAAAAATGAGAATATTAGGACCCTACTTCAAGAAAAACTGTAATCTTTTAAATTTTTATTTGTTAATTCAACGAAAAAGCTACAAAAAAATTATAAAAAAAGGATAGAAAATTCACGAAATTTCATATCAAAAAAAGCTCTTTAAAAATTTCAATTTGAACCTCTTTTTTTCCGCCTTCAAATACCCTCAGTAATATTTTTATAACACAAAAAAACAACGAAATGTGTCCCGTTATTTCAAGAAATCGGTTTTTCAATTTTTTTCTAGAATTTTTGAATTAAAGTCTCACTAGGGAATGTTTTTGAAATAGCGTTTTTTTGTCACTTTTTGCGTATTCTGCGGACTTTAAAGCTTAATAACTCGAAAAAGAGATCTATTTTTGAGAAATATTTGTCTTGTTCTGCACTCCGAAGGTCCTAAAAGTACACTTCAGCCCCCCATCAAAAGTTCAACCGGGGGCGTAAAAACGTTCCCTAGTCAGATTTTTTTGAATAAATCAGATTCAAATTGAAAAAAATCCCAATTAGGTAATTAGAAGCCGACGATTTCACGCATCCATGGTTCCATACGCCCACGCGCTTTTTCCATTTCTTTAATTTCTGCTTCATTTAATTGTTTGGCTGGTTTTTTTTAATAATTATTTTTTTACCTTGAGATGAAGCCTGAAACTATAACTTTTCTGTAGAAGAATATTTTTTGACTGTTCTTTTTGCATATGTTGTAATATTTTCGTGGCAACTGTTCTCTTAATTTCCTTGAAAGGAGGATTTATCGTGAAGTCTAGAATTTCCTATAAGTTTCTCGAATAGCTCCCCTAAATTAGGGTTCTTAACACTCAAAAGTTATAATTTTTCAAATTTGCAAAATCTAAAAACTAAGCCTTTTTCTGTCCTAAACCCGGAAGTCACACGTTTACAAGTCCAGAAATAAAAGTTTTAAAAGACTCAAGTTTTCAGAAAAATCAGAACTTTACGTTATAATATTCCCTGATTTTGATACTTTTTCGAATTTTTCATTCATAAATCTAATGGATGGGTTAATTGCTTCGAAAATCCCAGGTGAAAGCTCCAATTAGGTCAGGTAATTAGGTTATTACCGTCCAAATCCATTCTCTAGCAGTAATTGGTCCGAAAAAGCGGAAGCGAGAGAGCATCGGCGCCTTGGAGAGACGTCAGAGAAGTGAGAGGGTCTCTCTTTCTCTGGCCTCTCTCAAGATGGATTCTTCTCCTCTTTTCGAATTTAAAACTTGAATTGGCTTTTTCTTGAGTTAAATTTTTTTTTGATAAGATATTTCTTGCGAATTTTGGATCTATTCTCATTGTGGGGATGCTGAACTATAAGATCACGATTTAAAGTTTCCTGTTTTATTTCATAGTTATTTCAAGACGAAGCTGAAATCTGATAGAACTGTCTAGTGTAAGCTTATATTTCGAAATCAAGGTTTCAAAAGTTTTCTGTCGTTATGAAACAACGTAGGGGATGGATTTTTCTTCCCGATTTCTCAATTTTGTCCTTCCTTCTTTCTTGGAAACTCTGACTTGGTCCCATTTTACTTTTATTCTGATGTTGATGTGCAAAAAAACCGCAGGACTCAAATTTGAATAGAAAAAATTGATTATTTTTCTTCGAGTTGCTCGAAAATTTCTTAAAAAAGGTTTATTTTCAAGATTTTGGCTAGTTTTCTTTAAAATTCGAACAGTAGTGGTGCCTGACTGGACTTTGGGGCCTTAGCTATGCCCCACTGGACTTTGGATAGTTCGGAAAAAATTCCCTGGTTTTAAGAGAAAAATCCTTTAAAATGCGACCAGAAACTCTGCCTTAGATGTACCTGAGTGGACTTTGCATAGTTTGGAAAAATCCTCATAGCTTATTTTATCATTTTTCCGAGGTTTAAGCGGAGATTTCTTTAAAATACGACCAGAAACTGAGCCTTATCTGTTCCTGACTGGACTTTGGATGGCTTGGAAAAAAATTCCCTAGTTTTACGAGAAAAATCCTTTAAAATGCGACCAGAAACTGAGCCTTAGCTGTACCTGACTGGACTTTGGATGGTTTGGAAAAATTCTGATAGTTCATTTGATAGTTTTTCCAAGGTTCAAGTGGACGCTTCTTTAAAATACGACCAGAAACTGAGCCTTAGTTAGGCTTGACTGAACTTTTGCTGTTTTGGAAAAAAATTCCTTGGTTTTTAGAGGAAAATCCTTTAAAATTCGGCCAGAAACTGGGCCTTAGCTGTACCTGACTGGACTTTGGATGGTTTGGAAAAATTCTGATAGTTCATTTGATAGTTTTTTTCCGAGATTTAAGCGAAGATTTCTTTAAAATACGACCAGAAACTGAACTTTTTTGGGCTTGACTATACTTTGGCTGTTCTGGAAAAAAAATTTTCTAGTTTCACGAGAAAAATCCTTTAAAATTCGACCAGAAACTGAGCCTTAGCTGTACCTGACTGGACTTTGGATGGTTTGGAAAAATTCTGATAGTTCATTTGATAGTTTTTTGAAGGCTTAAGTAAGAAATCCTTTAAAATACGACCAGAAACTGAACTTTTTTGGGCTTGACTATACTTTGGCTGTTCTGGAAAAAAAATTTTCTAGTTTCACGAGAAAAATCCTTTAAAATTCGGCCAGAAACTGGGCCTTAGCTGTACCTGACTGGACTTTGGATGGTTTGGAAAAATTCTGATAGTTCATTTGATAGTTTTTTGAAGGCTTAAGTAAGAAATCCTTTAAAATTCGAGCAGAATCTGGGTCTTAGTTATACTTGACTGGACTTTGGATGGTTTAGAAAAAATTCCCTGGTTTTAAGAGAAAAATCCTTTAAAATACGACCAGAAACTGAGCCTTAGCTGTACCTGACTGGACTTTGGATGGTTTGGAAAAATTCTCATAGCTTGTTTATATCATTTTTCCGAGATTTAAGCGAAGATTTCTTTAAAATTCGAGCAGAATCTGGGTCTTAGTTATACTTGACTGGACTTTGGATGGTTTAGAAAAAATTCCCTGGTTTTAAGAGAAAAATCCTTTAAAATTCGACCAGAAACTGAGCCTTACCTGTGCCTGACTGGACTTTGAGTAGTTCGGACAAACCCTCACAGCTTATTTTTATCATTTTTCCAAAATTTAAGTGGACTCTCATTCAAAATTCGCCCAGAAACTGAGCTTTAGCTGTACCTGACTGGACTTTGGATCGTTCGGAAAAAATTCCCTGGTTTTAAGAGAAAAATCCTTTAAAATTCGACCAGAAACTGAGCCTTAGCTGTGCCTGACTGGACTTGGGATGGTTTGGAAAAATTCTGATAGTTCATTTGATAGTTTTTTGAAGGTTTAAGTAAGAAGTCCTTTAAAATACGACCAGAAACTGAACTTTTTTGGGCTTGACTATACTTTGGCTGTTCTGGAAAAAAAAATTTCCTTGTTTTACGAGAAAAATCCTTTAAAATGCGACCAGAAACTGAGCCTTATTTGTTCCTGACTGGACTTTGGATAGTTCGGAAAAATCCTCATAGTCCATTTTATCGTTTTTCCAAGATTTGAGCGAATATTTCTTTAAAATACGACCAGAAACTGAGCCTTAGCAGTGCATGACCCAACTTCGACTGTTCTGGAAAAAAAGTCCTCAAAGTTCATCTCAAAAAACTCCCAAGTCCTAAGCGAGCACATCTTTAAAATGCGAGCAGAAAGTGAGCCGGCTCGGCTGGGGGCAGGAAAAGGAGCGGGGCGGGCGGGCCGGCCCCCCGTTGGTCATCATCGATTTTTCCATCGTCTGCTTGGTGGTTAGTGCGTTCGCATGACACATCTTGCCGCGTTTTTTTTCCTCCTTCCCTTTTCTTTTCTTTTTTCTTCTCTCGACTTTTCGTACACTTTCGGCAATTAGCAAATTTTTGATGCCTTATTTTCTCCTGTTTTTCCTTTCTGAGATTGATTTTGGAGGGTGAAATGGTGATGGTTTCACCGTTTTTGTTCAATTTTTCTTCTGATTTTTCTTTTTTTCTTTTTCAGCAAAAAAATTCATTTCTTTAGTTAAAAATGCTTCAAAAAAATTAAAGGAACTTCTATAATTCATTTATGGAAAAAGATTTCTCTTAAAATGAGATCTTAAAAATTTAATTTTTTTCCATATTTTTTTGTGATAAAATTTGGAACAAAAAAACTCAATTTCTTAAACAATTTGAGAATTTCTATTTTTTTACGTTGCAAAATTTTTCTTTTTTTCTTCTCTACTTTGATTATTTAACTTAATTTTTTTGAGTTGAAGCTTGATTCGATTGAAAAATCGATCGAACTATATAGATTTTTTTCACTAGAAAATGTGCTTCAGATCGTGATTTTTTTCAAAAAAATCAACATCTTTATGAATTTTTTCTCTGATTTTTTTGCGAATTTTTTTCGGATCGCAGCCCACAGTGAAATTTTTAGAAAAATCAGTACAATTTGAGGAATTTTTTTGAAATTTGGCAATATTCAATTGCTCATAGAAAATATTCTGGTTATTTTAAAGGTTCAGAAATCTATCATAAATAAAGTTATAGCATTTCGTGTCGGGACCTCTAAGAATTTTGCCTATACTCCTTTAAATTGTTCAGTAAGAAGTAGCGTTTTTTACAGTTATCTGCGTTTTTCATGAGAAAAATAAGAAATAAAGAGTCATGAAAAGCTTAAAAGTTGAATAAATTTTTTTCGTTTCGAGACCTTTACGAATTTTGCCTATGCTCCTTTAAATTGTTCAGTAAGAAACCGAGTTTCGTACATTAATCTGCGTCTTTTTCAAAACTTCATCAGAAAAATAAGAGTCATGAAAAGCTTAAAAGTTGAATAATATGTTTTTCTGAAAGTTGACTCACCACAAACCAAAAATTTACACGAAATCGAATTGTGGCCCCCGTCATACAGTTCTTCTAAGTGTCCCGTTGCGAAATACTCTTCCTGTTGTTTATTTTGGCTGTTCTTGTGGGAAACCAGGTCATTCTTTTCTCACAGTTCTTTTGGCTTAAAATGACAGATTTTCGGGCATTAGTCCATTCACCACTAGTTTTAAGAGTTTGTAGGTAATTTTTTGAAATATTATCTTGCCAAAGCCATTTCTTCAGTTATTTTTGAAGTTCAAAAAGAAGGTTTTACATATTTTTGCTTGCAAATAGTCAAAGGTTACTGGGAATTTTAATAAGTCGATATTTTAAAAAATCGCTTCAAGACCATTTTTTGTTGAAATGTTATGTTTTCTCGGAAAAATTGCTACAACTTTGAAATGGTCACTAGAGGGGCCACCACCGATTTCCCTCAAGGGACCACTTGACCACCTCTTGTACTAGAGCTTGAAAAAGTGGCCACTCTAGGGGAGCAAGCTAATAGTCCCTATATGCTTTTTTGAATATCTAATCAGAAAAAAAGACCACTGTAGGGACCACTATAGGGACCACTAGAGCTTTACGGATTCCGAACCAGGCCTCAAACTCCTATAGGGACCACTTGAATTTCAGCCCTCAAGCGGCTCGTTCAAAAAAATCTTCTTTTTCGATTTTTTTGCTCTAATTTTCTTTTTTTTTCTAAAAATAAGTGGGATTTTTTTGAGAAATTTCGAATCCTGTAGGAGAATGGATAGTTAAAAATATCACTTTACTGTAAAAATCTATAAACCTCTCGTTTTTCCACACTATCTCCTTCTTCGTTTCAAGACCCTTTCAACTGATTTTCTCAACGTCGGCTCAAAAGTATCAAGTGTATTTTTGTACCTTATCATTCGATCGATTTAGTTGAAAGGAAGGTTATCAGTCAATCTTTCTTTTGAGATAAGAGCCCTTTCCAAACGCTTAAATCTATTTTTTGTCTCAGTTTTCGTCCTCTTTACGTATTGAGAAATCGGAAAAGCTATAAATTTTCCGCACGGAATGCTGAAAAAAATTTATTTTAAGGGTTTTTATGAATTCACTAGGCTTTTCGGTACTCTATTTTGGTTTTAAAGATTTTTACTTCATAGTTTATTTTGGCGTTATTAAAGGCGCAGAGCGTGAAAAATGCATTGTACCGGTTAAAAAAATAGGCTAGAAATGTATTTTTGAACTTTTTTTTCGATTATTTCAACGTTTAGAAACTTTTTTTCGTATTTCTTTTTAATAAATTTTTCGAATTCGGTTAATCTTTTTCCAGTAGAAAAATGGCCGGAAAAACCGTCTTCAAATCGCTCGAATTTTTGAACTTTTTTTAGAATTGTTCAACCCGGTTAAGTTTCCCAGTGGAAACTTTGCATGATTCGTATATAAATTTATAATTTTTTTCATTTAAAAAACTTTTCAGTGGAAAAAAATGACCCGAAAACCGTAAAATATGCTCTTCAAATTTCCTTCGATTTTTTCGAATTTTTGAACTTTTTATCGTAAATGATTTCATATTTTTGAAATTCAGTTCAGTTTTGCAGTAGAAAAATTGCATGATTTGTATCTAAATTTATATTTTTTTGACTTTTTAATTATTTTTTTCCAGTGACTTAAAAACACTATGATTTACTGTTCAAATTCGAAAAAAATTCATCATTTTTTGTCCATTAATTCAATGCTTTAAACCTTTTTCTCCAATCTTTGTATAATTTTATTGATGAACAAATCCAATTTTTCCAGTAGAAAAATGGCCAGCAAACCTTAAAAAAATGAGCTTTTTATTGATCCAACTTTTTGAACCTTTTTGGCGTTTATATTATATTTTTTTCATATCCGGTTAACTTTTCCAGTAGAAAAAAATGGCGTGTTTATTTTTTTAGCTTAATTTATAATTTTTTTAAATTTTTTTATCGTATTTTCTACCAAATCTTCAAAAAATAGCTTGGTTTTTATTTATTTTTCATTTACTCAACGCTTTGGTTTTTCTATATTATCATTGCATTTTATAATTTTTAATGATTTTCTTTTGGATAAATTCGATTTTTCAGTAGAAAAAAATGGCTTCCAAATCTTAGAAAAAAATTGTTTTTCGATTGTTTTTGAATTTTTGAACTTTTTTCGTACCTCATTTCTCAATTTTCCAGGAGAAAAAAATGGCCCCGCAAACCGTACGATATGCTCTTCAAGCTGCTGCTCATCGGCGATTCCGGAGTCGGAAAAACCTGCATTTTGTACCGATTTTCCGATGACGCCTTCAACACGACGTTCATCTCCACCATTGGTTTGTTGATTCCTTTTTTTTTCTTTTTATCATTTCTTTTAAAGGAATCGACTTCAAAATCAAGACGATCGAGTTGAAGGGCAAGAAGGTCAAGCTTCAGATTTGGTTAGTGGAAAAGAAAATGTTTTTGACTGAATATAAAAAATTTCAAAGTGACATTTAATAAGTTCCATCAGTCCCTTAAGTAACCACTTCAATTTTTGAAATGATCTGATTTTGACGAAGGAAAACCCGTTTTTCATCATAGTTTTCCTGCGAAGATTATAGAGATCACTCGCTTTTTCTAGTGGTTTTTAAAAAGATTAAGATGGAAAAAAACAAATTTAAATGGAAAGAAATACTAATTGAAGACAGAAAAAAAGCGCTAAAAATCATTATTCACTTTGTTATTTCTTAAGAATTATCTGTGTGAGTTTTTATTGAAAAAAAAGATGTTTTTCTTGTTGCGGAAAAAAATTTTTGAGGAACCTTTCCCGTCCCGTTTACTAACATAAAAAGAAGATTTTTTGCCTGGAATATAAGTATTTTCCAGGGACACGGCCGGCCAGGAACGTTTCCACACGATCACCACTTCATACTACCGGGGCGCCATGGGAATCATGTTAGTCTACGACATAACGAACGCCAAAAGTTTCGACAACATTGCGAAATGGCTGCGGAATATCGACGAGGTCAGCCCCTCGATAATTTTGAAGTTTCAGGGGGTTTTTTCAAATTTTTTAGACGGAGTTGTTCCTTAAGGCTGCAAATTATTCGCAAAAAAATGCATAAAAATTAAGTTTCAAATGAAAAAAATGACTGAGAAGCCGATAAATGGTTTTTATTTCCGAATACGGAGCTTTTCCTCATAACTGAGAAAAATTTTTTTAGAAATTTAAATGTATTTTGATTGTCTTAAAAATGTCTTTAAGTGCAATGAATTTGGAATAAAATGCACAAGAAAATGGGAAAAAAATAAAAAAATGTATACTGCTCAAAAATTGGCTTTCTGAAGTTTTTTAGTGTACTAGGTTTCCTAAGGAAAACGTGGAAAAAGTGATTTACATAGCCTTTTTTTTTTTAGAAAACTGGCCGAAAATTAACTCTTTGTGACTTTTTTGGGGTATTAGGTTACCGTTAAAAAAACCTTAAAAAGGGTTTTATAAAACCCTAAAAAGGGCTTTATAGTCTTTTTCGGAAAACTGATCAAAAAATGGTTCTTTCGAGGTACTTTGGACTTTTTGCGTACTAGATCGTTAAGAAAAACTCACGAAAGGTCTTTTTCATAAGCTTTTTTGGAAAGATGAGCAAAAATAGGCTTTTTCGAGGTCCTTTGAAGTTTTTTTTTGAACTAGGTTATCCATAAAAAAACTTAGAAAAGATTATTCTTATAGCTTTTTTCGGAAAATTGATCAAAAGTTGACTTTATCGAGGTCCTTTTAAGTTTTTTAGTGTATTAGATTGTTAAGGAAAACGTTGGAAAGGTGATTTTCAAAGCCTTTTCCCGAAAACCTATCAAAAGTAGGTATCTCTAAGGTCCTTTGAACTTTTTCGTGTACCAGGCTACTAAGAAAAAGTAGAAAAGGTATTTTCATAGGCCCTCAAAAAAAAAGCTGACAAAAAATGGCCTTTTCGAGGTCCTTTGAACTTTTTTGTCTACTAAGCTACCGTTTTGAAAAAATAGAAAAGGGTGATTTCCAGCACGCGTCTGAAGACGTCGTGAAGATGTTGTTGGGCAACAAGTGCGACATGACCGAGAGAAGGGTCGTCAGCCGGGAACGGGGCGAGAAAATCGCTGCTGATCATAATATCAAGTATGTTTGTTTAACCCCCCTTCAAGTACCACCTCTACGCGGTGATGGGGAGGCAACGCCATTTATGGCGGCTAACGGTACACCGGTCACGCAATTCGGCTTGCTTCTGCTAACAGAATGGGCGGTCTTTTTTAGCCCTGGCAAGGCAAAAAGGATAATAAGACCACAATTATGCTATAACACGTTCAACACCACGGATGGAACTTTTTCGCAAGAATACCAGTCAACCAGGACGACAACACTGGATGACCGATTGCATAAGACCTCCTGGAAAACGTGTGGTCCACGCTTCGATCAATAAAGCAATAAAAGGTCGAAAGCGAAGATGGACCATCTAAGTATCTAAGTAAGTAAGTAAGTAGTTTGTTTTAAATCGAACTCATAGATGTGCGGAAAAACTTTTACTGTGTACCCAAAGGCCTATGAATCAATTTAATAATTATAAAAAACAATTCTTTGTAAAAAATAATCGCTTTCCAAGGGTTTTGGCCTCAAGGTAAAATACAGGTGATCTTTGAAAGATATGAAAAATATTAGGTGATTTTTATGAATTTTAAAAGAATGGCTTGATAAATGATGTGCACAGACTTGAGTTATACAGGTAAATATTCAAATTTCAAAAAGGTAATGGCAAAAGAAGTTAGCGACAAAAGGACTCGAACCTTGGTCATACACCCCGCAGGCTACCGATCTAGCCACTGCACCACGCTTCCGATGGCTGTTAGCCTTATTCATTCCAAAATTAAGGCGTTTAAGGATGAAAAATTCAAAAAAAAAAATCATATCTTTAAAACGAAAAGTTTACTATGTGTGATTCTCGGCCCATAAAAAATTGTTCGAGCAAATTTATAGGAAATTCCAAATCCTACGCTGAGAAAAACTTTTTTTAAAAATCCTTTTTTCTATATTTTTTTAATCAATATATTTTTTAGGTTCCTCGAAACGTCGGCAAAAATGAACGTACACATCGACACGGCCTTCTACGACCTCGCCGAGGCGATTTTGGAGAAGGTACTGTGAAAAAAAGTTTCGTCTGCACACACGCTACGACACATTGCGGACTAGTGCCCTTGGAAACGGCTAGAGTGGTCCCTAGAGCGGCAGCCGAACGTTTCCCCCCACCTTACCTCTACTAGGTGGTGCTTGCAAAAGTGGCTACTTGAGGGATATAGGTAGTGACCACTCTAGGGAAGAATTTCAGTCATTTATGGATCCATAAGAAGAAACATTTCCATGCCAAAATCTTAATAAATTAGCGTTTTTGACTGAAAAATATCGAGAGAGGATTACTCGACCCCTATAGGGACCACTTGAGTTTCAGGAGCTTAGGAGTCATATCCTGAACCCCTATAGGGACCACTTCAGCTTTGAGAGCTTAGGAGTCAAGCCGTGATTCCCTAGAGGGACCACTTGAGCTTCAGGGACTAGGAGCTGAACTCTAAACTTCTATAGGGACTACTTGAATTTTAGCCTCCTGCTGTGAAATCTCGGATATGTAGCCGTAGGATTTTGTTATTTTAAGGACTACTAGAGTGGTCCCTAGGGGTCAAGTTTCTAGTTGCCCCTGTAGTGCCTTCTTAAAGGTTCACTAGAACGATGAAGCCCCCAAGGGCGGAGCGTAGTAGTTCCTATCAAACTCCCTATAGGGGCCACCTCAACTTACCTAGGTGGTAAAGCTCGCAAAAGTGGCTACTTTAGGGATCTCAAGTAGTGACCACTCTAGGGGAGTATGTTAGCTGTTTATTAGTATATAAGAAGTTCTACTTAAGTTTTAGCCTCCTATTGAGAAATTTCGGATATGTACTCATAGGATTTTGTTATTTTAAGACCCCTAGAGTGGACAATTATAAGATCCCTGAAGGGGTCAAGTTTCTAGTTGCCCCTGTAGTGCCTTTTTTAGGGTCCACTGAAACGCTGAAGCTCAATTTTTCTCTTAGGCAGAGCTTGGGGGGTCCCTATCAAACTCCCTAGAGGGACCACTCCAAAGATTCTCAGTAGAGAACACTACTTGGTCCATTAAAGGGACTGTTTCTTTCCCTAACCCCTCTAGGGACCACTTTGAAGTTCCTTTTGTTCATTTTTCCTTTTTTCAGATGCCGAACCAGCCGGAAGAGCCGCGCGGCGTGACCGTCCAAGCCAACAACGGTCCGACTTCTTCCGGAGGCTGCTGTTAGGTCAATATTCCCGCCTCACACAATTACGCCGGTCTTTTACTTCCATTTACTCGTAAAAGTGTACTCCAATTGTATTCAATTATCCGCCAATATCCTTCATTTCATTCGTTAGTTCTGGAATTTTACCGTTGCTCTTACATTTTTTGTATTTGATTCGGGTGACGTCTGTAGTTTTTTTTTGCTTTTTTTCAAGCTTCTGGTCAGAGGGAGTGGACTTTTGAGCCATTTTTGGGTTTCGAACCAAAAAAACAGCTGAAAAAACGAAAAAAATGAAAAAAATTCGAGCCAAAAAATAGCCGCGTCAGTACAACACAAGTGCGCTCCACGGAGAAAAATTAGCGAAAAAAATGCAATTTTCAGGTTTTTTTTTTTTTTCCTCGATTAAACCCGAAAAGAACCTCAAAAAATTTAATTTCAAGGTTTTTATCCGTGGAGCGCACATACACTATATTACGAGGCTATTTTTTTCTTTAGGTCTTTTTGAAATTTCTTTCTCATTTCCTTTGATCGTCCATTTTTCCTTCCACCGATAGCTTTTCAATAATCTCTCTTGCTTTTTATTATGACTTTTTTTCTTTTTTTTTCGCTTGGTTGATTAAACCTTATGTACTTTTTTTGGTTCGTGTGTGTTCCTTTGTTCTGTTGATTGCTCGAAATCTTATGAAATATCCCAAATACCTTGGTTTGAAGGAGTTTTTTTCGTTCAAACCGGGCCCCAAACCTTCCTGGATTCGGCAATCCTCGCAACTCTTACACCGCAACTTTTTTCTTTTTCATTGTTTTTCAAATCAAGGAAACTTGACATTGCCATAAATCACTTGCTAAAATGAAAGAAATGAAATAGTTTCACAAAAAGAAATCGAAAAAAAGTCCCTTAAGTGATCCCTTAGATTTTCCAGATCTCAAGTAAAGTTTTGTGGAGGAACGCTGAGATTTACTGAATCAGTTTTAAAAAACTCAAGTGACCACTTCATTTTTTTCATGAAAATGGTAAGTTTTAAATTCATGAGTCGACCTTAAAGTTGTCACTTAGATTTTAGAGTCAAGAAGCAGCCAGTTGAAGTTAGAATCCCTTAAGTAATCACTTCAAAATATTTGGACGAAATTGTGAGAACTTTGAAGTTAAATTGACTCTGATCAAAAGCTCTTAAGGGACCACTAAGTAGGAATGAGATCTCTTAAGTGATCACTTGGAGATGGAAGTTGCCAGGAAACACTGAAGTGACCACTGGGGGTTATATAACTTTCTGAAGGACCTTCAAACTTTAAGGGGACTCTAAAGTGGTGTTAAAACCTCTTAAGGTTTCCCTAAAATCAAGTCACAAGTGGTCACTAAAAATATCATAAAATCGTTACAAAAGCACTATAAAGGCACTAACACCTTTCAAGGGATCATTTAAGTGTTTCAAGCCCAAAGTAGACACTAGAGAGACAAACTTTGAGGTACGCAAAATCTCCCCCGTCTGGCGCGACTTTGCGGCGAGAGATTTAAGTTCCGCAGGCTTGCGCCAAGAAAAACCCAGCGCTAAAATTTGCGCGAACCTCGCGCAATACAGGGCGCAAGCTTGCGCTATGGGAGGGCTGCTTTAGAGCTCACAAACTCATTTACAGTAATTCCGAAACTGTTTCGTCTATGTTTTCTATTTTCCTAAATTATGTTTTCTTTTTCTATATATATTTTTCTGGTTTTTTATAAATGAAATTTTATCATCATCGTTTTTAGTTGACTTCATATTTGTATGCGACGCGTCGAAACGTATCTTTTTCGAGAGATTCGATGTATTGGTTTATCCGATTATACTTTGAGAAAGGTAATTATTTTTGTTTTTTTCTTCCTAGCGAAGACGTTTTTGATTATTTTTTTCTTAAAAAAATTAACTCCAGAAATTACAAAAAAAGTGAGTTCGATATTCTTTGTATTAGCTGTAATACTGAATTTTTTTCAGATCTAATGAAGAGAGAGTTCAACAATAAGATTCTCATGGAGTGGTGAACATGATATATGGAAGTTTGCAATGTTGAGGTTTGTAGTTTTTCGAATAACATTTCATTATTTCTCTTATGTTCTTGGTACAATCCAAAGCTGTACACTACGTCTATAATAAGGATATATACAGAAAACTTGAAGAGATTTCGAAAAAGTTTATCAGAGTCAAAAAGACGATTTTTGTGATGGATTAATATTAATAAAATGGCTATTATGATGAAACTTGGGTTCCATAGGTAATTCTTTACGCTCAATCGGATGGCTTTAACAGATTTTTTTGATATATTTTTCTGGATTCGCCGAAAAGTCCATGATCGAGGGTGGTCCTATCCTTATTGGACGCAGTGTACCAGATATAATATCTGTTCATATAAAAATTAAAGGGACCCTGATAATCATGTGATTGTTTAACAAAAAAATATGTTTTTATTTTTAACAAAAAAATCGTATAAAGTGAAAAAAAGCAACTATAAAACTTCAGCTATGATACGCCGAATTTTTCGACACGATGATGGTCAAAAGAAAGAGGTTCCTCCACCCTGGTTCGAAATATGCGAATAAAAGTAATTTTTGATTATTTTTTTATCTTTGAAAAAGTTTTTAGATGAGAGCGATGGAACGTTCGCTGCGTAACGTCCCAAGCCATCGATTCGCAGGCCCTTATTAGAAGACTTTTTCCGAGGCTAATGGATGAATGAAGGAAGAAATTGTGTTCAACACTATCGAGATTCTGCTAGCGCAACTGTACACATCTTTATATTGTTGAAAACCCACTTGCAAGAATATGAACATCATAATTTCATGTAGTTTTCTGAAAAGTCGAGACTATACTGGAAATCGTTATGCGCGATCAATTATTCAAGCTACTTGTAATTATATTTTACCTAGCCCTTACCAGGTAACTACGCAGGCACTTGTTTGCAAGTTGAGTTGCAACATTTTTAGATAGACCTGGATAGGGATGCTTGAAAACAAAAAAAAAGTTTACCTACTGGGTTTCAAAATTTGCAGAGAAATAGGCTCACTAAACTGCACAGAAAAGATTTGAAAAATACTTTTATAATACTACTTTTCATTAGATTGAAGTATCAGAACTCTTGCAAGTGGAAATTTTTATTGTATGTCATGATGTATTTTTTTGATATTTCTGCGTTTTTGAAATTGTTCCATGTTTCACTTTTTCACTGTTTCTGAACTTCCGGGTCTTCTGAATCTTACTATTTTGCAAAAAACCCCAGTTGTTTTATTACTGGAAATAATTCGAGTCATTGTAATTATTAAACATAGCTTAAATTTTTACCATTCTCACGTTATCTTTTTTCCTTTCATTATTGATTGATACCATGAAATCCAATGCATCTTAAAGACTTCAATTGTTGTAAAGTGTAAAATTAGTTCATTTTAGAAATAAATATAGTTTTCCAAGTTTTTCTGTGTTTGTTCAGCCTCTTTGAGCTGCGACACTCACAGGTTGCTTGTATTTTTGTTTAAATCAAGCTGAAAAATTCAATGCTATGGATAAATAGAAAAAGCTTGAGTTAAATAAAATACAGGCGACCTTTTGAGCGTTGTAACTCAAAAGAGGAAAAATAAGAGGAAGGACGAGGAGGAGAAAGGAAAAAGGATATCACGAATGCGTGCTCCATGGATAATTCGCGCAACCCTTGCGCCTCTACGCGCAAGCTTGCGGCTAACATGTGCACATACTCGCGCAATTCACGGCGCAAGCCTGCGAAATCCTCGCCGCAAAGTCGCGCCAGACGGGGGAGAATCAACTTCCCCGATCCGGAGAAAGCTTCTCGGTGGAGCGCAATTAGTGTCTTGGAAGAAGCCGCCATTTTCCGAAAAGTTTACAGCGGCGGAAACTGAGCGCCGGAGTATAATTACGGGCGGAAACCGGTCGGAACGGGTCAGACGGGTCCTGTCCACTCAACTTTCATCCCATTTACTGACTTGTCTTTTCGGTTTTTTTTTTGAAGGAAAATTTCAAGTTGGCAGATTTTTAATTTGCCCCCCTTCATGAGAAGCTTAAGCTTCAATCGAATTTCTTAAAGTTTACTCTCAAGTCCCTTTAGTGACCACTTGAAAAGTTTCAGGCAGGTCCTGTTCACTCAGGCTTCATCCTATTCACTGACTTTTTCGGTTTTTCAAAAAAATTTCGATTTTTCCAAAATTTTCCTCACTTCATGAGAAGCCTAAGCGGCATTGGAACGTTTGAAGACGATTCAAAGCTTCTGACGTCACTTTAGGGATCACTTGGAGAAATTCAGGCAGATCTTATCCACCCAGACTTCATCCTATTCCCTGACTTTTACCGTTTTTAAAGATTTTCGGTTTTTTCAAAATTTGCCTCGCTTTATGAGAAGCTTAAGCTGCATTGGAATTTTTTGAGGACGATTCAAAGTTTCTCAGGTCACTTGAGGGATAACTTGGAGAGTTTCAGAAAGGTCCTATTTACCCAGACTTAACCCCTATTTAATTTTTATCTGAAAAGATAATTTCAAGCTCATTTCGGTAGCTTTTTAATTTTCCTCATTCCATTCAATTTTTTTTTAAGTTTGGCAATTTTTTCAAAGACTTCCATGACACTTTAGGAATCCCTTGGCTTTATAAAGATTTTCGATAGCTTCTCAATTCGTTTGATTTTCGGCAGGAAGTTTTTTTTAGGTTTATCATGTCCCTTCAGGGATCACTTGGACGGTTTGAAGCTTTGAAAATAACCGAGAAAAGCCAGTAATAGAATGAAAGCCCTTCATTCGAATTTTCAAGGTCCACTTCTAATCTCCTGATGTCACTTTAGGGATCACTTGGAGAGTTTCAGGCATATACTGTCCCCTCAGACTTCATCCCATTTACTGACTTGTCTTTTTCAGTTTTAAAATTTTTTAATTTACCCCACCTCATTCGAATCTTTTAAAAACCACATAAATTTCGAATTCCCTTCAGGGACCCCTTGAAAAATTTTCAGATCACTTTTGGGATGGCTCACATACAAGTTTCAGAGGTCTGAAGCGTAACTTATGACGCAGCCACTTTAGTGCCCTCTCAGGATTCCTTGTCACTTCAGGGATCACTTGAAACGTTTCAATTCATATTCCCTCAAGTGAACACTCGAAATCAAGCGGCCCTTTAGAGTCCCCTTAGAATTTGGAGCCGTTTTATCGATTTATTTTGGAATTTAGCGACAGTTTAGAAGGTGAACTTATCTCGAACTTTGATAAAAATCCCCTAAATGCAATTTTTGTTAGTGATCTCTTGAGTAGTTTCTGGAAAATTCTATTTATTTTCTGATTTTTGTCAAAACAATTGAAGTGTTTCAGTTTTTCGCTTCTTCAGACCGACGCCATCGGAAAATCGAAACCTAGTCCCGATTTCCCGGAGCAATGATAAGGTGCCACTTGGTGTGGCTCCTGGCGTTGCTCACTCAAAGAGTGACGTCATCCGATTCGGTCGACTGCAGCTTCGACGTCGGCGAGTGCGGCTGGAAGTTCGGCGAGCCTTGGAACGTCGCCGCCGCTGTCTTTGTCCCTGGAATTTTCGGCACCTCGAGGAAATTGGAATCTTGTAAATTTTATAGTTATAGCCTATCCCAATAGCTGCTTTACATGGAAAGAAATTGTGAAAATTAAAATGAAGGCCTTTTTTCTTTTCCTCCAGAAAATCCATACTCCTAGAGCCTGTCTGCACTCTCCTTTCTCTCGCCGGCGAGGTCAGAGAAGCGGGAAAATAGCACATAAACATGAGAGAGTCGCCGAGAGACGAGGAGGGTGCAGAGAAAGAGGAAGGAGTGTTTTTGCGTGTCTGCGTCTCTCTGTCTCTCACCGGCAGAAACTCGAAAATTGCACGTCGATTTGAGAGGGTCGTTTAGAGACGAGGAGGGTGCACAGAAAAATGAAGGAGTGTTTTGCGTGTCTGCGTCTCTCTGTTCTCTCACCAGCGAGGTCAGAGAAATATGAAAATAGCACGTCAACATGAGAGGGTCGCCGAGAGACGAGGAGGGTGCAGAGAAGTCCCTTCAAGTCGCGAAAAATGGACTATTGCTCAATTTTTTTTCTACTTTTTTATCCACACTATGAATATGGAATGATTAAGTTATGAAAATTCTGTGAATTCCCAATTTTCAGTCGGACCATTCCTGGTGGCTCAGGGACGATTTGGAGGCCCTCAAAAAGGTGCCACTGAGACGAATTGGCTGGATCCGAATCCGGCGATGCGTGTTCTCTCTTTTCGATATATCAAACTGGGAGACGCGAAATTGAAGGTTCAGTTGAAAAAAAACCGTTTTTTGAGCATTTCTATGTAGTTTTCATTTCATTACCCGCTGGAGTTTCCATTTTTTTTTTGAAAATTTTCCTCTTGGATTTGCATAGCCCTTTCCTAGGAACGCCAGAGTGGTCCCTTTAGGGGCTTTTGAAGGTTCCCCTCTAGGGCCACTTTACCTTTCCTAGGGGTCACTATACGGTGCAAAAAGGGCCCTTGAGAGTTTTAGTTAGTGGCCCCTATAGGGGCATCCTAGTCGATTATTGTTATGAAGTCCTAGCCCTCTAGGGGCCTCTTGAGTTTTATTAAAATCGTCATTTTGATTTCCAAACCCTATAGGGACCACTTGAGCTTTCAGGAATTAGGAAACCCCTAAAGGAGGCCCTGTTTTGTCCCCTATAGGGCCCGTTTTTCGCCAAATTTCTATAGGGGCCACTTGAGCTTTCGAGACTAAGGAAACCCCTGAAGAAAGCCCTATTATGTCCCCTATGAGGCCCTTTTTTTGCCCGACCCCTAGAGGGACCACTTGAGCTTTCGGGACGTAGGAAGCCTCTAAAGGAGGCCCTATTTTGTCCCTCATAGGGCCTGTTTTTGCCCAATCCCTATAGAGACCATTTGGTGTCCCTTTGTTCATCGCTAATTTAGATCTCTGAGTCTCTTCTTTTTGCACGCTTTTTCGCTATTTTCATTAAACAAGTCTCAAGCTAATGGTGAATGAACTATTGATTTTTTTTTCTTCAAAAATAAGCCAAAATTCAAGGTTTTACTCCGGAAAGAAGGAAATGTCACGGTTCTGGATTCTCTGGAGGGAAATCCAATCAGCATTTGGACGACTAGAAATATCGTTGTCCCTTCTTCGAATTCTCCTGTCCAGGTTTTTCCAAGCAAAAAAATTCATTTTAATGGGAAAAAAATTTAGATAATCTTCCTTTCTGATGACGTCAAAAACGGCCACGACGTCGTGGCGATCGATGACGTCACTTTGCAACATTCCGACGGAGTTTTGGCGGCAGGAAGGGGGGATTTGAAAAATCAGTGGGCCGGGTGGGTTTGATGGACTTTTTGAAAAAAAGATTTATTCAATTTTCTACGAATTGACATTCTTCGTAATGGATTTAGGATGCATTGGAATAATTTTTTTCTAATTTTTTTGGCTTTTTTTAACTGCGCTCGACCTTGAGCGACTTTAGTTCTATGTTAGAGGATGCTTCCGGGCGCAAGTAGTTTTTGGTCGGGCGCACTAAGCATGTTAAGAAGAAGTTCTTCAAACGCGACGCAATGTCACAAAAGTTTTTCAAGTCGAGAGAGCATGGGAAATGAGGAGACGCTTGAGAGTAAAAAGTCTGCGTCTCTGCAGTTTCAACACTCTCTCGCTTACTTGAAATTCCATCATTCAAGCAAAAGTTTTGTAGTTTGAACCCCAGAAAATTATTCAAGTGGAAAAATAGCCTTCCTAATTCCAGCAAGTGCGCCCTACTGTAAATAAATTTCAGATTGAATCAGAAAAATGAAAAATGTAAAAATCAGGGTTTTCAGAGTTCCATTTACTTTTTCGATGAACAAAAAAAGTCAATAAAATAAATAAATTTAGAAAAAGATTCGGTTCATTTTGTCCGGAACGATATTGAGCAACGAGAAACGCGCAGAGCTCCAAAGTCAGGTGAGAATTTAGAGATTTTCGCCAAAAATTTTAAATGGCCACTATAGGGTTTTGACGTTTTAGTGACCACTATAGAAGTCAAATTAGTAGCCACTTAAGGGGTTAAAATTTAGTGGCCACTATAGAACTCTAAGTGCTATTACTGGACCACTTAGTGGCCACTTTAGGGGTCAATGGATCAACATAACTGGTCCAATCTGTTTGTATTGAAATTATCAGAGTTAATGGAAGGAATACTGGATGAAAAACTACTGAGTTGGCCCCTAAAATGGAAAATAGTGGCCACTTTAGTGTCCTATCCAAATGGTCCTTGGCGAGCCTCCATAGGGACCACTAAAAATTTTCACAGAAAAACGGAAAAATAAAAATCCAGACTTTTTAGAGAAAGACCGTGGCGTTTGTTCAATAATCAAATGTTCATTCCACGGGAATTCCTGCTCTTGGTGAGTAGGAACTCTGACCTCTCTGCGCCCTCTTTTCCCTCATCAAAACGAGAGAGTTTGGAAAAAAAGGAGAGCGCAGAGAGGTCAGTATAAGGAACGCCAGAGTGGTCACTAAAGGGGAAAATTTTAATGTTTTTGTAGACTGCCCTCAAGTGACCACTTGCCTCTCCCTCTAGGGGGCTCTAAAACGTACAAAAGTGGCCATTCTAGGGGCATGCGGTCCCTATACGTCTTTTTAACTTCCAAGTCATAACAGAAGAATCAAGAGGCCACTATAGGGATCACTAAATCTTCAAGGACTTGGTTGTCAGCCCAAAAACCACTTTAGGGACCACCTAAAATTCGGCCCTCTAGGGAAAACTTTGTTGTGCCCTATAATGACCACTCTGGCGTTCCTGGATTTCTTCGAAAAACATCGATTTCACTCCAGGGACCACTCAAACTTCCGGGTTCTGACGTCGAAAATCGTTTCTGAAGTGGCTGGCGAATCGATTCTCATTTCAGAACCGGCGATTCTGCCAATGAATGCTCACTTTCAAATGGACCTTTTTTCAAGGTAGGGTCAAGTTGGTCGCATGGAGAATGGCTCGACGCGGAGCGGTTGGAATGAAGTTGCGCCCGACCCGAAACGGCTTTCGCGCATATCGTTGTATTTATACTTACTTACTTACTTAGATGGTCCATCTTCGCTTTCGACCTTTTATTGCCTTTTATTGATCGAAGCGTGGACCACACGTTTTCCAGGAGGTCTTATGCAATCGGTCATCCAGTGTTGTCCTGGTTGACTGGTATTCTTGCAAAAAAGTTCCACCCGTGGTGTTGAACGTGTTATAGCATAATTTTGGTCTGATTATCCTTTTTGCCTTGCCAGGGCTAAAAAAGACCGCCCATTCTGTTAGCAGAAGCAAGCCGAACTGCGTGACCGGTGTACCGTTAGCCGCCATAAATGGCGTTGCCTCCCCATCACCGCGTAGAGGTGGTACTTGAAGAATCGTTGTATTTATTTATTTTTTTTGACTTTAATCGACGGGATGTGGCTTTTGAAGCGTGGTGAAAACAAACCGGGCTTTTTCGGAGCCAAATCGTAAATTATAAACCCGTGGAAATAATTTTAATCTGGCCAGAAAAAAATGTGAAACTTTTTTAGTAGGTTTTTGAGGTTGATTAATTAATTTAATTGCCGGGAAACGTGAAAAACGTTCAAAAACTCTACAGGAAACTTGAGAGACAAAGTTCCAAATCCAAGCTTGAACCGCAGCGCGACCGCGACGCGTTGAACCATTCCCCATGCGACCAGAAAAATATGAATTTTTTTCAACAGTGAAGCGTCATCAACGACGGTTTTTCTCCGTTCCGGCTCAGAAGAATCCGTAATTTGGACCAAAGGAGATCTCACCGAGCAGGGATGGAACCGGGTTCGGTTCCCGCTCAGGTTTTTGCCATTTCGAAAAAAAAAAACTTAAAAAGGGTCTCTAGAAAAAGGGAGCCTTGCTCGAGTTTTTAAAGGCTCATTGACCGATTTAAAAAAAAGGTCTCAAGTTTAAAAATTGTTTTTTTCAGTGTTTTTTTATAGGTTTCATAAGACTTTTTCCGGTTTGAAAGATGAAAATAAAAAAAGTTTTTGACAAAAGGAAAATCTTCAAAAAATTCCAGAAAACTGTGAAAATAAAAATTTTTTCGATTAGGGTTTTCAGATTTTCCCCGCTTCCTTCAACTATTATGATCCGTTCTTTTTCGCCTTCCGGCGGTTTCATCGCAATCAGCAACACTGATATCGTCGATGAAAGCGGCAATGCTATCACCTGTGGTAACTTTTGTTATTTTACCATAAAACTATTGAAAAAATGAATGTAAACACGAAAACGACATGAAAAACGAGGTGAAAATCCTGAATATTTGTGTAAATTAACCAATCGTACTCATTTCGCAACATAATGACGTAAAGTCATGGTTTGAACATAAATTTAAGAACGGAATCGCAAAAAAAAACAAAACGAAGAAGTGTTTTTGGTAAAGTTCGCTCCAGCGTACACCGTAAAGAGGAGCGTCGCCATTTTTTGCATCGACTGAATTATTTCTTCTTTTCTTCATATTTTCAGCTTTTCTCTAAGAATTTTCGTTATTATTTGCTATTATATTAGAATAAAATTTCGATTGCTGACCTTGAAATGCTCTTTTGAGGTCTCAAAGATTGAAAATTTCGTTCAGGGCTTATTTTTTTTCCATTTATATGCTCGTGAACTTGTTTTTTCACTATTCTATAAGGAAGTTTTGTTGAATGTTCATGTAATAATGTAGGAAATTTCAACAATTTCATGAAATATATTCTTTCAAACCTTTTTATTGTCACGCTATTCAAATATTTCGATTCTTTCGAGAATTTGGTTGAAAATATTGGAATTTAGCCGATTCACGGCTAGTTTTGGACTTGTCTGTGCTCTCTAACAGCCATGCATTCTCTGTTTTTTTTTTTATCGTTTCAAGATCCTTTTTCCATGGTTCAAGCCAGCCGTGAATCAGCTGTAACTGGACTTAGAATCTCGGCACAAGTGAAATAATCTTGGATTTGAATAAATTCTTCAGAAAACATGTATATTTTTTTGAAAAAAATTCGTAATCTTTCAGGATCAAACACGCTACCCATCCGACCGCAAAGGGAGGATTTTATCCGACTGACGGCCTATCAGAAACTCGATCAAGCCTCTTCTTCTTCAGTGAGAAGAACTTGTTCAAAATGATGAGAAATTATACTTTTCAAGCAATTCGCGGCTCCGCTATTCACGCCTGAACCAACTAAACTCTCATCACCGATACCCCGAAGGCCTCTGCCGACGTTGGCCTTGGCAAGAGATCCCAAGCCAATTTTCGCTTCTTTGCCTATTTCTCCGTCACAGGTTGGGAAAATTGAGCTTTTTTTCAGATTCTCATGTTCACATATGCATGTAAAAAAGAGTTCTCTGAAAATCGAAAATTTTTTTGAATTTTCCCTAGAAAAACTACGTTTTTTCCAAGAAAAAAGATATTTTTATTGCTTTTTTTCCGTTTCTTTTTTTATTTCCAATATATTCTTCTAACAGAACAGATCTTAGGTAGATTTTCCTTGTTAGTCCTTTTTTTTTAGTTGTCTGTTTATTCCAGCTTGTAAACCTGAATTTTGAAGATTCTCATAAAATTACCATTTTTATCATATTTCAGAGCAAGTTTGCAAAATTTAGACTTCCATTTTCGATTTTTATAAAGTTTAGATTTTTATGTCAGAGCTTTGAACATCTACTACGAAGTTTTTTAAATTTTTTTTTCAGTTTTTCAACTTAATTTTTCGAATGTTGAAAGCTTTTCCAGTGATATAAAGCATCCAAAATTTAAAAGTGAGCTCGAAAAAGAAGTAAAAATGACGAAAATTGCATCAAAAATTTCTAAAATCGTTTCAAAACTGGCTCTTAACCCCTATAGGGGCCACTTAAGCCTAAGGGGCGTCAGGGTTAGACTTTAAAGCCCTATAGGAACCACTTGAGCTCAAGGGGGTGTCGGGTTCAAACCCTAAACCCCTATAGGGGCCACTTAAGCTTAAGGTGCGTCAAGGTCAGAACCTTAACCCCTTAAGGGACCACTTGAGCTTAAAAAGACGTCAGGATCAGAACCTTAACCCCTTAAGGGACCACTTGAGCTTAAGGGGCGTCAGGGTTCAGACCCTAAATCCCTATGGGGACCATTTAAGCTCAAGGGGTGTCGGGTTTAGACCTTAAATCCCTAAAGGGGCCACTTAAGCTTAAGGGGCGTCAGAATCAGAACCTTAACCCCTTGAGGGACCACTTGAGCTCAAGGGGTGTCGGGTTCAAACCCTGAACCCCTATAGGGACCACTTAAGCTTAAGGTGCGTCAAGGTCAGAACCTTAACCCCTTAAGGGACCACTTGAGCTTAAAAGACGTCAGGATCAGAACCTTAACCCCATAAGGGACCACTTGAGCTTAAGGGGCTTCAGATTCTAAACCCCTATATAAATTCGGCAGATTTCCTCGGCGGGAGTCACGGCGTTGCCCATCCGGCCAGTCGCAACTTATTCGCCTCCGAATCTCGAAAACTCCACAAATGGAAAGCAATCTCTGGAAGGAAAATTCAGCGAAATCGCTAAAGTAATCCCTTGACAAAGAAAGAGGAAAAAAAGATTTTTAGAAATTCGGTCTGGGACAGCTAATTTCCAATGGGGGAGCCGAGAAAAATGGTCTTCATCTTTTGGAGGCTCTTTCTAATTTGAGGAGTACTGGGATTCAAGTTGTGAGTTCAATTTTTCTTGGTGGAAATTTGAAACTCGGGCAAAGTCGGAATGGTGGTAAAGGCCGCGAAAAGGGAGAGGCTCAAAAAAGGCTGCAAAAAAGGCTGCAAAAAGGCAGCGAAAAGGCCGCAGAAAGGCTGCAAAAAGGCAGCAAAAAGGCTGCAGAAAGGCCACAAAAAGGCCGCAGAAAGGCAGCGAAAAGGCAGCAAAAAGGCTGCAGAAAGGCAGCGAAAAGGCAGCAAAAAGGCTGCAGAAAGGCCGCAAAAAGGCCGCAGAAAGGCTGCAAAAAGGCAGCAAAAAGGCTGCAAAAAGGCTGCAAAAAGGGTCCCTTTATCGAGCCTTCCATTCTTTCTAGGATTTTAAAGACTCAAGAAATGGTGGAAAAAGGGAGAGGCTGCAAAAATGATGCATAATGGCCGAGAAAGTGGCGCAAAAAGGCAGCAAAAAAGGAACATTTCAATGAAGCCATTTCCATCTTTTCCTATGAAAAAAGACTTTTAAGATACTCCGGAATGGAAAATGTATCATTTAGAAGGTTGTAGACTACTTGAAAAATACATTTTTTGGATTTTTAGTTGTTTTTTTGTTTTGGTTCAGTTCAATTTTAGGCCATTTTGAGGTCAATTAGAAGATTTTTTTATTGACCTATAACATAAACAAAATAACATAGGCAAAGTCGGAAAAGGTTTCATAGAAATGTTCCTTTTTAGGATGACAAAGGTTTTCTTTTTGCTGCACTTTTGCGCCATTTAATAGGCTTTTATGCACCATTTTTGCTGCCTCTTCCTTTTTCCACCACTTCTTGAGCCATTAAAATCACAGAAAAAAGGAAAGGCTTGATAAAGGGACTCTTTTTGATGCCTTTTTGCTGCCTTTTTTCGGCCATTTTGCTGCCTTTTTGCGCCCTTTTTGCAGCCTTTTTGCGTCCTTTTTGCTGCCTTTTCGCGGCCTTTTTGCGCCATTTTATAGGCTTTTATGCACCGTTTTTGCTGCTTCTCCCTTTTTCCACCATTTCTGGAGCCTTCAAAATCCGGAAAAAATGGGAGGCTCGATGAAGGGACCCTGCCTGCGGCCTTTTTGCTGCCCTTTTGCGGCCTTTTTGCAGCCTTTTTGCGGCCTTTCTGTTGCCTTTCTGGGGCCTTTTTGCTGCCTTTCTGCTGCCTTTCTGCAGTTTTTTTTTGAGCCTCTCCCTTTTAGCAACCATTATCCATCATCCCGACGTTGCCCGAGAAGGCTTCTAATAAACTTAGAAAAATAATTTTTCCGAATTTCCAGCCTCCTTCCCTGAATCAAGCCCTGGCGTCGAAAATCTCACAGGTTTTAGCGTAAGACCTTTTTTTTCAAAAAATGTACTGAAAATTGGATTTTTCAGTCCTCCACCGGGATACGGAGACGACTCCAAGCCATTTGCCCGACAAAATATGGACCTTGTAGTGGAAAACGCCTTCCGAAAATATCTCAACGAGCAACTTACGTGAAACACTTTGAGAGCGAAAAAAAAGTCATGTCTGTATAAATTGTAGATTTTTCAGTTCGAGAATATATTTATAAAACTGACCATTTTTTCTTTTGTAGAAATGCAGTGAAAAAAAAATACCTGGGAAATGTTTAGTGGCCACTTTAGGATTTTGACTCCTTGGTGAACACAATAGCGGTCGAGTTAGTAGCCACTTAAGAGGGTACAATTCACGGCGTTTTTTCGCCACTTTTTCTCCGTAAAGTGTCGTGTGTCGTGTGCATGCACCGCGCCGCTTTCGCGCAGAAAATCGCGTCTAGGTAGAGAAATTTCGATTCGTCCCAAAAATCTCTGGCAATACGGCCGCCTGCGCCTTTAATGTGCCCTGATATTAGAGCCGGAACCTCTGCCGTTCTCATGACGTCACGTGGGAACAGCGGATATTCTCGCTCCGGCCAACTTATTTTTGGTTTCGCATTTTCTTCCACTAACAAAAACGCCATGAGTCTGGTGTTTTTCTGTAGAGATTTTTCAGTGGCCACTTTAGTGTCCTCTCCAAGCGCTACTTGAGAAACCTCTTAAGTGGCCAGTACAGTTCTAAATTTTTGAAATATTAAAAAAATGGCATCACCAATAATTTTTTTCCGAAAGTGTAGTAAAAACTCTTAAAAAAATCCAAAAAAATTTGTAAAAAAATTTCGCTGATTAATTCCCCATGTTTTACTTGTTCTCGAAGAAGCTTCAGAATGGAAAAAAATGGTGGTGAGATCAACCTTTTATCTTATCTAGTCCACTAAAATTCCTAATTTCTCCCATAAAAAGTTTTATTTTTCCGTTTTTGGCTGTTTGGTCCTTAAACCCAGGTAGTTTGTAAAAATTTCGTTTTGTGAACCTTTCAAATTTTCGAATTTATCTGTTAAAATATTTTGTGAATCACTTTACGGAAAACTGTCCATTCCGAAGACTAGATAGTTATATTGATTTCTGGCAAAAAGAGAGATCAACGGCGGTCTGAAGAGACGCCAGAGAAAGAGAGGGATCTGACTTCTCTGGCGTCTCTTCAGGTTACAGTGATCTCTCACTTCAAAAGATCCTTTTATTTTCATAATTTATAAAATTTTGAGCTAGTTTTATGAATAAACTTCCAACTTTACACATTTTAAGGTTTTATAGAAGTTAAAAAATATAAAACGATTTTGATGATACTATTTATTCAAACCCCTTTTTAATGATTAATTTTTCTCAATAATTGCGTTTGTAACGTCCTTCAAAGCATAGCTTTCAGGGCCAAAACTGAAAAACGTCTTTTCAAAATCTCAAAATAAAACACCAACTCACGTATTGCCAAATTTATCACGAAAAGCGCCAATAAAACCAGAAATAAAGAAATTTCTCGGCCAAAATCCAAAATGTTGGATTTCCCAGCTTCTTCTCTTCCCCGGTGGAAATCTCCCGTTTCTTTTATCTAAAAAAAAATTTCTTAAAGTTTTCAGATTAGTAAGACCTTGGCTGGTCTCAAAAGCGCAAATAACCCGATTTCGCGTCGAGATTTGTTTTTAGGCAAAGCCCATGCGCCTTTAAATTTTTAGCTTTTTTTCGAAATTTTAAAATTAGTTTTTTTCATATTTATCAGTCAAATTTCTTTGTTAGATAAAAAAATTGGTATAGTAGAGCGACTCCTGAGGGTAAAAAGTTCGGAATAAGCTCGATTTCGCTTTAAAAGAATTTTTGGCCGGAAGGTCATGCGCCTTTAAATTTGAGCCCTTTTTCGGACTTTTAAAAGTGATTTTTCGATTTTATCACTCAAATTTCTTTGTTGAACAAAAATTGGTATAGTTAGTTCATAGCTAGTTTCTAGGAGAAAATTGTGATTTCGATTGAAACCTTTTTTTCGTCGAAGCTATGCGCCTTCAAATTTTTTTCTTTATTTTTTTGCTGTTTTTATTTATTTTTTTCGGTCTTATTGGAAGCAAAATTAATGAAAAAGTATGACAAAACATGTAACTTATAAAAAAAGAAGTTTTTTTCATTTTAAAAAAAGCCATTTTTTTGCCCAATCCTAACGCTTTTTTTGGGTTTTTGAGCTCTTTTTTTCGTTCTCATGAACCGATTTGCCATAAAAAAAGTAGTGAAATTAAGATTATAACGCGAATATATCAAAAAAATCGCGCCATTAGTTAAAGGAGCAGCTCCTAAACGCGTCGAAAAGACTTTGACACAAAAAAAGACAAAAAAAAATGAAGAAAAAATGATATTTTTGGCCGAAATCAATAAAAGAAAAATCAGTACCTCAGAACAAACGCCAGTTTTCCCATTAGAATCGCACAATTTCATGAAAGGTTCAATTGGGTCCGGAAAAGAGGCGTTGCAGCCTTGGAAGCAGGGCTTGTATTGGATTTTTTGGCTCTAAAAATCTATATATCCTCTTTTGCAAAGAAAGGACGGCTTTGTAACTCCAGAGTGGTCCCTTTGAGGGGCCCTTGAAGCTTTACCCTTTAGGGACCACTTCACCCAGCGTTAGTTTGCGTTTTTTGAATGAACAAGCATCAACAGAGGGTGAATTAGTCTTGGGTCATTGAACGTATTTTTAATTTTCAACTCTGAAAAAAATAATAAAAAACTCTAAAGAGACCACTTAAGCTTCAGGGGCGCCATGATCAGTCCCTAAACCCCTAAAGGGACCACTTAGGCTTAAGGCGCGTCGGGTCGAATCCTAAACCCCTATAGGGATCACTCAAGCTTCAGGGGCGTCAGGATCAGACCTTAAACCCCTATAGGAACCCCTTGTGCTTGAGGGGCGTCGGGTTCAGACCCTCACCCCTATAGGGGCCACTTAAGCTTTAGGGGCGTTGGGATGAGACCCTAAAACCCTATAGGGACCACTTAAGCTTGAGGGGCGTTTGGATAAGACCCTAAGGACCTATAGGGGCCACTTAAGCTTCAGTGGCGTCAGGATCAGACCATAAATCCCTATAGGGACCACTTAAGCTTGAGGGGCGCCGGGTTCAGAACTTAAACCCCTATAGGGATCAATCTTTCGTCTCTCAGTAAAATCACCTTATCAAAGGTGAAACATCCCGGTCCTCGGACCATTTCGTGAAGCATTCTTTTCCAATTTTCTTCAGATTCCATCGAATAATTTGTGAACTTGAAATCATTTAATTTCCGACGAAAATATCAAAAAATGAACCTCAAACGCTTTAAAGCGCTCTTCGATGCTTGAATTCAAGTTTAATAACGGTTTTAGATCAGTGCATCGATTTCTGAAAAAAAAAAATCATTTTTTGAGGAAAATTTGGAAAATTCGGCCGGTTTGGAAAACTAGGCCACGCCACAATGGTGCTCCATGGAACACTTCAAATTCCATACTTTTCGCTTTTTTCATTCAAATCTACTGTTCTCGCGAGCAACATAGGATGGTTACTACACTAAAAAGTGAAAAACTGATTCCAATTTTTGAAAATTGCAAACTTTCGTCGTGGCCTAGTTTTCCAAACCGACCGATTTTTCCAGCATGCCATTTTTGATGATTGAAAGTTGTTTTTGATAGAGCAGAAAGGCAATATTTCGGCATGCTGGAAAGTCGGTCGGTTTGGAAAACTAGGCCACGTCGCTGCATTAGAAAGTAATAAACTGATTCCAAGTTTTGATGAAAATTGCAAATTCTCGGCGTGGCCTAGTTTTCCAAACCGACCAACTTTTCCAGCATGCCATTTTTTGGTGATTGAAAGTTGTTTTTTGGACATGTTGGAAAAGTCGGTCGTCGGTTTGGAAAACTAGGCCACGCCGTAATTTTGTAGTAACCATCGTATTTTGCTCACGAGAACGATGGAGTTGAAAAAACAGCGGAAACCTTTTCAAAACTGAAAAAAAAACAAATTCAGATAAGAAAAAAAATGGAGAAAAAAATTGTGCCGTGGCCTAGTTTTTCCAAACCGAATTCCGGCGTGGCCTAGTTTTTCCAAACCACCAATTTCGCGACTTTTTCCAGCATGCATTTTTGACACAGCAAAAAGAAGATAAAATCTCATTTCGCTCAACTTTTTGACCTTGAATTTCCACTACTTCTGTAATGTGACTTAAAATCATTAGAAAATCATCTTTCAATAATTTGAAATCGGAGAGGTCCTCGGACATTGGTAACGCGAAACGGACGTGCTCCGGACGTTTCTGGGCGATTTTAGGGGTCACTTAAGAGTTCTGACGCTACTAAAGTGGTCACTAGAAATGCCCAGAAACGTCCGGAGCAATTCCGTTTCGAGTCGGAAAAGAGGCCTCTTTTTTTGTCAATTTTTTAGAGTTTTTGAGCCAATCTCGCTTAAAAATTGAGCAGAAAATCTCAATTCTGACCCATTTTCAAGAAATCGCCAAATGTTTGACTTCTCTGCGCCCTCTTATGTCTTATCGATGAGAGATAGGAGGGCGCGGACGAGTCAGACAGCAAAAAAGTCGAAGAAAAAATTACCCAGTATTCAAAAACAACCGGGAATCGACGAAATGATTCGTAAAATTGTTAGAATCGTCTTTCTGTGCGAATAAATGAACGAAATAAAATACGGCCCGAGCAATTTTATCATCAGGGCGCAATTGCATTTGAGCTCTTCTGAGTTGTTCATTTTGGGTCAGAAAAGCAGATCCCCAATCGATGATCGCAGATAGGGAAAAGATGTGAGCCATAGCCTGAAATCTGATTTTGAGATTAGGTTTTTTTTTTCGTTTTAAAAAAAACCGATGACAAAGTTTCGAAAAAAAAAGAGCACCAATTTCTTCGAGTGATAACAAAAAAATCAGCTTGATAAAAAAATCTAATATTTCTAACCAGAATGATTTTTTTCTTGCATCAAACTGAGCATTGCAATTCATAAAGAGCACACACAGAATAAATTTTTCCAGATTTTTGGCATTATTAAGATGCACAAATGTGCTCCACGGACAAAGCATCAAAAATTGAATTTAAAGGTTTGAAATGAATTTTTTCCTTTTTTTCATAACCCTTGTTTCTAATCTTCAATTAGTTAAACACACAAAACAGTTTTTTTTTTGAAAAACCGTCCAAAATTTTCAAATTTAAAATCCTAGCGCATTTTTATCCGTAGAGCGCGGGTTCTTCCCCGAATTTTTCGGCTCAATTTTCCAAAATTTCAAAATTTAGTTCTAATGCATTTTTATCCGTAGAGCGCGGGTTCTTCTCCGAATTTTTCCGGCTCAATTTCCCAAAATTTCAAAATTCAAACTTCTAGTGCATTTTTATCCGTAGAGCGCCAGTGCTTTTCTGAAATTTCCTGGCTCAATTTTCTCCTCTCATTTTTTTTTTCTAGTGATTCCTTTTGGCTTCGAAAATTATTTTGATAAGAAGAAAAATCCTCTCTTTACCTCAGACCACGGAAGACACTCCTTCGAATCAAAAATTCTGATTTTTGCCCCCAAAATAACGAAAAATTGGTGAGATTTGGCCAGCATCTTAATATTATTTTCTTTTTTTGCATAAATTTTTATTTTTGTACGAGAAATCTTCGCTTGGGTTTCTAGAGACCTAACTGGCAAAGTCGGAATGGTGAATAATGGCCGCTAAAAATGTAGGTTTGAAAAAGGCTTCAAAAGAGTCGCAAAAGGTCCGCAAAAAGTCGCAAAAAAGTCGAAGAAAGGCAGCGAAAAGGCAGCAAAAAGGCTGCAGAAAGGCCGCAAAAAGGCCGCAGAAAGGCTGCAAAAAGGCCGCAGAAAGGCTGCAAAAAAAGGCTGCAAAAAGGCAGCGAAAAGGCTGCAAAAAGGCCGCAAAAAGGCCGCAGAAAGGCTGCAAAAAGGCAGCAAAAAGGCTTCAAAAAGGCCGCAGAAAGGCTGCAAAAAGGCTGCAAAAAGGGTCCTTTTATCGAGCCTTCCATTTTTTCTGAGATTTTAAAGGCTCAAGGAATGGTCGAAAAAGGGAAAGGCAGCAAAAATGGTGCATAACAGCCGATGAAATGGTGCAAAAAGACAGCAAAATGAAACATTTTTATGGAGCCTTTTTCGACCCTTCCGACTTTGCCTATGTGAAAATCTTGCCGTAAAGGTTCAAAAAACAATCAAACGGTTCTTCGCCTCGAGATCTTTTTTTGAAACTATACCATGCTCCTTTAATAACCCAAGCGAGGATTTAAAATATTAAAAAACACGAGATGATCGTCTTGACAAGCCGTATAGCATTGTCGCCAGAAAGAACAGGAGTCGGCGCTTTCGTCGTCAAAATAAAGATGATTTCCTTCTCCCAGTTTGTGATCCCGACAAATGGTCAGGAAGGATCTGGGATTTTTGACTGGCACAAAAAATCAAGTAGAAACTCACGATCGCCCGCTTTTCCGAATCGACTTTTTGGCAACATTATCCATCACAGAAATCCAGGGCCCGAAATATTCGGCTTGTTCTCCCCATTGGTTGCATCTTCAATCATTTTTTTCAATTTTTGAGGACAAAAAAGTTTCATTTTGCTTTGAAAAGGCTATATAGTCCCTTCGCCGCGACTTGACACTGCCTGCGTCTCTCTGTTCCCTCACCAGCGAGGTCAGAGAAACATGGAAATAGCGCGTCAAAATGAGAGGGTCGTCGAGAGATGAAGAGGGTGCAGAGAAAGAGGAAAGAGTGTTTTTACGTGTCTGCGTCTCTGTTTTCTCACCGGCAGAAACAGGAAAATAGCACGTAATTATGAGAGGGTCGGCGAGAGATAAGGAGGGCGCAGAGAAAAAGGAAAGTGTTTTTTTTCGTGTCTGCGTCTCTCTGCTCTCTCGCCGGCGAGGTCAGAGAAACAGGAAGATAGCACATGAACAGGAGAGAGTCGTCGAGAGATAAGGAGGACGCAGACAAGTCGCGAAAAAACGGACTATATGAGTCTCTATAGTCCATTTTCCGCGACTCGGGACTTCTCTGCCCCCTCGTTTCTCGGCGACTCTCTCATGTTTATGTGCTATTTTCCTGAGCGGTGAGGGAACAGAGAGGCGTAGACACGCAAAAACCCTTCTTCCTCTTTCTCTGCGCCCTCCTCTTCTCTCGGCGGCCCTCTCATGTTGACGTGCTATTTTCCTGTTTCTCTGACCTCGCCGGCGAGGGAACAGAGAGACGCAGACAGTGTCAAGTCGCGGCGAATGAACCTTATTTCAAAATTGAAAGCTCTTGGTCGCATTTGGAATGGCTTTTTTTAAAAAATGCCCGATCATACGTCGGCTGGATCTCCCAACGAATTGCGGCCTCAAATGTTTTTTTCCCGCGCTCTAAATTTTGGAATGGGATCCAGCCGATTTATGCGCCCGGCTCAAAACGACTTGCGCGATAGATTAGGACTTTAGCAATAAAACTTGGAGTTTTTGTGAAATCTCTTACGTTTTGTGGTCCCCTCTGTGAAGACTTTTTTCAAAAACGAAACGCCTCGGAAGTGTTGTCGGTTGAGCACCTTTGATCACATCTATCACCCCCGGAGCCGAGTTTATGTCGCTTAGATCTGCAGAAAAATCGTCAAGCCATTCTCAAAATTTTGTAAAGTAGCAAAAATGCCTTTTTTTGGCAAGATTGAATTTTTTTTTCAAATAATAACTTACCAACAGAGTTCCGATCATTGTATGGAAAGCCTTTTTTGGAGAGGCAAAAATCTTTTGATGAAGTTTCGACGCAAGGTAGGAAACACGGCTTTTTGACGACCTAAAATTGATGTTTTTCTCTTTTTCAATTTGAAAAAAATTCATGTTTTTTTATCAAAAAAATACTCAAAAAAATCAATAAAAAAAGCTCCGAAAGTCAGCAGAAAAAAATTCGGGACAATAAATAAATTATAAAAAAACGCTTGAGCCATTCCCAGTGCGGCAATTCAATCAAAATTTTTACCCAATTCATCGCTTTTTTCGTAAATTTATTTTTATAACTTTATTTTTCGAAAGAAACCAACACAGGAGCTTTTTTTAAGGCCCCTATAGGGTTTTGACGTTTTAGTGGCCGCTATGGTAGTCAAATTAGTGGCAACTTAAGGGGTTAAAAATCAGTGGCCACTATAGAGGTCTAAGTGCTACTACTAGATCACTAAACATTTAAGTGGCCACTTTAGGGGTCAATGGATTATCATAACTGGTCCAATCTGTTTGTTTTAAAATTATCAGAGTTACTGGATGAAAAACTACTGAAGTGGCCACTAAATGGAGAACCTTTATAGTGGCCACTAAAACGTTAAATAGTGGCCATAATAGAGGTGGGTCTAGTGGCCACTTTAGTGTCCTTGGCGAGCCTCTAGTGGCCACTAAAAATTTCCCCAGATTTTTAAAGAAATATAGTAATGATCTTTTAAAAAATAATGGAATTTAAAGAAATATTAGTCATTATTATAGTTGATGTGCCACAAGTTGAACTTTCATGGAACGACACTTCGGTGTTTCGACTTGTGCGGTAGCGCGCATCGTGCGAATTTGCCAACCCCGGCCACGCTAATTTTTTTGGTTTTAATTCTAATTTTTGATCGTTTTTTTAATTATTTTTATTTCTTTAAAATGTATTGTTATCGTTGAAAAAGGATTGCGCTGTACAAATGTAAACGAAAGAACACAGAAAATTTCGTAATCTTCCTCGAAAAGAGGGATAAAAAAAGTGTGTTTTTGTTAAAGCCATGTTATAATGTTTTCATCGTTTTTTTCTGTTTGTTGCAGTGGTTAATGGATTTTTTCAGAAAGTGAGTGGCTTATAAAATGAAGACGTGTACGCACTGTGGAATAGAGAGATCGGTTTCAGTTATTATAAGGTTTTTCACTGTTATTTATCCCGTGGTTGAATTATTGGCATTCCGAAAAACTTTCTTCTTCCATTGCACTGGTAAAAAAGTTCATAAAACTAAAGAATTATCGAAGAAAATGCATTTGAAAACGGCAAATTATAAAATGGGAAAGCGTGACCGAGATCAAAGGCATTGATTTTTCACGGCCACAAGGCCACCGAGCGGAGTGTCGTTCCATGAAATTTCACTCGTGGCACATCGACTATATCAAGACCCACCGTTTTATTCCCAGCAGTGAAACACCAAGGTCCATTGAAATCATTATCTGGATTCCGGCAGTAGTTTTCATGAGCTTCTAACCCAACAAGACTCGATTTTGTAGGGAAACCCGTTGAATTTTTTCCATTCCACGACTTTTCGGTCCAAAAAAGGCAGTTACTACCGCTGTAAATTCATTTTTTTTTTTCGAAAAATCATAAAAATCACTCGAAAGCTACAGATTGCTTCCCCTGGTACCAGGCCATCGGATCTTTTTGATTTCGGCATATTATTCTGGAATCTTTGAAAGGCTTTGACAAGCTGGCGAGCCTCTCGATCCCCTCTACGTTTCTGAAGATTTTAGCGATTATTACGGTTTCATTTAAAATGTCATTCTGAGACTTTTCCACTCTTTTTATCTCCGTCCATCCTAAGAAGCAAAAGAAGATTTTTTTGAAAATAGCCATCGAAAATAGGGTTCTGACACGATAATATAAGAGACAGTGCATGGTTGGTGGAGAGCGGAAACACGCCACAGGGCCCTTGGAGGGTTTCCCTATAGGGATCCCTAATACTTGAAAAAGTGGTCTCTATAGGGGTTCTAGTTACAGGGTGACAAATAAATATTGAAACGCGTTTGAAACGTTATAACTTTCTCAAAAGTCAACCAAACACCACCAAATTTGGAGCAAATTTTATTCATACAATATAGAAACAAAATTCAAGAATAGTTTTCAAAACGTCCTCCTTTAGCTTTGATAACGGCCTTCAGTCTCTTCGGGTACGCATCGATCACGGCACGAGGGTAGTCGTCGTCGATTTCGTCCCATTTCTTGATGAGCGCGGTCTTCAGAGCTTTGATACTTGGGTAGTCCTTAGAAGAGACCTTCTTGATCAGATATATCCACACGGCATAGTCCATCGGGTTGAGGTCGGGCGAGGAAGCAGGCCAATCAGCAGCCGAGATGAACTCGGAAAATTGGCGCGACACCTTTCTTGATTCCCTTTGGCGCGATGAGCGGGGGCGCCGTCTTGCTGGAAGGTCCATGATCGGTTTCCGTAGTGAGAATTGGGCCAGGGCAACACCCCCAACTTTAAAATCTACGCCCTGTAGTATACTTGGTTCACTTTCACTCCAGGATCCACAAAAATCAGCGGAGTTTTGCCGTCAGCGGTAATTCCGGCAAATCCATCACGGAAGCCGGATGCGAAGTTTTATTCAGAATTTTTCCTTTTTCACAGGCACTCTGAAAGTCATTAGCAATGATCCGATGATTTTGGCCGTTCTTGTTCGGCTCCACAGTGAAGATTTTCTCGTCGGTAAATAGCGTCGTCAGATGCGAGCCATCTTCCGTGCCAGCGAGCAGCTTTCGAGCCTTTTTCATCCGCAATGTCTTGTTTTTTTGATTGAGGAAGGCTCCTTTCTGCATACGGTAGGGAATCATCTTCAGCTTGTCCTTGACAATAGTTCTCATCGATTCTCGACTCATTTCGTATTCTTTTGACATCTTTCTCATGCTTCTTTCCGGAGTGCGTCTGATTTTCCCTCGAACGGCTTTGACTGCTTCTGGAGTCGTGACGGTGACTCGACGTCCCCTTCTTTGCATGTCATCTGAAGTACCGAGACGCCGATAGCGTTGTGCAGTTCGAAAAACGAGAAAACGAGACACTTTCAGCTTTTTAACGATCTCTGAATCCGTCATTCCGCTTTTGACACAATCAATGATTGCGGTACGGTACGGAGATGGGGCCACCATTACCTGAAAACTAAAAAGTATGAGCTGTAACTTCAAAAACATGATAAGTGAGCATGAATGAACGAAATAAACAAAAAAATTCAATGACCAGTCCTTTGTGCAAAAAGCAGCGATCAAACAAAAAACGGTTTCAATATTTATTGCTCACCCTGTAGAGGCTCCTATAGGGGTCATTTCCATGAACTCTATGGGAAGAAGTAGTTCCATGCGAAAAATTTCATAAATAAGCATTTTTGAATCAAACTGAGAGACCCCTATAGTGACCACTTAAGCTTTAGGGGCTAGGGGTCGGACCCTGAATCCCTGTAGGGACCACTTTTTTGGCCCTTGCAGGGATCAGCTTGGCTTTACCCCTAAGACCTTTTTTCGGCCCCTGTAATAACCACTTTGATTTTACCCCTGTAGGGACCACTTTTTCGACACTTTAGGAGCTGTTTATCCACCTAACCCCTATAGGTATCACTCTAAAGTTCCTAAGAAGAAAAAAGAATTGGAATAACTTTCAGCCGTTTTTGCGCTCCATTGATAACTCCAAAGATCCTTGGAAAAAGTGGTTCTTATAGGGTTATCAGTTAGTGGCCCCTAGAGAAAGTAAAAAAAAAATTGGAATAACTGAACGATCGGCCCAATTTCAGCTGCTTTTGCGCTCCATTGATAATTTTAATATTTTTGAACCCCGGATCGCGGTAACGATAACCTAACGCGCCCCGGACGTTCTCAAGCATTTCTAGTGACCACTTTAGCGGCTTCATATTTACAACAGTTTCCTAAGCATAAGAAAGCCTTCGGAAATCTCAGGGAAAAGTGGATTTGAAAAAAAAAAATGTTTTCAATGTTTATTCTGAAAATCTTTTTTTTAATATGCTTACCTCAAACAGAACCGTTGATTGTTCCCAAATTCGTGATAATATTTTTGAAGATCCTATTAAAAGATTTAAAAAAACTTTTTGAATCAAAAAGGAAAAAAACCGAAGATTTCCCTAGCTCTCGTATTATTCAGACAATCCAACGAAGGATCATCTACAGGTTTCAGAGAATCGAAAAAAATCGTTTTTTTGACAATTTCCATCGCATAGAAAAATCTTCTCCAGGCGTCCAGGCAACTATGTCAAAAAAAATTCGAAAAAAATTTTTTTTTTCCGCTCACCATTTTTAGAAACTAGCAAGATTAAAATGGACCAAAACATGATAGAAATGAGGATTTTCACGTAATTTATCGATCATTATCAAAAATTTCAAAACCCGTCTTTATTTAAGCAAAAAACTTAAAGGAGCATTATATTTCCCATAAAAATGGTATTGAAACAAAAAAAGATTCTACAGTAATCTTTGCGATTTTTTCTTCAATTTTTGAAGGAAAAGGTGTCTTTAATTTTTTTTTTCTCCAAAAAAGGCACATATTTATTTTTAAACAAAAAATGAATGAAATGACGTCACGGCTTCTCTGCTCTCTCCCACGCACTCTCCTTTTCCTGTAATCTCTAACTTAGTTCAAGAAATATTTTTAAAGCATCATTTTCAGTCTAAAGTGCGCCCTAACGAACTGAGTCTCTAATTGGCTGGCCACGCCCCTTTTTTATTGACTTTTTTGGTGCCAAGTGAGACCGAAAAAGGGCAAGAATCTCAAGATCCCTTAAGTTATCACTAGGAGGCTCCAAAGTGGTCATTTTAAAGTTTTTCTTTTTCCAATGATGGTCTATTTTCCATTACAGGGGCTTATACGATTTTTTTGAAAATCTGTCTGATCTCTCTGCGCCCTCTTTTCTCTCACCGGCGAGGTCAGAAGAACATGGAAATAGCACGTGAACATGAGAGAGACTTCTAGGGATGAGGAGGGCGCAGAGAAGCCAACTTTCTGATCTCTCTGCGCACTCTTCACTCTTACCGGCGAGGTCAGAGAAACATGGAAATAGCACATAAACATGAGAGAGACTTCTAGGGATGAGGAAGGCGCAGAGAAAGCCACTGTCTGATCTCTCTGCGCTCTCTTCTCCCTCGCTGTGCTACTGAGAGAGAAGAGGGCGCAGACAGGTCAGACTCCAAAAGTCCTCCTTACTTTTTTGTAAAACACGAACGCCTGGAAAGCCTTGGATTGCATGCGTAGAGTTTTCTTCTTCGTTATAACCTCCGTTAGGATTTCCAAACAATTCGGCCCGCAAAAGATGACCAAATTCCCAGAGTAACGGGCCGTGATCCTGAGCTTTTCCATCGAAAAAAATAAAGGAATGGGCTAAAACTTTTCAAAAATAGTCTCGATGCGTTTGACGGCCTCCTCGACTTTTTCCGGCCCCGGATGCAACAATTTTTGTCCGCTGATGACTTCCATCTTCGACAATTGCTTGAAGTTTGGAAAACGGTGCTGAAAATGATTTCGAGGCTAGTTCATTCATATGACTTTAAGGAGTCTGACTTTTCTGCGCCCTCTTTTCTCTCGCCGCTAAGGACCGAGAGAAAAGAGAGCGCAGAAAAATCAGAGGACTACAAGTGTGACATGTGGGGTGTGTAGCAGGCGAAAAGTCTTTCTTTTAAAAACTTGATTTTGAAGTTTTTTTTCATACTTCATTCATATTACTTTGAGGAGTCTGACCTGTCTGCGTCCTCTTTTCTCTCGCCGCTAAGGACCGAGAGAAAAGAGAGCGCAGAGAAATCAGAGGACTACAAGTGTGACATGTGGAGTGTGTAGCAGGTCGAAAAGGGAAAACAAAAGATAATTTTTTTGTGCCAAAAAAAAAACTTACAGAACCCGAGGAAGGCTCAGCCAAGTGTTGCTCTACGACCACTTGCGACTTTTCTGACTTTTCTGAAAAATGGAAATTTTGGGCAGATTTTTCTCAAACCGCAAAAACGCAGAGCAATTTTGAGCCGTTCTAGACATTTTTTCGAGTCTTGGAACCCCTAGCCAATAGCACGGATAGGTCATAATTTTACAAAACGGGCATTCTACGTTGGGTTTTAGTCTTTTAAACAGTTCGGACGACCCGCGGGACCCGAACGGGGACTCGGCGCGTAATTTTGCGTTTTCGCAGATATACTGGTCTAAACAGGGTCTATCATGCGGCAAAAAAAGTTTTGGGTGATTGACACTATCCAAACGGTTGAAAGGCGGTAGCATCCGCGACACTGCGCTGTTTCGTGCATATTCGTGTCAGGACCCGTTTTTCGATGGCTCAAGCCACCCGTGAATCAGCTATAATCACAGGATGTTTTTTAAACGTTTCGTGTGATCTGCTGGAGTTAAACTGGCGAGCGACGGTTTCATCCGCGAGTACTCCCGTCCAAGAAATGATCCAAACTTGCCTATGAGGCTTTTATTGACGGCGATGGCTATCTGGATGGCTTCGAGCTGAGGCGCGCAGACGATATGCTTGAACTTTGCAGGCAGAGCGATCAGTTGTCTGGTCACGAGAGCTCCGGCGCGTTCCTAGAAGTTTGAAAAAATCCAATAGAAATTTCGAAAAATCTTTTTGAAAGAAAAACTCCTGAGAGCTTGATCTGGACTAGCTGCAAAAAGGAAGAAGCTCAAAATTGAGCCTGACCTTCTCCAGCTCATAAAAAGAGGGTTTGAGCTTCACTGAACCAAAAAAAGATCAGAAAAATGTTAGAGCTGGTCCAGCTCATAAAAAAAACTTGAATCTCATCCAACAGAACAAAATAGCTCAAGAGAGGAACTTGAGCTGGTCCAGCTCTAAAGAAAGATTTAAAACAGTACTTTCTCGAAATCGAGCTCAGTGGAGGGAACTATTCGGGTCAAGCTCCAGAAATATGGCTTTTTTCTGAGCAAGATCAAACTTGAGCCTGACCTGCTCCAGCTCATAAAAAGGGAGTTTGAGCTTCAATTTCAGCCCACCAAGAAAGAAAGGCTCAATAAAGGCCGCCAAACGGAACCCTTTCAGCAGCCTTTTTGCACCCATTTTTGCACAAATCAAAATTAACCGCAGTTGGCGAACTCAGCTGTGGCACTGGTGACCTTGCCGACGGGAGTTTCTTCTCGGTTTTTCCTTTCTGAATTCGGACATTTTATCGAAGCAATCTGACTCGTCTGCGCTCTCTTAGCGAGAGAAAAGAGAGCGCAGGCTAGTCAGACGGTTTAAAGAGAGAAAACCCTCTTGCTGACGCTCGGCTTGTCGGATGGCGGCATTTGCTGCAAGTTTAATTTTTTTTTTTTTGAAGGAAGGATAGTTTAGGAACCATTTCGGCATGTCTGACGAGAACGACAACGCGATGTACCGACGAGGGTAATCCGCACAGTTCTTCTGTCCCTAAAAGAGCGACTTTGATGGTTCTGACCGCATTTGGAATGGCTCAAAGTGCGGAGCGGCTTTTTTTAGGACGTGCCCGACTCTAAACGGCTTACGCATCTTGAGACGAAAGTTCTGATTTCTCTGCGCTCTCTCGTGTTTACACGCTCTTTCTCGGCTCTTCGTAACGCGAAGCGGACGTGTCGGGACAGCTCTAGGGACCACTTTAGTAGCGACAGAACTCTTAAGGGGTCCCTAGAACTTCTCAGAAACATCCGAAGCACGTCTGGTTCTCGTTACCCAGGGGCGAGTTGAAGGGTGAGAGAAAAGAGAGCGCAGACATGTCAGACAGCTTCCAGTCTCGACGAATGACGTGTCTATTTCTTATTCCGTAAAGTATGGGTTACTGTAAAAATCTTGCCAGGACTATTTTCTCGATCGATTACGACTAGTTGAGATAAATACCATAGAGATGTCTGAACCTCTTATTTATTCACACTATTTCGCTAATCGTGTCAAGACCCAAACAAGCCGTGAAAAGCTTTTGAAAATCAAAAAAAATGAGCTTTTATAGGAAATAGCGCGGGAATGGAAGAGATTTAGACAGTGATACACTTTCCTACTAACAAAGCCAGGGGTGAATGGACTTTGGAGAAAAAAAATTATTTTTTTCCAGTTTCTTTTTCCTCAAGCCGCAACGCGAACGCGACGCTTAGAACCATTCCAAATGCGACCAAGAACATTTAAATAACAAAAAACAGTTCAAACCTCGCCCGGAATGCTCGGGCATCGTATCCTGATCGGAATTGACAATATCCTCGATTCGAAAAACCAAGCGATCCCTCAAAATCAACCAAAATTCAGTTAGGATTCGGTTCTTCTGGTTTTTTTTTGCTGAATCGTTTCTTAAAGCACCTTGATTTTAAATAGAAAATGTATTTTCAAACATTTTTCGTTTTTTCTCGAGTTATACCCCTCAAAATCAACCGAAATTATCATTTTTCTTGACAAATTTTCAGTTAAAAATCGGGTTTTTGAGATTTTTTTGAATTTTTTGGCTGAATCGTTTTTTAAGGTACCCTGGTTCTCATGGAAAATGTATTTTCAGGCATTTTTTGTTTTTTCTCGGGTTATAATGTGTCAAAATGATCCTTTGAAGAAGAAAAACACGATTTTTGGCGGTTCTAAGGCGTCTAACTCGACTAAATTTCAAAATTCCTAAGATTTTCTTTTATTTTTTGATCCAGAATCTTCTGAAATGGTATCCCTCAAGTTTCAGGAAATTCACAAGGATTTAAAAACGAAAAAACGAACTTTCCAGGTATGGGGCCTCTTTTTAGACGGTGCTGACATTCTCACTGTGAACTTAATGAAAAGAAATGGCTTGTTTCTTCTTATTTTAACCACGTTAATATTTTTTTAAAAGACGTACATATATTATATGAAAACGTGGAATTTTATATCATTCCTTGATTTACCGGCTCCCTCGGCCAGCAGGAGAAGAATGTCCTTCTTCCACGTGGGTTTTTTTTTTGATTTTGTGATTCTATTGTACTTTTGAAGCTTCCTTAAGAGTTTTTTGACGTATTTTGACTTCCTGAAAAAATTCCTTCCAACGAAAAAAAATCATCAAAAAAGCTTTCAAGAGCTTGTTTCCTACAAAATTTCGGAAGTGCGGAAAACGAGTTCAAAAAAAAGTGACTGCAAAATGGCCGTTGAGAGGGTTCCATTTTGCGGCCTTTATTATGCCTTTCTTTCTTGGTGAGCTGAAAAAGTCCTAAAAAGGGTTAAAAAAAAAAGGGTGCAAAAAGGGTGCAAAAAGGGTCCAAAAAGGGTCCAAAAAGGGCGCAAAAAGGGTGCAAAAAGGTTGCTGAGAGGCTCGGCTATTGATGATTTCCGATTTTATTACTGTAGCACATTTTGGTTCATACACAGTCACTGCTAAAGATTATTCTCAATTTAAAAAACTTTTTGTTTCTAAAAGGGTCCAAAAAGGGTCAATAAAGGCTGATGAAAGGGTGGAAAAAGGCACTAATAAGGAAACCGTTGCCAAACGTTTAAGAACAATTGTTGGTCCAAAACGGGCGCTCAAAGGGCCTGTAAAGGGTCTTTCCGGCTTTGCCTATGTACCTGAAAAAGCTTTTATTTTTGAACCTTCAATTTTTGAAAGTTGGCGATCAACAAACTTGGCAATTTTACAGTTTCATATCTCCAAATTTTCAAGTTTTTGCGGGTAGAGACTATGAGGAATCTTTAGCTAGAGCTTTAAAGCAGCCTTTTTCCAACCTTTCATCGGCCTTTCTCCACCCTTTTTGAACCCGTTTGAGAAACACAACATTTTTTAAATTGAGAATAAATTTTACCAGGGACTGTGTATGAACCAAAATGTGCTACAGTAATAAAATCGGAAATCATCAATGGCCGAGAATTTCAGCACCCTTTTTGCACCCTTTGTTACCCTTTTTGAACCCTTTTTAAACCCTTTTTGGACCCTTTTTGAACCTTTTTGCACCCTTTTTGGACCCTTTTTGGACCCTTTTTGAACCTTTTTGAACCTTTTTGCACCCTTTTTGGACCCTTTTTGGACCCTTTTTGAACCCTTTTTGCACCCTTTTTGCACCCTTTTTGCACCCTTTTCGCACCATTTTTCGAGCCTTTTCAGCCGGCCAAGGAAAAAAGCTCAACAAAGGCCGCAAAACGGAATCCTTTTAGCCGCCATTTTGCACACGTTTTCCGCACTTCCGACACAGTGAAGTGTACTGACCAATTTTCAAAAAAATTCCAACATAGGCAAAGTGGGAAGGACCCTTCACGGGCCCTTTGAGCGTCCGTTACGGATCCGTCTGTTTCCGGAAATTGTTCCTAAACGGTTTCCTTTTTACTGCCTTTTTGCGTCCTTTCATCGGCCTTCATCCACCCTTTTTGGACCCTTTTGAGAAATACAATTTTTTTAAATTGAGAATAATCTTTACAAGTGACTGCGTATGAACCGAAATAAGCTACAGTAATAACATCGGAAATCATCAATAACAGAGACTTTCAGAACCTTTTTGAACCCCCACTCTTTCTTCACCCTTTTCGCGGCCTCTCCCTTTTTTCGCCCTTTTATGACCCTTTTTAACCCACCAAAAATGAAAGGCTCAATAAAGGCCGTAAAAAGGGACCCTTTTAGCGGCCATTTTGCAGTCACTCCCTTTTTGCACCCGTTTTCCGCACTTCCGACTTTGGCAGTGAAATCTCAAAGTCTAAGAACCTCCCTGAAAGGAACTTCAAACTCTTCCTCATTTTTAATGTTCTAGTCGTGGATTACCGTCCTGATCGAAACGTTTCTCGTATTTTCCGCCTTCTACCATTCCCTCCGGTTCACCCGCTGGTGGAATGTCGTGAATAGTGAGTTTTCCTGATCAAAAAATTTTCAAAAAACCCAAAGTTCATTTTAAAATGAAAATAATGAATTTTTAGAAGGCGTTTCCACGGCCACCAGCCCCCGACACGTTCCCTCGGTCAATGAGTACTATGGATTGGAAAATAAAAGATCGGCTTTGAAAAAATCTAGCCGTTCCGTGGAAAATAAGAAGGTTGAACATGAAAAATTCTTTAACTTTTATCCAACTTTTCAAACTTCAGAGCTACGAAGAAACCCACGCAAAAGCTCAATCGCCATACGATCGCCATTTCTATGGAGACCACGAAATTTCTCCCATCGCCCAGTAAAGATTTCCACATTGAATTGTGTTATGAAATTCAAACAGATTTTGAAAAATGATGAAAAATCATGGATTTCGACAAAAATCCCGGTATAAATTTAATTGGCCACTTGGTAGTTCCATGCTTTTTCTTGACAGAAATATAAATTTTTATTGGTATATTTGTCTTTTCAAAGAATTTGAAAACCGGAATTTTTCCTGCCACGAGAGTACTGTATGCCGTTCAACTGTGAACACCACCTCATTGCGGACCATGCATTTTATTTTCCGCGCAGTTCCTGTAGATTTACCAATGTTCTCAAAATAAGCTTATTTCAACCCGTTTTTTGATTGTAAAGCTGTTTTTAAGTTACATCTTTCATTTTATTTTTTAGAATGATTTTGATCATTAAGGGTTAATTTTTTCTCGTTTTTTTCAGTTTTATTTCTTATTTTGCACATAGTATGAGTTTTTTTTTGTTCGACCATACAAAATGCAGAAATGGAAAATTCGCTCTTGTCGTATACGTCTAGGACCCGTTCTTTAATTCTTTCGGTTAGGTAGAAATTCATAATTGAGTTTTTTAGTTTAAAAAGAGTCCATCGGCGTTTTTTTTAAATTTCGGAAAACCTGAAAAATGAAAAAAATCTTTCTTCCTAGTTAATTTTTGGTCTTAAAAATGATATAACTCTGTTCGTAGTGCGAATTTCCGGATGGAATTTATGTTTTTGAATTTTAAGTTCAAGTAGACGTCCGACAATGATCAGGAGAGTCACCGAAATGGGCTCAAATTTTCAAAAAAGTGACAACCAAAGTCCATTTTGCATGCAAACTCCTCTGAATTGATTCTCGAATCTCTTATTCTGAAAATATACACAGATAATGATGGAATCGCGGCAATTAGTTGGCGAATCGACGTCGGTATCCAGTCGATTGGGTGGCGGGCTCGACTTGAACCGGAGCGGTTCTCGGCGGGCAAGGGCAGTAGGCGGCGTCGGTTCCAGGGACGCCGGCTTCTCCGGCACCACCGGGTTGGCCGTCGGTTCCGGCTTCTCCGTCTTGTCCTGGCGCTCCGGCTGGTCCGGCAGCTCCGGCCTGTCCGGGAGCACCATCTTCGCCGTTGGCTCCGTCTTGTCCTGGGGCTCCAGCTGGTCCTTGAGGTCCGGCCGGCCCTGGGGCTCCGTGTCCGCGTTTCTGAAGTCAGTTGGATGAGGAAAAGGAAGCGCGAAGTTTGAAAATTCATTTACGCTTTTAGCGGCTGATTAGGAACCCTAGAGTGGTCACTATAGGGGTCACCTTAGCGAACCTTGGAGCGTCGCTCTGGGGACCACTTTAACGACGCCTATAGGGACTACTTAAGCTTTAAGGGCTAAGTGGTCAGACCCTAAACCCCTAGAGGGTCCACCTTGTTTTTACCCCTACAGGGACCCCTTTTTCCTTCCTTGTAGGGCTGTTTCTCCCCCTGACCCCTATAGGGACCACTCTAAAATCCCTCAGGATGCTCATTCTTCTATAACTGAGTCAAGCCTGACTTGAGCCGTCAATAAAAGGGTCCTGAAACGATTAAAAAAAGAAATAGTGCCTGGATGGTGGAGAGAGCAGACAGGCCACGCCCCCTAATCGTCTTAAGCTGGTCGTGAATCGACCATACTTCATAGAAAGTTCAAAAAAAAAATCTAAACTTTCCACTAAAATGGCCCCTCACGATTTAGACACCCTAACCTGTCTGCACTCTCTTTTCCCTCCACGGTTTTTGGAAACTCACTCCATTTTTGCCGGGCTGTCCGTCCTGTCCGTCGGATCCTGGTTGGCCTGGAGTTCCGGCGTCTCCTTGAGGTCCTGGGGCTCCGGATTCTCCGTCTCTTCCGGCGTTTCCTGGCTGTCCAGGCTGTCCAGATGGTCCTGGAATTTCAAGACATCTTTTTCCGTTCTGACGTGGTTTCTCACATGGTCAAGCTTCAGAATTGTAAAAAAAAAGTAGATTGACCTGAAAATCAGGACCACAGTTCGCTAGAGCACATTTTCAATAAGAAATTGTGGTAAATTGAAAAAAAGGGACTATAAGAAGAATTTTAGAGTGGCCTCTATAGGGTTAAGGGGAAAAACAGCTTCTTACACGTGTTAGGGGCGGAAAAGTGATCCCTATAGGGGTGAAATCAAGGTGGTCCCTAAAGGGGTTAAGGATCCGACCCTTTAGTCCCTAAAGCTTAAGTAGTCCCTATAGGGTTCTTACAATTTTATTCAAAAAAACGTTTATTTATATAGTTTAATACATAGAGTTCAAAACAGTTATCGACTAGCATGTCCCCTATAGGGGCCCCTAACTGAAATCCCTATAGGGACCACTTTTGCAAGCCTCAGTGACCCCTATAGGGGTTGATAAAGTGGTCCCTAGAGGGGACTTTCCAAGGGTGTCTAATGTTCATAAAAATATCGACTTGCAAGCTTTAGTGACCCCTAGAGGGGTTGGTAAAGTCCAAGTGACCCTATAGGGACCACTGGAGTTCCTCAGTTCATTCTTGACTGAATAGAGCGTAAGATATTTTCTATTTTTTGATAAAAACTCCTCAGAAAAAAAAATTTTCGTCTCAAGAGTATGGCTCGACGCGTAACGACTGCGCAGCGATAACTAAATATACGATTCGACTTAAAATTCAAGCCGCAGCGCGACCGCAACGCGTAGGGACATTCTAAACACGTACTCAAGTCGTATAAATGAATTTTAGCTTCTTTGAAGCCCAAAAAGTCAAGTTTGATCTTGTAAGCTCTCAATTAGATTCTATCTTTGCATCATGATTTTTTGATTTTTACGAAATTTCAAGAATTTTCTGTGTTCAATCTTGCTGAAAAAATAAGTGAATTACCGGATTGGCCAGCAGGTCCATCGGGTCCGGGGGGTCCAGCGGGTCCAGCTGGGCACTTGATGCACTCGAGTTCGCCTTTCTGGTACCCGGTAGATGTTCCGTCTTCTCCGTGCTTTCCTGGAGCTCCGGAATCTCCGTCTTTTCCTGGTTCTCCGGCGTTTCCTGGCGGTCCTGGAAATCTCTTGGTTATATTGACGGCATAGGGGCAGTAAAAAAAACGGTGTTTCAGTTCAAAGCCGTACTTTGTAGAGCTTTTCATTGCGAATCGAACGGTGAACTTGGAAACGTACAGAAGTTCCTAGTTTTGGAGAAAAAATAATTAAAAGTCGGAGAGAGGAAACTTTGAGTTTCCGTCAAAAGGGCGCTTTGCAGTAAAGTTGCTCTATGGACAACAGGCTTCGCCATTTTCCGGATTTTCGCTTTTTTCTTCGTTTCTATCAATTTTCGATTTTTTCTGTTGTCACCAAAGTTCTTTTCGTCACAAAAGCTTTCTATTCATGTATAATTTGCAAACTTTGATCGCAAAAATGCTTTTCTGGTGAAAAATGATGATTTTACACAGGTTTCGATTGGGATATTGATTATTTGTGTTTTCTTTATTATCAATGCGTATTTTTTGTTTTTTTAATCAATTTTTCAGAGAAGAAACCCTTAATTTGAAGCAGATATCTAGTTCTTCAGACAGCCTACATAAATTAGATTTTTTCTGTTTCTCATGCTGGAATCCATGAAAAAAATCTCACGAAAAATCTCCCATTTTTCAAAAAAACCGATGAAAATTGGGATTTCGACTATTTTACTTGTTGAAATCGTGGAAAATTCTACAAAAAAATCTTCAAAACTTCAAAAACAAGATGAAATCTTGGTAATCTGAGGGTTTAAAAAATTTTTTTCAGTGCTAGGAGGTTTTTAAAAAGATGCTATAATTTTTCTAAATTTTTTTCGAGGATTTATTCTTTTTGAACACTTTTTCTACTTTTTTTAAAAACCACTTTTTTTCCGATAAATAGTCAAAAAAAGGCCCTAGGACGGTCCTTTAAAGGCATTTTTTTCTGAAAAGCTCCTTTTTTTAGTTCTTTTTAGGCTTTTTTTCTATAGTATTTTCAGGTAATTTTTGCGAAAAATTGTCGATTTTGAGATAACTAACGCGGTAAGAACTGCCATGTCGGTTTTTTTTTTGGCAATTTCCCGAGTTCTTGATTTAGAAAAACCCTTTTTTCAGCCTTATTAGGTTCAAAGGTGGGCTGGATCGCACCCCAGCTTTTTAAGCGCGAAAAATTTGAAAATGTACTGAAATTGGCCGCATTCTCTGAAGGGTCCGCCCCGGGATTGGATCCAGTCCAAAAATAATCAGATTATTCAGGTTCAAACTGTCGATTTTGAGATTCCTAGTGAAATAAGAGTACCTGGGGGTCCGGCAGGGCAGTTATTGGGCTGAGGTCCGCAGTTGCAGCTGCCGGCCTGTCGTTTGTTCCTGCCGTAGAAGGTGCCGAGGGTGGTTCTCTCAATGGTTGAGGAGCCGCTGGCGCTGGCGTCCAACATTATCGTGTTCCAGGCGTCGTTGGCGATCGTCTGAAGGCTTTCGGTGTCAATTTAACAAAACAAAAAAAGAATTATATCCGTATTTTAGAAAAGAAACGAGCAGCAGCCTCACAACTAAAAATCAAAAATGAATATTTTCAAAAACAAAATCACTTTGCGGTTGGGATTTTCCACAAAATTGGCCAGAACGCTTCTCGAAGTACCAGAGTGTCTCCAGCTGCCCAAATTTTCAGAAAAGAAACCTCAAAGTCAAAAAAAACTTCGAAATCGATTAAAACAGGTTAATTAGGCCCTTGTATCTCAAAAAACCATTAAGTTTTGCAGGTCAAGACTTTTTCAGGATACATCAAAAAGTATTCTGGCCAATTTTCAGAAAATTCCCAAGCACAAAGTAAAACTACCTCCCTTGTAAGAACTACAATTTTTCTCTCAATTGTGCTTTCCAATATCAAATAAAAATCTTTGGAATTGAAAAAAGCCAAGCTTAAAGTCCAGAAAATTAAACCGAAATTAAGTCAAAATCAGAGAAAGTGGCCAAAATTCAAGCCTCGACCCTTCAGTTTAAATAAAGGCTGAAGTTGTCCATTTTTTTTTTTTTTGAGGAAATCAAGTTCCAATGGATACCTTTACCTTAAACTCAACCAAATATAAAATTATTTAATCTTCAAATCAAGAAAGATAACCGAAACATGCCGGAATTGAGAAGCTATAATCAATAAAAAATGGCTTCAAGTCAAGCTTCCACTGCACGTTTTTTTGAGTCAAATTACTCAGATTTCACGGCGTTTTTTTATTACGCAAGGTCAAGACTTTTCGTAAATTATGATGCTTAGGGTGTAAGCACACCGAGACGCACCATCGCATACTCAAAATTGTTTTTTTCAATTTTAGAATTTGCAATTTTTGGATAATAACTTCTGAAATGTTCGAAATCTTGTCAGTTTGAAGAATATGATGTGAAAAAAACATTCACTTACGTTAAAAAAAAATTTAGGAACGATTTCGGAAGGGGAAAACTCTAAATTACTGATTACAAAATAAAAACAAAAAATATTATGAAGGTGAATCAGCTCCCATTGTATAAGAAGTTGTAAATACGAAAAATATTGAAATGAGAAAAATTCGAGGAGCAAATGAAAAAAGAAACATTTTATATATTTTGGAAACCTAGCTTCAGAAAAACAAATAATGGATAGAAAGCAGAAATTTCAGTAATTAAAACCAAAGAGTTATATAAAAAGAAACGAGCAAAATCAGCGAAAACTGTGAACAAAAAAATTGACGAATTTTCAAAAACTAACTCCTCCCTCAGTTTTGAACGAAATTCCATGGAACCGCTTTCAATAGACGTGTAATATGCTACTATTTCACAATATGGACATCTCGCAAAACCCAAACATGAATAGACAGAGAATAATTTGAAAAACCACCGAAAAATGACATAAAAACCGAAAAAAATTTGAATTTCGCGGGGGCCTGCACAAAGTGCGCTCCATCGGTCGGCGGCAATCTTTTTACATGTGCTTTCACTGCGTGGAACGCCGTGATTTTGTTAAATTTTTAAAAATTCAAGTTTTAATGAATACCTTGAACTCGAATGAACAGAAAATTATTCAATATTTAAATCAAGAAAAAAATTACCGGAACAGCCGAAAATTCAGAAAAAAATGGCCAAAAAGTGGGCAATTTTTGTCTGAATGAAAGCTAAATTTATCCTTTTTCTAAAGACCCAGGTTTCAAAATTATTTTGAAATAAACCTATCAGAAAAATTAATCAATCTTTAAACCAAGGAGGATTACCGAAACAAAGCGAAAATTCAAAAAAATTGGCCAAAAAAAGGGCAATTTGGTCTGAATAGAAGCTAAATGTATGCTTTTTTTAAAGACGCAGGTTTCAAAAAAATATCTTGAAATGAACCTATCAGGAAATTAATCAATCTTTAAACCAAGAAAAAGTTACCGGAACAGCCGAAATTTCAGAAAAAAATTGGCCGAAAAAGGGCGATTTCATCTAAATAAAAGCTAATTTTGACCCTTTTCAAGGTTTCGGAACTCATTTTTCAACCAAGAAAGAAAATTTGGGCACAAATATAAAAATTCAACATTTTCAAAGGTTTTTTGGACATGTTTTCCTAAACACAGAGTGAAAAACCTCCTTGTAAGGAGATGAACCAAAAAGAAAACCTTGAACTCGGCCATGTCGTCCATGGCGTCGTTGTAGAGGTTGTTGATGTCGTTGTAGAGGACGCCGACGTAGGCGAGGCATCCGAGGATGATGACGCCGGAGAGGGCCGAGATCCCGGTGATGAACGTCTTCTGCATCGCGTCCAAGGCTTCGGTTCAACTCCGAAACCTTGCCATTTATATAGACTTCGAGGTTGGGAGCTCCGCCTTCTCATCAGCTTCATCGTTGGGGGGTTGCCACCTGCATGGAAGAAAACTGTAAAAGATCGAACACGTTTTTTGTCGGTTCTTTCGGAACGCTCACCTTTGTTTAAACTGTCTCCTCACCTGCACTACAACCGCAGGTATCGGGAAAAAGGTCGTTCTTGCGTTTGGCTTACGACGTTCGATTTAAACGACGCAATGAATTCCTTATGTACTAGGGAACGCCAGAGTGGTCCCTATAGGGATCGTTAAGAAAAACAGCCGCAAAAAGTGCCCCTTTTAGTGCACTAAGATCCTAAAGCTCAGACTACTTGGAGAGGACACTAAAGTGGCCACTAAACCCACCTCTACAGTGGCCATTATTTTCCGCTTAAGTGGCCACTACAGAGGTTCTCTATTTAGTGGCCACTTCAGTATTTTTTTCATTCAGTATTCCTTTCAGTAACAAAGGAAAATGACCCCTTAAGGGTTTTTTGAAATTTTGCTCCGATTGAAAATTAAAAAGACAAATTTAAAAAGTTCCACCACTATAGGGGTCAATTTCGCAAGCTTTAGTAGCCCCTGAAGGGGACTTTATAGGGACCGCTTCACCTTCCCTTTAGGGCCAATTTGGCAACCTTTACTGGCCTCTAAAAGGAGGCTAAGTGGTCCCTAAAGAGGAACCTTCAAGGGCCCCTATAGGGATCACTCTGGGGTTTTTAGTAATCAAAAAATTTTTCTTGCATTTTTTTTCTCAGAGACAAACTTTTTTTGGAACTCTCTTGATCGAAATTAGAAAAATAAAAATATTTATTTTTGTAGAGTTTTTCAAAGCTATAGACTTTTTTGATGCCTTGGACTTTCTCTAAAGCTTGGCTTGACCATATTTTGATTTCAAAACAAGAAAAGTACTTTTTTTTCAAAGTTATAACCTTTTCCTTAGCTTCAACCTACACCACTCATGAAAAAAAAAATCATTATTTGAAGATTTTGAAGCTTCAACTCGGAATAGTCTGTCTAGAGCTGCTCAAGCTCCGCCCCTAAACCAATCAGAGAGCTAGCCATCTACAGAGCGTTTTCCAATGACGTCATTGTACTTGGGTGTCAAATATGAAAAATCTGATCTTCATTCTTTTCATTTATTACTGTACTGGGAAAATTATTAGGGGCCACTATAGGGTTTTGACGTTTTAGTGGTCACTATAGTAGTCAAATTAGGGGCTACTTAAGGGGTTAAAACTTAGTGGCCACTATAGAGGTCTAAGAGCTACTGCTGGACTACTTAGTGGCCACTTTAGGGGTCAATGGATCAACATAACTGGTCCAATCTGTTTTTTTTTGAATTATCAGAGTTATTGGATGGAAAACTACTGAAGTGGCCACTAAATGGAGAACCTCTATAGTGGCCACTAAAACGGAAAATAGTGGCCACTTTAGTGTCCTTGGCGAGCCTCTATAGTGGCCACTAAAAAGTTTCCCAGTAAGCTTGAAAGTTATCATTTTGTTTATAGTTTGAACCCTGGCCTCCAAAACAGCCCAGAAATGTCAATGAATGGAATAATCAACTATTGTCTTGTCGAATTGTTCAAAGGGCATACGTTTTCGTCGTCTAACTGAATGGGGGCCTTTTCAGCCGCGCTGTTAACAGGAAGTATTGCCAAGCTTACACTAGCCAAAGAAAAAAAAAAACTGACAAGGCCACGAAAAACGCTCGTGTTTTTGTCGTCCCCCCTCAGCGACGGACTAGTTTTTTCCCCGGTTGATCTTTTTTTTTCGCTTTTTTTTATCGCACACAGATCTGCGAACATATGAATGGCGACGTTCGCTGAAAAATCGGCTGATTTATTACAAAATGGACGCCTAATTGTTCTGAAAAGGTCCCGAAAAAGATTGAAACAGATTTTGTACCGTAAAATCCGCCTAATTCCAAAAAAAAAGACCCTCTGCGCCTTTAAAATAGTGATAAAGGTGTCGGCAAATGAAAGAGCCAAAAAAGAATTTCACAAATTTTGAAAAAAGACCCTTTTAGAGTTAAAAAAAATCGGAGTAGCCTTTGTACTGTAAAATTCGCCTGATGTCAGTTTTTTGAAAGACCCTCTGCGCCTTTAAAAAAATTTTAAAAAATTCGAAAAACGTCGATTTTTGCCCCGAGTCTTCCATTGATTCTGAGTCTATGCTCCTTCAAATTTTGCCTATGCTCCTTTAAATTTTGAAATGAGGGTCATTTAAAAAAGGCAAAATACAAAATTAACATCTATTGAAATCGAAAAAAGTCCTGAAAAAACTCAAAAAAAGCCAAGTTTCGCTACAATTTACAATTAAATTATTAGCCTATGCTCCTTTAAATTCAAGCCAATTTCATTATAAAATCCTTCATGATAAGATCCTCAAGTCATTTCATCAATAGACCTTTCAAAAATTTCGAAAAACCATTTTAAATAAATAAATTAATCTTCAAACGAATGTAATTTAAAGGCGCATCGCAGGTGCACCATAAAAAATCCTGACGCGAAAATTTAAAGTTTTCCGGTTTTTCCATGCACTTCACACTGTAGATAACATATATATCATCATAAAAAACAACAACAAAAAAAAAATCAACACGATATTTCTGAACAAGCTCAGTCATGGACGATATGAGAAAAGGCACAAAAAAAGGAATTTCAAAGCAAATTCACAGACAAATCAAAGCATAAAGATCAGGGAAAAAGTGATAAGCATATTTCGTTTGTTTCTCGTTGTGTTTTCGAGGTAATTTTTGGAAAAATCGATAAAAACAAGCAAAAAAGGGGTTTAAATTCGAGTTAATCGACTCGTTTTTGAAATTTTAAAAATTGGAGCAGTAAATTTTGTTTCAAGGTGATTAAAATCGAAAAATGAGAATTTTCAGAAAAAAAAACAAGCTTTAGAACAAAAAAAGCAGGATAAAGGGACAAAAAAGTGTCTTCACAGTTCAAAAATCTTCGTCGGTCCTGAAAAAGTTCGATTTCGAAAATTCTGTAATGAAAAGGTTGCATGCAATTGAAAAAAAACTGAATTTTTCATTGAGATCTTTTCGAAATTCATTCAAAAATCGAAATTTCAGCATTTTGTACTGAATTTTATCTTCTTGAAATGCTACGCACGGCGTTCCCAAACGTGGGGAGACGGCGAAAAAAATTTTGGCGCGAAAATTCAAATCTCAAGTACGCAGCCAAAGGCGATCGAACAAACAAGTTATTAACGTTGAATACTCAGTGTAATTGGTGACGTCACTTTATCCGGAGCGCGCACTTACTTTATTTTTGTAAATTCAGAAACTTTGACGCCTCCTTCCCTCACCCAGGAATGCCGTGCTACGGTGGCGAAGAATGGCTCAACACGTAAATTTCAAGGTGCACCCGACCAGAAACGACTTTCGCGTGCAGGCATCGAAAACCCAAAGTGAAGCCTCGAAACTTATAAATCTAACCGCAGCGCGACCGCAACGCGTCGAACCACTCCAAATGCGACCAAAAACTTTTCAAATCGTGGCTATCAAAGCATTTTGAAGCGATTGCATTCGTAACCAAGTTTCAGAAAAAAAATATTTAAAAAAATTTTTATTCAAATTGGACCAATTTTTTTCCATATTTACCAACCAGAACCTTGAATTGAGCCCAAAATCCTCGAAAATTAGTAAAAAAATTGCAAAATTCAAAGCTTAAAAAAATAAAAAGATCATAAAAAAAGTATAAAATCGAGTATTTTTTTGGCCTTGGGCTACCAAAAAAATTAGATTTTTTTCGATCAAATAAAAATCAAATCTCCTTTTTAAAGACTCTCAAATTGGACCAGTTATCTCAAAATTGAACAACTCACACACATTTTTCAACCAGAAAAGGGTCAGAAAATCAAAAAATAAATAAGTACAAAATCGAGTATTTTTCGCCTTAGGCTCCCAAAGTTCGATTTTTTCGATCAAATAAAAAAATTTAAAACTCCTTTTTAAGCCTCTCAAATCGGACCAATTTTCTCAAATTTGAACACAAATTTTCAACTAGAAAAATGTCCCAGAATCAAGAAAAATTGGTAAAAAATCATTTTTAGAAGTTTAAATGATGATCTAGTTCAAGAAAAAAGTCCAAAACCATAATTTTTCATCACCCTATCCAAATTTAGGCTTCAAAAACATGAATAACCTCTCTCAGAGCCTATCAACTTGAACGGCGTCGTCATGGGTCGCGTCGCCGACGTCAAGCGACTGAAGCTCGTCGTCGATCGCGACTTCGGCCGTCCCTTTCCGCGAATTGTTCGCGTTTTCGTGTTTCAGATCGGTCGCCGAGAACAAGACGCGGCACGTGACTCGGGTGAGACCGTCTGATGAGCAGGAAATTTTTTTTTTTCAAATCTCAGGATTTCTAGAGTGGTTCCTATAGGGATTAAGGGGGAAGGCCTATAGAGGGCGAAAAAGTGGTCTCTATAGGTGGTTTAGGGTCTGACTCCTTGGCCCTTGAAGCTCAAGTGGTCCCTATGAGGGTAAAATTGAAGTGGTCCCTATAGTGGTTTAGAGTCCGACCTCTTAGCGCTTAAAGCTCAAGTGGTCTCTATAGGGGTAAAATTAAAACGGTCCCTATAGGGTTTCAATGTCTGATCCCTTAGCCCTCAGCTTAAGTGATCCCTATAGAGGTAAAATTAAAGTGGTCCCTATAGGGGTTTAGAGTCTGACCCCTTAGCCCTTACGTGTTAGTTTAAGTGATTCCTATAAACTTTTTCAAGCTTTAGTGGCCCCTATAGGGATTGGTAAAGTAGTCCCTGGAAGGTCTCTAAGGTTGCCCCTATAGGGACCACTCTGCAATTCCCGGAAACTTTTTTTCAGTCTGACTTCTCTGCGCTCTCTCTCTCTTCTCTGACCTTCTAGGTCATAGAAAGATGGAAATATCATGCAAATACGAGAGAGGCAGAGAAACAAGACGGTTTCAAGTGGTGCCGAAAGAACTGTGAGATGGTCGCAAAAGGAATGGCTAAAAGTTGCTTTAATGAGTGTTCCGACCGAAAACGACTTGCGCACGGATCCATTGGAAATCACTCAAATTAAGCTTCAAACGAGGTTCTGATCGAAATAAAACGGAACCACGTCATTTTAAGCCATTCCAAGTGCGACCATATATTTTTATGATTTGTGAAAAATGATAAAAATCCATTCACAACAGTCCTTTTCTATAGGAACTTCTGAAAATCTTATTTTCGCGAATTTTTTTTGAAATCAAGATTTTTTTCCTTGACTGCCAAAGTCGGAAATGCGGAAAACGGGTGCAAAATGGCGGCTGAAAGGGTTCCGTTTTGCGGCCTTTATTGAGCCTTTCATTCTTGGTGGGCTAAAAAGCCTCAAAAGGGTGCAAAAAACTCGGCTATTGATTATTTCCAATTTTATTACTGTAGCAAATTTTGGTTCATACACAGTTCCTGGTAAAGATTATTCTTAATTTAAAAAAATTTGTTGTTTCTCAAAAGGGTCCAAAAAGGTTGGAAAAAGGCCGATGAAAGGACGGAAAAAGGTAGTATAAAGAAAAGGGTCCTTCCGACTTAGCCTAACTAAATTAAAAACCATTTCCTTCTCAATAAAACATCTAAAAATCCAACAAACCATTCATTTTGACGATAAAATCGGGCATTTTGGAAGGAAGTTTGAAAATGAAGTACAAAACGAGGCCGATGGCCACCAGGATCACTCCAACGATAGTTTGCTGATGGAAAATATGATTATCGATTGATTAATCTGATTTTTTTCTTACCTGAGTCTCCTCAATGAAGGGGACAACGACCAAAGCCGCAGTGATGACGAAAAAAATCAGGGAAAATATGATGGGGACTCGGATCGCTCCTGAATCGAAAAAACGTACTTTAAATCATTTTTTAGCTTTAAAAATCATTTTACAGGTGTATTATCGATTATTTTTTGTTTAGATTCTGATGAAACTTTATCCAGTATAATATTCCGTCATCAGAAATGCGGACCCAACTTTTTGAGCCATTTCCTCTTACTGTAGCCGGGTTACGGTAGGCCGGTGGGCACCTGCGTATCTAAGTATTGAAGAGTTTTTACTAGACAAGTGATATATCAATCGATAGGTAATCCAATTTTAGGAACGTTTACAGTACACACCATCTTGGGTTAATGTAGAAAATTTCGAGTTACGGTACTTTTTGCGCGCGATTTTGCGACATGATGGGTAAGACGAAAGTTTTAAATGTGATATGTATTTGTAGCTAATGACCTCACACATCTTTCAGAGAGGTAACTCTAACGGCAAATGACTATTGTGAGTAGGGTGACCAAAAAACCAAAATTGCGAACACAAAAAGTACCGTATCTCAAAAATACCTACAGTAACCAAGGATGGTATGTACTGAAAAAGTTCTTGAAATTGGATTACCTATCGATTGATATATCACTTGCCCAGTAAAAAATCATCAGTACTTAGATACGCAGGTGCCCACCGACCTACCGTAACCCGGCTACAGTAAGAGGAAACGGCTCAAAAAGTTGTGTCCGCATTACTGAGTACGGACAATCATACTGGGTGAATTTTTTTTTACTTTCTCAGATTTTTCAAACTTATATTACAATATCCACCTGAAGCCACAAGGATCTTCCTGTAGCGGATCCAAAGAAGCGCCGCCATGGTCACAAATCTCTGGCCGAACATAACAAAAGCCACGTAGTTGATCAGGTCGTTTGTGTTGATAAAAGTGACGGCGATCGTGCAGATCAGCTGTAAATTGAAGAATACACGCTAAGCTCAGGGCTTTCGTTGAGTCAATGCGTCCGACTCGAAACGACTTGCGCGCTTTGGCATCGGAAATCGTGAGAAAAGGGAAGTTGTACTACCTTCAACGCTTCGAGTCATTTATAGTGCATCCAGGATTGATGGAGTGTAATCAGAGCTTCTAATGAGACTAGGCTACCGAAACACGCCCTGGGGCGACCCGAAAAAGGTACCTGGAAAAGCAAGGCGGCTCTGGGACTATTAGATTCCTCATTAATGCAGCTCAAAAACGGTGGAAGATGACCTTCACGAGCTGCGGCGTGAGTGAACCTTAAATTATAGTCTAATTGCCGAGATGAAGCGATATCGCTGACGGCATCAAGTGCTGGTTTTTCAGCCGCGCCGCTCTTGCACTTTTCTCGACACAATATCGCACGTTTCTCGGCGCGATATCGCACTTTTCTGGGAGCGATAACGCATTTTTTTCGGCGCGATATCGCAATCTTCTCGGTGCGATATCGCACCATTCTCGGCGCAATATCGGACGTTTTTCGGCGGGATATCGCACTTTTCTCGTCGCGATATGGCAGGATACTCGGCGCAATATCGGACTTTTTTCAGCGCGATATCGCACTTTTCTTGACACGTTATCGCACGTTTCTTGGCGCGATATCGCATCTTTCTCGGCGCGAAATCGCACATTGGAATCGCACATTTCTCAACGCAACATCGCACTATTCTCGGCGCAAAACGGACATTTCTCGACGCGATATCAAAACGTTTCTCGGCGTGATATCGCACTTTTCTCGGCGCGATATCGTTTCGGAGTCACCTCGCACTTTCAAAAAATATTTTTCTTTCAAGAGCCTGAGAAAAGCGAGATAAATGCGATGTCGCGCCAACAAAAACGTGAAACGCGAGATTTTTGCGATATCGTCAATGTACCGCCAGGGATATCGCTTTTCTATCGATAAGATGTCGCTAATAAAAGCGATTTCGCTGACCGCATCGCAAGAGTGCTGCATTTCAGCCGCGCCGATCTTGCATTCCTCTAGGCGCGATATCGCACTATTCTCAGCGCGATATCGCACTTTGTCGCTAATGTGAATTTTTAAAGGCGCATCCGTGTCAACTTGCTTCTTTCAAGACCCTATGCGTTTAGATCAAACTAACCTAGAACCGCAGAAAATATTGCTGTTGAGTGTGCCAATCAGCAGGATGGCGATCATGAATGGGATGGCATAGGAGAAATTTCCAAGGGTCACTTGGGCAAAATCCTTAAAAAAGAGCATATTTGATAATTTCGGACCTTGGGAGTCGGTTCGAATGATTCAGACATAAATAAATCCATTTTTTAGGAGCTTAGGAACGCCAGAGTGGTCCGTCTAGTGTCAACCTCACCCCTATAAAGGCTCCCAATACTTGCAAAAGTGGCCCCTTTAGGGAAAATAAGATCTAATAGTAAAGAAACTGATAAAAACCATTAAAAATTACAAAATCTTCGAAGAAAATTAAGATTTTCAAGCATTTTTTGGCAAACACTGAAGCAAGATCAAAATTTTTTAAAAACAGTATTTTTTTGTTTGCTATCCTACTATTATCAAAATGATGAAGAGAACTTTTTTATCGATTTTCAAAAATTATAGTGGAATCGGGTTAAAATCCATTTGGAAACAGAACACACCGCGGCGACCGCCGAGCTGTTCTTAATCTGATCCGGCGTCAGAACAGCAAAGTAGGAGACGTTCATCGCCAGGTAAATGCTCGTGACCGTGACGATTCCTCCGAGGAGAGCTATCGGCATCGTCCTACAGTATCCATTCAATAAAAAAGATTTTTAATGGTCAGAAAAGGTACGAGACTGCTCACAACTTGTATGAAATCTTTATGAAACCCTAAAAATCTGCTTTTCTTCCTGTGAACTGAAGTTTAACCAGAGTGTTACAAATAACAATCCTCCCAACTCTAAAAGGATCCAGGAAGATCAAACTACACACAGGAAAGTTGTGATAAAAAAAAAACGGAATGTTCTCAATTTTTCGTAAATTCATGGGCTTTTGGCGGGTAAAAAAGAGCTGATACTCATTCCACAGCTGCGCTCGACCTTTTGCGACTTTCCCTAAAAGCAAAAATGCTGCCTCGCGAAAGTAGTTTCTGGTCGGGCGCGCTGACCAGCAGGTTCCTTAAAGTTAGGGTCCGCAAGCCATTTCTTCAGAACGATTCAAAAAATATGTTTTTCACAATGTTCGATAGAGGAGACTGTCCATTTTCATAATCCGTTTAGTTTTTGAAAAAAGCTCCACTAAGAAAAAAGTTATGGCCAAAAAACGAGCGCGCGCGGCGTTCAACTGGAGGCGAAATCTCACGGTTTACCCGCTGCCGCACGCTTTCTTTTTAAATGTTTTTGCGCATTTCTGAACCGTTTTTTTAAATCGGTTTTTCTGTTCTGAGAGGTTGTCAGAACTGATCTTTATGTTTTTGGCATGAATCATTCGCATAACTATCATCAGAATTTTTTTGATAAAATATCAAAAAAACTACTTAGAAAAAAAGGTCACAAGGAATTTTTCAGCTTATTTTTTTCTTTTTTTCTAATCAGAAGAATTATTATCATTTGGTTTGGAAAAAAGAAAAAATGAAAAATAATGTTATTTCGAAATAAAACAGGAAAAGTGTGCAATTTGACTCCGAAAAAAACGGCTCCTGCGACATTTAAAAGGGCGCATCGGTGTGTTTGACGCAAACACTGCTACGGACACTTGCACGAAATCTTCCGAAATTTCAAAAAAATTGCTATTTTTTTCGGGGTTTTTCAAAGCCGTTATTTTTTTCGCGTCGATCGATTTTTTTCATAATTTTTTTCATTGGTAGAGTTTTTGAACGCTTAATAACATAATCAAAAAAATGTAGACGCGATCCTATTCTCTCATGCGTCAACGAGGCAGGCGAAAAAAAGGAGGTTTTTGGTAAAACTCAAATATAATTTGATTCGCTGTCCCAATAATTATTTTCATTTTGAATTTTTTTATTTCTTTGGACACACTGTTAGTTTTTTAAATCAAATAAAAAAAGTATACCATGTCGCTGAAATTTTTTTCCGCATTTCAGCTTTAAAGTTTGGTGTCACTTTACAAGCTTTAATATTTTTTTCGCGTCGGTAGATTTTTTTCATTTCCACTCAAAAAAATAAAGAAAGTGTTAATGTATAACATACTAAAAATTTAGAAGCGTTCCTCACTTGGTTTTCTGAAACGCGACGATTTTGTGAAACTTGTCAGTTTTTTTCGTGTTATATCTTGCTTTTTCGCTTATTTTTGAAAAATACATAGTTCTAAAAATATTCAGTCTTGTAGAGCGTTGTTGATTACATAGGTTTTCAGAAACAGTTGGTTTTTAAAGTGAGACTTTAGCTAGTATAAACGCCTCAAAACCGTTTTTGCAACAAAAAAATCGTCATTTTGGTGGCGTGAAGGGGCGGGGCTTTGCGCCCCCTACTTAAAGTGCCACAAGCGTAACGCACATAGAAATTTCAGAGTAGTCCCTATAGGGGTTAGAGGTCTCACCCCTCAGCCTTTAAAACTCAAGTGGGCCCTATAGGGGTCTCTTAATTTCATTCAAAAAACGCCCTATAGGGGGCACTAACTGAAATCCCTAAAGGGACCTCTTCTGCAAGCTTTAGCGGCACCTACAGGGGTTGGAGTGGACCGTCAAAGGACCCCTAAAGTTGCCCCTATAGGGACCACTTTGGAGTGTTGGAAACGAGTCCTCGATATCCGGGGAATGCCCATACAGGGGCCGAAAAGTGGTCCCTCTAGGGGTAAAATTAAGGTGGTCCCTATAGGGGTCAGAGGTATCACCCCTCAGTCTTTAAAGCCTAAGTGGACCCTATAGGGGTCTCTCAGTTTCATTAAAAAAACGCTGAGAATTCAGTTTTTCTCATGGAAATGCTTCTTCGCTTAGAGTTCATAACAATTATCGACTAACATGTCCCCTATAGGGATCACTTTTGCGAGCTTTAGTGGCCCCTATAGGGGTTGGTGAAGTGGTCCCTAGAGGGAGCCCTTCAAGGGTTCCTAAGGTTGCCCCTATAGAGACCACTTTGGAATTCCCAGGCATAAATCTTTCAAAAACGCGACTTCAACTTCATTTTCCAGTTGGAAAACTTCATAAAAAAATTTTCTAAATAGAGAAAAAGCCGGAAAAACCACCTCCTGGGCTTGTAAATCTCCGGGGTTCCGTAGTTCAGAATATCCCAGCCAGCAAAACTCCAAAGAGCTCCATAAAAGGCGAGGGCCAGGGGTCCTGGGCTGAAATTGCTGCCCTCCATCGCATTTTCGAAGTTTTTCGTGTAACCTAGAACCTTTTTGTTGGAAAAAATCCCATTTTAATCAACGTTTACTGTCGGTAAATCATTAAAAAAAAAAAAGCAGAAAACGGAAATTTTCATGGAAAAAAAATCCTACAAGCTGGTAAAGGGAGTAAAACTTCAAATTCGTTCTTTAAAAATCTATTTACGGACCGTAAATCTTTATTCAGAAGGCCTTAATGATGAATAAAATTTACCTTTCACAAGTAAATAATAAAAATCCGGTTACGATGATAACAGCCAAGGCGAAAAAGCTTCGCGATTGTTACAACGATCTGAAAAATCAATATTCACTCAATCAATTCACGAAAAATCAATGTTTACCGAATCAAATCCACGAAAAATCAATATTCCTTCACAAAAATCCACAAAAAATCGATATTCCTTCACTAAAATCCACGAAAAATCAATATTTCTTCATAAAAATCCACGAAAAATCAATATTTACCGAAACAAATTCCCGAAAAATCAATATTCATTCATAAAAATCCACAAAAAATCGATATTCCTTTACTAAAATCCACGAAAAATCAATATTCATTCCTTAAAATTCACGAAAATTCAATATTCCTTCATAAAAATCCACAAAAAATCGATATTCCTTCACTAAAATCCACGAAAAATCAATATTCATTCCTTAAAATTCACGAAAAATCAATATTCACCCAAGCAAATTCATATAAAATCAATATTATTCATTCGCCACTTCTTGAAAAACTCTCTGACTTGTCTGCACCCTCTTTTCCATCACCTCTTAATTCAGAGAAACATGGAAATAGCGCACGAGCATGAGAGCGTAGCTAGGGAAGTAGAGAAACAGTCTTAAGACGTTCATTAAACACTAAAGAACGAACTAAATACTTTTTTTTTGAACATTTTCTGAAACTGAAACTTGAAATTTACCTGGAACCGTGCCGCGTACTTGTCGATTGCGTACAAGTTCAAAATTGTCAGCAAAACTGAAAAAAAGGCTTTTTCAAATTTTCTTCTTTTCTTTTAAGCTTCTGGTCGCACTTGGAATGGCTCAACGCTTCATAAACATTTTAAAAATCAGAGATTTTTCGGATCTTACGATAATAAATGCATACACGCGCAAGTCGTTTTGAGTCGGGTGCACTTTTGGTCGCATTTGGAACGGCTCAAAATTTTCCGTTCCATCTTTTTTTTTTAAATTGCACTTTTGACGACCTGGTGACCACAATTACCTACGCGCGCAAGTCGTTTTACAGTCGGGTGCACCTTTGGTCGCATTTGGAATGGCTCAACTGAAAAAAAATGGAGCCAGTCGCTTCTTCGACTTCGTGATTACAGACCCCTACGCGCGCGAGTCGTTTTAAGTCGGGCGCATCTTAAAAACCGCTACGCAGCCGCCACGCGCTAAGCCATTCCCTATGCGACTTTCGGACACAAATACATCATATTTTCTGGTCCAACTCACTGATCAGGCCGAATCCCAAGCCGCGCTCCAAAATCTCCTGCCAGGGCTGCTCCAGCTCCCAAACCGGCGCCAGGCCGGCCACTGAATTCTCAACTTTGTATGGAGCGAGAGGAGAAGGTCTGACCAACGTATTGGCCGAAAGTTTGAGCCTGAACTGCGGCCGAAGCTGGATAGCTCATCAAGACGCCGACCCACATGAAGGAGAAGGCGATCGCTTCCCAGCCGACGTAAACCTTTACCAATTGATGGGCCGTAATCAAGAAAATCGTAAAAATGGTTTACGGGAAAATGTTGAATGGTCTGATATCGCTCAAAGAGATGGGCCGAACTCATCGTACCGTAACTTTTTCCGAAAATTTTCAAATTTTTCCACAGTCCAATAATCTTTTTTCACCCGTTCAACGTCAAATAATATTATTTGTAGTTAAAAAAAATACAAAAAGGTCACAGTCCAATAATTAGGCGCAGACTTGTTCTGCGCCATTTAGGTTTAGGCTGAGTTGGGAAAAAAAATGAGGGTTGTGGTAAAATTTTCTCTAGATCGAATATGTTGTAAAACACGATTTTTAGGATTTTTTGGAAAAAAAAACTGAATATCATCACTCGAGCCGTTTTTGAGATACGGTAGCTCGAATGATTACGGTAAAAAGCTTCGAAAATCTAAACCTCAGCAAAAAATCAACGAATCTCGATTAAAGTTTGTCACAAGGTGCAAAATAATTTTATTCAAATTTTGAAAATATAATATTTCATATTTGCTCAATATTGCTCATATTAAAGATTTTTGCTTAGAACTGGCTAGAGAACCTTTTTTTCTCCCCATAGATCTTGTTTTCGAGTTATGGAGCTTTAAAGTCTGCAAAATACGGAAATAATGATAAAAAAGCGATATTTCAAGCTTTTGAAGCGTCCTAAATTGAAAACGAGATTTATTGCGAGAAATTTTTTTTTTTTTTTTTGCAGTGGGTCCTCAAGTACACTTCAACAAAGTTTCATCTAAAGTTCAACTTAAACTTTCCGTTCCGCTCATCTCTGCGTAATAAATTGAGAAAAATTTTTGTGGCATGAAAGACTTTCATGATAAGTTCTGCACAAGAAAAAAAAAACCCATTTTGATATTTGAAAAACGAGATTCGAGCCCTTTTTGAGTGAAAACGGTGAATGCGTTCATAATTTTTTAAGTTCGGTCAAAATTTTGAGATTTGAAAATTCTGACAGTTCAACAAGACTCTCACATTGTAGGCGAAATCGCACCCGGGCTCCAGAATCGAAGTCCCGAGCTCAATGTAGCAAATCGCTCCTCAAATTGATCAAATAATCACTTGAAAATAATCTTTTTGAGAAACCAATCAATGAAATCAATCCACAGCCGGCCCAGACGATCAGAGCCAATCCAATCGAATCGGTATACGTCAGAATTGGGCCAGGGGTGATGAAAATTCCGGCGCCGACAATGTTGGCTGCAACGGGAACCAATAAAAAAGAAAAAGTTTTATTTATCTAAAGAATCTTTTTGAAAGCGCAAGCCATGCGCCTTTAAACTTCACGTGAAAAATAATGACCGTTTAATTTTATCTACCTGTTTCAAGATTTATTGAAAAGTGACTCAATGAGAAGAAAATGATACACGAATGATAATTTTTCCCAATCATATTTCAAAAACCAAAACTTGGGCTGTATGACTTGTCTGCGCCCTCTTTTCTCTCTGAGGTTAGGAAAAATGACTAAAATAGCACGTGAAAACGAGAGAGCCGAGAGAAATCAGAGAGTTTCAAGCTTGAGGAAATCAATAACAATATTTTCTCCTTTTCGAAATAAATTGGTCGCACGTGGAATGGTTCGGTTGCAAAGCGCTTTCTCAAAATTGCGCCCGACTCAAAACTACTTTCGCTCTAACCTTAAGGCGTTGCATAGTTAATTGCCATTCGAGCCATTCCAAATGCGGTCACAGTATTCTTTTCGAAAGCCCAATCCATGCGCCTTTAAAATTCACGTGAAAAAAAATTGGTTATTCAACTTGATTTACCTGTTTCAAGATTTATTGAAAAGTGACTCAATGAGAAGAAAATGATACACGAATGATAATTTTTCCCAATCATATTTCAAAAACCAAAACTTGGGCTGTATGACTTGTCTGCGCCCTCTTCTCTCTCTCTGAGGTTAGGAAAAATGACTAAAATAGCACGTGAAAACGAGAGAGCCGAGAGAAATCAGAGAGTTTCAAGCTTGAGGAAATCAATAACAATATTTTCTCCTTTTCAAACTTCTCTAAATTGAAAGTATGTGGTCGCACGTGGAATGGTTCGGGCCTCAATGCGTTTTCTCAAAAATGCGCCCGACTCAACACGGCTTACGCGCTTACCTTAAGGCGTTGCATAGTTGATTGCCATTCGAGCCATTCCAAATGCGGCCACAGTATTCTTTTGGAATAACATAATCTATGCGCCTTCAAACTTCGCGCGCCCGACTCAAAACGACTTACGCGCTAAGGCGTCAGAAAGCATTGGATTTAACTGTCATTCGAGCCATTCCAAATGCGACCGCTTCAAAAACTAAAAACCTTTGAAAAAATCTTTTTTTTTCCTAAGTCATCAGTGAATGGACTAAATTCCGATGGAGAAGAGATCAGTCTAAAATTTTTTTTGATGATAGGCCAGAGTGGTCCCTAGAGGGGCTCTCGAAGTTTTCCCTTTAGAAAGACCCGTTTTGTCCCCTCTAGTGGCTGTTTTTCCTTCTAACCCCTCAAGAGACCACTTTGAAGTGGCTATTGTCCCTCTAACCCCTCTAGGAACCACTCTGTAATGGCTGTTTTTCCTAGATGGGTTAGGGAAAAACAGCCACTGGAGGGGACAAGAGGGGGCCCCTCTAGGGATCACTCTGGCGTTTCTAAGTAATTTGGAGCAATTCCAGATACAGTACAAAACAAAAATCGAGTCACGATTTGATTTTGTCGCATCTCTGAAACAGGAAAGTAAAAAAGCGGACCGACGACATAGCTCGTGCAGGCGACGAGGCCCATCTGATGCCGTTTCGCGGGCGTTTCTTCGTTCATTTTCTCCCGGGAGAGGCCCTGAAACAGCCCAAGCTGATTTAAAGCATGAAAAAAATAAAATTAGTTTGCCAAGGAAGCGATTCAACCACAAAAAGCGGAAAAAAGTGAAAATAAATATTTATTTTTCGTTCAATCACATTGGTTTACCCTATACGCAAAAAAAAACTACCGGAAATGTGAAAAATATTGGAGCACCGCAATAAGACTAAATGTACAGGAATTATAAATGAGGGAAGCAAATAAATACAGTATTTTCAAGGTTACGGTACACGGAATGATTAATTTCTGCGGTTGTCTCCAAAAACGTTAATCTGGTTCAATGGATCGTTGAGGTCCAGCGGCGGGGGCTGGTATTGTCCTCTGAAAATTGAAAAAAATATTGGTCGCATGTAGAATGGCTCAGAGCGTCGCGGTCGCGCAGCGGTTTGAAAATTTGGCCAATATAATTATTTTAGAGGTCATTATGTTCAGTTTCTCCTCTAGTGACACAACTATACCACCCAAATCGCACAAAAACCCTCAGTTATTTGAAAAAAATTCAATTTTTGTCTCGGCGCGATGGAACGGTGTACACAAAATCGCGTACCGTAATCCAATTTCAATCAAAAATTCATTATTATTAAGCTATATGCTTTCTGGACGGATAATAACACGAAAAATTATCAATTTTTATTTTTTACGAACCATTTCTTCTCATCATAGAACACCAAAGTGATCACTATAAGATTAGGAAAAAAGCCTCTATAGTTCTTCTTAGAAAGCTAAAGTGGTCCCTTCAGGAGGTTTATAGGGACTAACCTCGAAGAACCTAAAGCTGAAGTGGTCCCTATAGTAGTCTTCAGATGTGAAAAATAAAAAAACGTATAGGGGCCACTAGACTGCTCGCTTAAAAGTTATGACTAACTAAAATCCCTAGAGTGGCCACTTTTTGCGATCACTACCCCACCCCCTTGAGGAAATCTACAAGAGTCTTTTTAAGTAGCCCCTCTAGGGTCCAATTATCACCAAAACTTACCGAAAACTATCCCCTAAAAGCCTTTTCTTCATTTATCACTAACTAAACCCCTAAAGTGGCCACTTTTGCGATCAGTACCCCCCTCTTGAGGGGTCCTACAAGATCCCTTTAAGCAGCCCCTTTAGAGTCCACTCATCATAGAAACTCACCGAAAATTATCATGCAGAAGCCTTTCCTTCATTTAACAATTATTCAAGCCCCTAGAGTGGTCCGTTTTGCGAGCAGAGCCCTCTTGAGGGGTCCTACAAAAGCCCCTCAAGTCGCCCCTCAAGGGTCCACTCATCATGGAAAACCCACCGAAAACTATCCCGTAAAAGCCTTTTCTTCAGGTGTCACTAACTAAAATCCCTTGAGTGGTCGTTTTTGCGAGCAGTGCCTTCTTGAGTTGCCCCTCTAGGGACCACTGGGGCTTTTCTGAGATCATCACCAAAACCCCCCGGAAACTGTCATGCAGAAGCCTTCCCTTCAGTTATCACTAACTAAACCCCTAGAGGGGTCACTTTTTCGAACAGTGCCCTCTTGAAGGAACCTACAAGAACCCTTTAAGTAGCCCCTCAAGGGTCCACTTATCACCAAAACCCACCGAAAACTATCATGCAGAAGCCTCTTCTCCAGCCTCGCCTTATCCGACTGGCCGATTTCGAATTTCGACGGGTCCATTACATCAGAAACGTGCAAAGGCTTCAGGTTTGGCTAAAAAAGAAAATTCAATTTGATTTTTAAAGTGATAAATTACTGAAAAAGTGGGGTTGATGGAAGAGAATGAGCCTTGAGCCGTGGGATCAGGGAACTGAAAGTGTGAAAATTTCAATATTTCCAACCAATTAATTAATAATTATTGTTTAGTCAAATGAAATCGACTAGGCGGAAAAATATGAAATTTTTTTAAATGAAATATTAAAATCCTAGCTTCTCCGCCTTCTCAGAAAGTTTCTAATATATTCCTTTCTGACAATTTTTTTGAGAATCATTGTTTTCACGAAAGATGGTTCAAAATCGATTTTTGGGTCAAAAAAACTGATCAAAAAAACTGAATTTTTGAGCCTTCAAAGTCCATTGAAAAACTCAGAACCTATAAAATCATTCAAAAAAATTTTTTTCTTGCTTGAATATCCGATAAAAAAACTTTACAGAAAGCTCAAAAAGCCCATTTTTTTCAACTTCTAGAAAGGTGATCCATTTAGAAGTTTTTGAAAAGTTGAAGAAAAAGAAATTTAGAAAGGTAAAACTGTATTGAACTTCTTTTTAAACCTAAAAAAATCAAGTTTTAGACCTTATTTTTTTATTTGTTCGCTGAGCCTTTATAGTCAAATTTGAGGCTAGAAAATCAATAAAACTCAATTTTTCGATAAAATCCTCTAAAACAAAGCCTTCGACCTTAAAAATAGACCGAAACTAAAAAACTTCAAAATCTCAATTTCTACCCCCGAAAAAGGATATTTTCGGACCTTTTCCTGATTCATCCTGACGTTGACGTGTTGCATGGGGACGACGGCGGCGGCAGGTCGATTATTATTGGCCAAAAGTTCGGAAGAAGCCGAATTTCCGGCAGGAGGCCTACCGAAAGCCGGATCAGAACAACTTCCAACCGGTTTCGTTTGAAGCTCTGTAGATTTTAGCGAATTATATTTTTTATTGGTTTTGGAACATTTTCTGTGCATATTTGGGCAGGGATAAACTATTTTTCGGCTTAAAATTTTTAAATTTTTTTTCTGAATTTTTTTGAGCTTTTTCTGATGATTTCTCTCCAAAATATGAGCTCTGCTGAACTGAAAACACTAAAAAAAGGAACAAAGAATGAAAATTTTTGCTGAAACTTCCAGAAAACTTGTACAAAATCGCCCTGAAAAAAAGCTCAGGTTTCATATTTTTCCAACGAAATTTTTCCCAAAAATTTCATTTCTCTATATCTTTCTAAAATCATGTAGAATAACTTACTCAACGAAAAAAATTCCGAAAAAAATTAAATTTTTTTGTTATAATTTTTCCAGATAGCTTGTACAAAAAAAGGTCTGATTTTTCAATAAATTTTCAATTTTTTTCCAACCAAAATCGTGTTGAAAAAAACCTACTCAACGAGATATTCTGAAAAAAATGAGCGAAAAAAATTAAATTTTTTTGCGATTTTTTTAGAAAAGCTTTTACAATATTATTCGACTCAAAAAAATTTTTTTCTGACTATCTTTGAAAACATGAACCCTATAATTGAAAAATTCCGGAAAAAAAGCGATTGAAATTTGTTACGTCTTGTACAAAAAAAGGCCCGTGTTTTTATATTTTTTTCAAATGAATTTTTCAACAAATTCTCATTTTTTTCTATCCAAAAATTCTGTCGAGAATCAGAGTTTCCAGTAGAAAAAAAGGTCGAAATTTTTTTCATTTTTTTCAACTGAATTTTTCTACAAATTCTCATTTTTTTCTACCCAAAACCATGTCGAAAAATCAGAATATCAGTACGAAAAAAAGGCTTGAATTTTCGTTTTTTTCAACCGGATTTTTCTACAAATTTTTTTCTTTTTCCCCCAAAAAAATGTTGAAAATCAGAATTCTCAGTATAAAAAAAGGCTGGATTTTCATTTTTTTTTTCAACTGGATTTCGACCAAATTTTCATTTTTTTTTTCTAGCCAGAATTCTGTCGATAAACTGAATTTCTAGTACAAAAAGATTCGAATTTTCGATTTTTCAACTGGATTTTTCATAAATTTTCATTTTCCTACCCAAAAGCATGTCCAAAATAACAATTTCCAGTACAAAAAAGGTCGATTTTTCAAATTTTCAACTGGATTTTCAATAAATTTCCTATTTTCTACCCAAAATCACGTCGAAAAACCTACTCATCGAACTTCCATCGGGAATTCGTGGCATCGAAGTTGGCTGAATGGGTTGCGGCAAGAACAAATCGTTCGATAAAGATCCCAATAAGTCCTAAAGTCCGTTTTTACTCAAAAATTCGAAAAAAATTTTTTTCCAATTATTTCTTGTACATCTGAGCAAGGTAAAATTCATCTTTGGGGTTTGGAATTCTCTAAAAATTGGCCAGAACATTCCCGAATGTACCAGAAAAAGTTTCTGAGAGTCCCAAGCTGTCCAACTTCCTGGAATCCGAGAAAAATGAGCTCAAAGTCCTAAAATAGCTCATTTTTACCGATTTTTGAAGATTTTTATAAGGAGATGAACCACTGACAAGATTGCTCTGCACTCCGGAAGCCGGAAATTGAGACTGGGGATGATTTTGATGAGAAGGATGTACTTGGGGCTAAAATAATCCATTTTGGGCCTTTTTTTGAAAGAAATCTGACCAGATTTGTCGAATATTGAGCTGGAGCTGCAGGTTGTGGCTGTGGAGCTGGACCAGGTCCAGTCTGAAGCAAAAATTTCATGTTATTCATCAAAATAAGGAAGAATAGCTCTAAAAACAACTTTTGAAGAAATAGCCGCGGCAGTTTGGTTGCTTCGCGCTCCACGGTAAAATTGGGTTTTTCCTACAAGTTCATATCCAAATCTGTCCAGTTCCTATCAAGCTTCCCATTAAATATTGATTTTCAAGAAAATGAAAGTATACGAACAAAAATTGCCACAGAGCGCGTTTAACTTTCAATTTTATTTGAAACTATTTTTTCCAGTCAAGTTTGCTCTATTGCGAAAATTGCCAAATATCTTTATCTTTTTTCGTTTCGCGGCTATTTTTGTCTATCAAAATCTGCCCTAAAGCTAAAAAACATTGAAAAAGATTCCTAGCTATTTTTTTGTTCGCGGCTATTTTTTCCAGTCAAGTTTGCTCCATTGCGAAAATTGTCAAATATCTTCATCTTTTTTCGTTTCTCAGCTATTTTTGTCTATCAAAATCTCCCCTAAAGCTAAAAAACATTGAAAAAGATTCCTAGCTATTTTTCTGTTCGCGGCTATTTTTTCCACTCAAGTTTGCTCCATTGCGAAAATTTGTCAAAATCTCCTCATCTTTTTCTATCCGTGGCTATTTTGGTCCATTGAAAACTGCTCTACAGCTAACAGCATTGAAACAGATTTTTAAGCCCTTTTTGGTCCGCGGCTATTTTTTCCGATCAAGTCTGCTCTATTGCGAAAAATGGATAATATCCAACCCGAATCGTCTCGTGCCAAGGTGACGCCGTAGAAACTCGATTGACGGTCTGGCCACTGCTGCCCCAGATGTTATTTTGTTGTGTTGGCGGTCCACCGAAAGTTCCAGGTTGAGCTGGAGCAGCTGGTTGAGGAGCTTGAGGTTTCGCTCCGTTATTAGACAAGGTGTTGGGTAGAGCTGGACTTTGTGGCGGAAAGTTGGAGGCTTGGAATTGCGAGTTTGGCTGAGCTGGAGCAGGTTTTACAGGATAGCTTGGATGAGCTGGAGCAGCTCCTCCGGGGTGAGATGCTCCCGGCTGACCTTGGGGAGCACCAGCTTGTCCTGGATAACTGGGAGCTTGGAAATTCGAGCTTGTCTGAGCTGGAGCAGCTCCTGAGGCTCCAAAGTGACCTGCAAACACTCCTGGCGCACCTTGAGGAGCACCAGCTTGTCCTGGATAACTCGGCGCTTGGAAATTCGAGCTGAGTTGAGCTGGGGAAGAGGCAAATTGAGCTGGAGGAGCTCCAGATTGATTCTGAGGAGGAGCAGTGTTCCTAGGAAGATTCGGAGCAAAGTTGGAAGGTCCAAAGTTCGACCTTGGCTGAGCTGGAGCAGCTCCGGATGTTCCAAAAGGACTATTTGGAGTTGGAGCATGTCCAGCAAAACTCGGCGCAGCATTGGAAGCATGGAACTGCGAGTTAGGCTGAGTTGGAGCTCCAAAGACCCTAGTAGGAGCTGGAGCAGGTCCTGTGGCTCCGAGAGGACCAATTTGAGCTGGAGCAGCTCCTGATGAAACTTGAGGAGTAGAGGGGTGGCCAGGGAAGTTTTGAACGGTACTAGACGCTTGGAATTGTGAGCTTGGATGAGCTGGAGCAGCTTGAGAATTCAGATGACCTGGAGCTCCAAAAGCGCTATGTGGAGCTGGAGCATGTCCAGGAAAGTTTTGAGCGACACTTGACGCTTGGAATTGCAAGTTTGGCTGAGCTGGAGCAGCTTGAGAATCGAGCTGTCCTGGTGGAGCTCCATAAATACTATTTGGAGCTGGAGCAACTTGATTCAAGCCGGAGTTCGGCGAAAAGTTCGACGGTCCTCCAAAAGCGCTAGGTGGAGCTGGAGCATGTCCAGGATGATTCGGGGTGACGTTAGGGCCTTGGAAATTCGAGTCCGGTTGAGCTGGAGCAGGACGTCCGAAAGCGCCAGTTGGAGCTGGAGCACCTCCAAAACCGCCAGTTGGAGCTGGAGCATTTCCCGAATGATTCGGCGTAACGTTAGGTTGAGCTGGAGCGCCTCCAAAAGTGCCAAGTGAAGCTGGAGCATGTCCAGGGAAGTTCAGTGATTCGTTAGGCGCTCGAAAATTCGACTTTGGCTGAGCTGGAGCATGTCCAGGAAAGTTCGGCGCTTGGAAATTTTGATGGGGATGACCTATAGCTCCAAAATTATTAATTGGAGCTGGAGGAGCTTGAAAACCTTGATGTCCTTGTCCGAAAGAACTGATCGGAGCTGGGGTAGTGCTGCTCAGAGGACCAGAAAAAGCGCTGGTCGTGTTGGTCGGAGCTGGTTGACCTTGCGGGGGAGCTGGAGCATGTCCGATTTGTTGATAGTTCTGATATTGTTCAGGATTGAACTGAGGCTGGTTGTATTGGATCGGAGCTTGGCCAAAATAATTCCCGGGAGGAGCTGGAGGAGGTCCCTGGCGCATCGGAGAAGTTCGAGGCTGTTGATAGGCTGGGAAATTGTTGTTGATGGACAGTTTGGAGAAGTTGGCGAGGTTTTGGTCGTGTTGGTCTGAAAAAATCCATTTTATTCATTTTTATTCCGAGAAAGGATTACCGGGGCCAAAATCATGGACACTACTTGGCGCCGGGGACGGAGGCTGGGGGATCGAAAAATCGGCCGGCGAAACTGATTGAGGCATCGATTTTCTGGATCGGTACTGGTCCATGAAGTCTTTCAGGCGGGGATGGCCAGCTGAAAATGTTTTTTCTTCAAGGTTCATGTGCTAGGTTAAACCCTTCGAAAAATTCCAGTCTCTTTTTCCGATTCTTGTCTAACTTCGCCCTATTTTTCGCTTGAAAAATATTTTTGGAGAATAAATTTTTTGAAACGAGATCTGAACGTGATAAGGCTTTTGGATCCAAATTAACTAAATTAAGAATTTTTAGTTGCGTTTTAAGTCAATTTTCTGAATCTAAAACTCTGATGCTGTATTTTCTGAGCTCACCTTCCAGAATAGGGCTAAAAAAAAGGGGGGGGGGGTTAATGGCCCAGGCTAGAATCATTAAGCTTTCTGAAGCAAGAGATTCCAACCTTCATTTTTTTCTTGGCCATACATGGAATGAGTGAGCCTGGCGTGAGCCGAGTCCACCCCCCGCCCCCCTCGGAACAAAAGCCAAGTCCCCCTTACATGTTTCTAGACTAAATCAACCACGCTGAACCCGAAAATCATGATGATTTTTTTCGATTTGAAGAAAAAAAAATTTTTTTCATAGTGCATTTAATGAAATATCTCAAAAAAATTTATTTTATTGTTTTTTTCAAGCCCCCCGTTTGCGGCCGAACCGAGGTTATTCCAAGTATGGAAGAATCAATTTTAATGAAATTTTTCAAAATTCTTCTTCCGTGCCCAATTTTTTTGAATTTTTAAATCATCCAGCTCCTATTTTTCTTGGCTCAACTTTCCAGGTGAATCTTATCAGCTTTCTTTTTTCTAAGCTTAATTTTACTGATATTGGATTTTTTTTTGAGTTTCGAAATTTCAAGATGTAATCTCTACACTCAACAGTTTCCAAAAATTATTTTCTGATCATTATTTTGCCCTTTCCATACTAACCAGAAGAATTAGACTGAACAGACGGTGGTCCCTGATAATGTTGAGCTGGAGAAGGTCCTATCGGATAAGACGGTCCGGCAAAGTCGGCCAGAGCATTCCGGCTCTCTCTTTCTCTCCGTAGGGCTTCGATTCTCTCCTGGTGGTCCCTCTTCTCTTTCTCCCTCTTTTCGCGTTCCGATTGGACTGCAACCGGATCAGTATCATCAATTTTCAAAGAACTTGGTTACGTGAGACTTCTCACGAATACTTCATTAATCTCTGCTTGGAACAAGATTGCCTTCTACATTTTTTTTTTGTAACTATACTCGCTAAGCCTCTATGGAGAAAGCTCTCTAACGCTCTATCAAATTTGTGAAGTCTCTAGCTCTTGGCGAAGCCGGTTAGAGTCGGGCGCAAGCTTCAAAAACTCGAAAATTTACAAAAAAGAGCATTTTTCGTGACAAAAATGGCTGGGAAAGTCTAAACTTGTACTTTTCGTAAGTTTTTTCGTTAGGACTCTAAAAAGCAAGCTTTCTCTCGCGCTCTTTCAACCTCCTGAAGTCTCTCACTCTTGGCGAAGCCGGTTAGAGTCCGGCGCAAGCTTCAGAAACTCGACAACTCACAGAAAAGAGCATATTTAGTGACAAAAATGATTACAAACCCTCCTAACCTTCTCCTTTTTGTGAGTTTCCTCGTTAAACCTCTCTAAATCAAGTTTTGTCTCGCGCTCTCTCAACCTCCTGAAGTCTCTCAACCTTGGCGAAGCCGTAAAAGTCGGGCGCAAATTTCAAAACCCCGACAACTCACAAAAAGAGCATTTTTCAGGACAAAATTCACTACCAAGACTTTTAAATCTCTTAATTTGTTTCATAGCTTTGCTAAATTTTTGAGAAATTGAGCCACGTCTTAAAAAACCCCGTCTCTGCTTCCGAAGTGCTTTTTTCATCTTTCTGAAGCCTTGTCGGCAAGGGAAAAGAGGGCGCAGACAGGTCAGACTTTTTCAAGACAGCAATGAATGAAGTATCGGTTTTTCTTCTCAATTTCCAACTCACAAGCCGAATCCATCGCATTAACGGCCACTTCCAGCTTCTCGCACCTTTGGATCAATTGATTGTAGAACCTTGAAAATACACATTTCTCAAAAAAGTACAAGATTTTCTGATACTTTTGACCCTCGGCGACTTTGAGACAAACTTCTTGGTAGACGTCAAAAGCCGCAACGAGTTCCATAACACGAGAATGGAATCTGGAAAATGAGGAATCTTTTTTTTTAATTGATTCCGTGATAAAAGGCATAATCATTAGAAAAACCTTAAAAATCTATTGAAACTTTCTGGACCTTTCTTGAAAACCTTTCCTTTCAAGTGGGCCCTAGAGAGACGTTGAAATCCCTCAAGCGATCCCTAGAAAAGGACCAATGCAGCTTATAGTTCCTATTATTCGAACGTAAAGCCTTCAGAAACTACATGACCGCATTTGGAATGGATCAAAGCGTTAAAAATTTTTCAAAAATCGAAATCAATCCAGAAAAATTTCTTCAACTCTTTCCAATGAGCTCTCGCGGAAGTAGCTCAAGGTCCGGCGCATTTTAAAGCATCCGTTACGCATTTAGCCAGTGTAAGGGCTTTTAAGATCGAAGAAAATCGAGTAAATTTGAAAGAAATACTCTTTTGAAAATTCGAAAAGACTGTCCTTTCAAGTGGACACTAAGGAGGCGTTAAAATCCCTCAAATGATGGACCAAAAAGGACCATTTTAGCCTGTTAATCTCATTATTTGGACATGCAGTCTCTAGAAGCTCGAAAAAAGCAATCAACACGTTTTTCACTAAATAACCATAACAACAAGGGGTTCATCACTGAAAAGTATAAAAATCCCTCAAATGATCCCTTGAAAAAACTGAAAATCTTTTTAAAAAAACAGTGCAGCTCATAAATCTCATTATTTGAACATGAAGCCTCTAAAAGCTCGAAAAAAGGATCAAACTTTCAAAAAAGGCTTTTTTGGCTAAATGAAAAATAACGAACTCATCGATCATCTTCTGGATTTTCCTGCGATCCTCGCTGAAATCGGCGTTCGCTTCGGTGAACGCGTGGAAAATCGTTTCTTGGGCGGCGATATTGGCTTTCAGATAGGAGACCGTCTGCTGGTGCTTGCCCAGTTCCGTCGCAAAAGTTTTCTGGAAAAGAATTTCTTTTGGCCTTATTACACGACTTTTTAAAGGATAGTGGGTTCAATGAAATGCTTGCTTTAAAGGCGCAGTTACAGGATCGAAAACGGCGAATTCGCCTCAAGACCTTCATTATTGTGTTCAAAGGAAACTGGACTGATTTCTTAGACGTTTTGATTTTTATTTGAAAACAATCCAAATCGAAATAAGGGTCCCGACAAGAAGAGATAAAAGAGATGGTACCTGGCTAGTGGATCCCTATAGGGACCCCTTGTTCAATCCCTATAGGACTGTTTCTCCCCCTAACCCCTATAGGGACCCCTCTTAAATCCCTAAGAATGATTAACTGTTTATAACTAATTCACGACTGTTTGAGCCATCAAAATAAGGGTCCTGACACGAAAAGATAAAAGAAATAGTGCCTGGCTAGTGGAGCCCTATAGGGACCCCTTGTTCACTTCCTATAGGGCTGTTTCTCCCGCTAACCCCTATAGGGACCCCTCGAAAATTCCTAAGCATGATTAATTTTTTATAACTAAATCACGACTGTTTGAGCCATCGAAATAAGGGTCCTGACACGAAAAGAGAAGAGAGATAGTGACTGGCTGTTGGAGAGCGCAGACAGGTCCCTTGATATTCAGCTACACCTTTTTCAGAATCCGGCCTTCCTAGGACCTTCTGAACACCTTCCGGAGGCCTTTTCAAGTATTTCTAGCTCCCCTTCACCTAGGGGGCGCAAAGCCCCGCCCCTTCACGCCACCAAAATGACGATTTTTTTGTTGCAAAAACGGTTTTGAGGCGTTTTTACTAGCTAAAGTCCCATTTTATAAATGAACTGTTTCTGTTAATCTATGTAATCGACAACGCTCTACGAGACGGAATATTTTTAAAAAAACTATGTATTTTTTTCAAAAAAATAAGCGAAAAAGTAAGATTTAACACGAAAAAAACTGACAAGTTTCACAAAAATCGTCGCGTTTCAGAAAACCAAGTGAGAAACGCTTCCGAACTTTGAGTATGTTATACATTAACACTTTCTTTATTTTTTGAGTGAAAATGAAAAAAATCTACCGACGCGAAAAAAATATTAAAGCTTGTAAAGTGACACCAAACTTTGAAGCTGAAATGCGAAAAAATTTCAGCGACAAGGTATACTTTTTTTATTTGATTTAAAAAAACTCACAATGTGCTCACAAACAAAAAAATTCAAAATGAAAAATAATTATTGGGACAGTGAATCAAATTATATTTGAGTTTTTACCAAAACCTCCTTTTTTTCGCCTGCCTCGTTGACGCATGAGAGAATAGGATCGCGTCTATATTTTTGATTATGTTATTAAGCGTTCAAAACTCTACCAATGAAAAAATTATGAAAAAAATCGATCGACGCGAAAAAAATAACGGCTTTGAAAACCCCGAAAAAATAGCAATTTTTTTTGAAATTTCGGAAGATTTCGTGCAAGTGTCCGTAGCAGTGTTTGCGTCAAACACACCGATGCGCCCTTTTAAATGTCGCAGGAGCCGTTTTTCGGAGTCAAATTGCACACTTTCCTGTTTTATTTCGAAATAACATTATTTTTCATTTTTTCTTTTTTCCAAACCAAATGATAATAATTTTTCTGATTAGAAAAAAGAAAAATAAGCTGAAAATTCCTTGTGACCTTTTTTCTAAGTAGTTTTTTGATATTTTATCAAAAATTCTGATGATAGTTATGCGAATGATTCATGCCAAAACATAAAGATCAGTTCTGACAACCTCTCAGAACAGAAAACCGATTTAAAAACGGTCCAGAAACGCGCAAAAACATTTAAAAAGAAAGCGTGCGGCAGCGGGTAAACCGTGAGATTTCGCCTCCAGTTGAACGCCGCGCGCGCTCGTTTTTTGGCCATAACTTTTTTCTTAGTGGAGCTTTTTTCTAAAACTAAACGGATTATGAAAATGGACAGTCTCCTCTATTGAACAGTGTAAAAAACATATTTTTTGGATCGTTTTGAAGAAATGGCTTGCGGACCCTACCTTCACCTTCCCAGAAATCGCCTGACCAAAAAAAGCACCTCAGGATCGAAATCCCGGTCGGAGACCAATTTCTTGGCAATGTTGTCGGCCTTGAGCTCCTCGTCGAGTCGACTCAGGAGGGTCAGTCGCTGCTTCTGCATCTCCTCGATTTTCGTGATGATTCTTCGGATTTGGGCCGTGTCGGAGATGGCCAAGGACTGGGCGTCCTGGGAGATCAACTTCTGTCTCAGTTCGTAGTAAGGCAGTGAGAGCAGGTGGAGGTCCGTCGAGTGGGCCGCGATCGCCTTGTGGAGCGAGGCGTTGTTCGACCTGGAAAATGAGAACTTCTTATGATTCTGATAGGAGTTTTTACAAATTTTGGATATTTTCTACAGTTAGACTTTTTTTCCGATTTGACAGGTCCCCTTAGAAGAGAAAAAAAAAGTCCCTGTAGGGGTCAAGAAATGCTCCCTAGAATGCCAAAATTAAGTGGTCTCTATAGGGTCTGACCCCTAGAGCTCAAGCCTATAGTGGTCTCATGATATCTAGAACTTTGCACCTTAGGAGCGCCGAAGTGGTCCCTATAGGGGTTAGTGGAAAACAGCTCCTAAAAAGGACAAAAAGTGCTCCCTAAAGGGTTGAAAAACAGGTGGCCCCCGAGCTCTTAAAGCTCAAGTGGTCCCTATAGGGGTTAGAGGAAAAAAAAAATACCCTATGAGTCTTAGGAACGCCGAAGTGAACCCTCTAGAGATTAAAGAGAAAAAAACCCTATAGGGGTCAAGAAATGCTCCATAGAATGCCAAAATTACAGTAAGTGGTCTCTATAGGGTCTGACCCCTAGAGCTCAAGCCTATAGTGGTCTCTTGATATCTAGAACTTTGCACCTTAGGAGCGCCGAAGTGGTCCCTATAAGGGTTAGGAAAAAAAAATAAGCCCTATGAGTCTCAAGAACGCCAGAGTGGTCCTTATAGGGGTTAGTGGAAAATAGCTCCTATAGAGGACAAAAAGTGCTCCCTGAAGGGTTGAAAATCAGGTGGTCCCTTTAGGAGGATGTACTCTGAAATCTAGCTCCCTGAAGCTTAAGTGGTCCCTACAGTGGTTTCTCAACTCTTTTTTCTGATTTGGAAGTTAAAATTACGTATAGGGACCACTAGCATGCTCTCCTATAATGGCCACTTGGGCAAGCTTTATTGGCCCCTATAGGGCACGGTAAAGTGGCCCCTAGAGGGGGACCTTCGAGGCGTTCTTAAGAATGATTTTCAATCATTTTTTGTGAGGCATTTTCAGACCTGAAAAACGAATAATCGGTTTTTTAAAGTTCAAAAATCTCGGCATAAAGGGTCCACTTAATGAGCCTCCCTTTCTTGCTGATAATATAGTCTTTTTCGATTTTGAACTCCTACAGTACCTTTTCGCGTCGATACTCTATCGCGCTAAATTTTTCGATTTTTTTCGATTTAACAGCTAAAAAAAAGAAGTCACAAAGTTCAACGTTATTAAAGGAGCATCGCTGCGGTGGAAAATCGAGACGAAAAATACCGTAACCACAAAGGGCGGAGCTAAGTAAAAAACATCTGAAAAGGCCATATTCGGGCTCAAAAAGGGCGGAAAAGGGGAGAGATAGAAAAAACGGAAAGAAAAGAAACTTTAACTTTTGAATTTTCATCCCAATCTCAAAATTTACTTTTCTAACCGATTTTTTTGACATTTTTTTACTACTGTGAATGTTCAAAAAAAATTCTTTAGAAATTAAAATAAATTATTTATAGAAGATACATGATTGAAAAAAACCAACCTAGCCTGCGTATAATGTTCATTCAATCGGTCTAGCTCTTTCGAAATCGCGATATAACCTTCATCGCTTGTCTAAAAGAAAGAAAAATCACAATGATTCCAAAAAATCCCAATTTTTTACCAATTCAGGAAGATCGATTGCCCGAAGGGTCGTAATCAACTTGGCGAGTTTATTTCCGGCATTTTGGGCCGTTTCGCTGCCTTCTGAATAAAAAAAAATAGTGAAACTTATCTAATATATATTTAGTATACTCCCATCATACATAGGCAAACAACATTTGAAGGCCGTCCACCCTTCCTCGCAAGTGTTTTGAACTTCAAGTCATTCGTGAAATTAAAAATCGTCCGCAAGGTCGTAGGTTCGAGTCCCCCCGAGGTCGACCAAGCCTTTCATCCCTCGGGAGTAGATAAAATTGGGAGCTGCATGCAGCAAAAGGCTCAATCTCTGCCATCGGCCTTTGGAAAGCCGGCACCGTACTTCTTCCTACGACCTCTCTTGTACCTGATGTTCTACGAGCGAAATTCACACCTTCTCTGCCTAAGCCACAGCTCCTGCCGCCGTTCAAACACAGTTAAAATCAATGAAAGTCGATTGCACATGTATTCTTACATTGAAGATGCAATAAACAGTTTTTTTTAGTTGATAGAGAGCGCCGACAGGCTCCGACTTTTTCCGTCCCATAGTTAGCCGTGAATCGGCTATACCCCCTCAAAGGTCCCAAACGTTTTTCTAAAGTTTTTGAAAAGAAAAAGTTCATGTAGAACTGTATTGTTCAGCGTAGTACATTCTAGTCAACGAGAAGTCTTTCAAAGTTGCATGAATTGGCATAAAGGCTAAATGCAAAATTATCTCTAACTCGTCAAAATCTAGCTTTTCTAATGATTATTTTCACGAAAATACTTCGAGTACGAAAAAATGGAAAAAAAAAATTCTGAGCTATTTTGACGATGTAACATATCTGTTTACCTACATATCCTTCACAAAAAAAGTCTCCAGAAAAAATCAAAAAGCTGATTTTTGGGGGAAAAGGAATCAAAATATGGGTTTTCAGTAAATCTCCTTCATAAAAACTCCTTAGTTCCTTTTTTTTCTTAACAATAATTCGCAAACTCCTTAATCGTTAGAAAGATAGGAAAGGCCTCAGGATGAAAGTCAAAAAAGAGATTCAAAAAAATTCACGAAAACTCTTCAGTTCTACTTGTTTTTTTCTAATCATTTACAAACCCCTCAATTGCTCAGAAGGATTAGAAACAGCTCAAGGCTGGGATTTTCGAGAGTACGAACTTAATATTTGCAGATTTTTAGAGGGAAAAGGTCGAAAATAAGTGTACTCAGTAAACTTTCTTCACACAAACTCTTCACTTCTGCTTTTTTTTTAAATTAGTTACAAACCCCTTATTTCTAAAAGGTGATTGGGAACAGTTTCCGGCTGAGAAGCCGAAGAAAAGGAAACTTTAGGAAAATCAAAAAGTTGATATTTTGAGGGGAAAAGAAGTCAAAATATGGGTTTTCCGTAAAGTTCCTTCACAAAAACTCCTAATTTTTTCTCTTTTTTTTCAAAAAAATATTTACGAACCCCTAAGTTGCTCGAGAAGATTAGGAATGGCTTCAGGCTGAGAAGTCAGGGCCGCATTTCTCTCCAGAAGAACATCAGGAAATAAGAACAACTTGTCGGTATCCGAAGTTCCTTCAATCATCCTCTGGATGTTCGCGATTTGGGCCCGTTCCAGGAAATCTCTGTGGAAAAATTCTATATTTTAAAGTGGAGAAATCGATTTTCTCACTCGAAAACTTTGTTCGCCTCGTCGACCAAGTTCATTTGGGTCCTTTTGAATTTCATTTTCTCTTCCTGGAAACGAATTTTTTGGATTTTTTCTGATGTATCTTGGGGTTTTTACCTCATACAAGCTAACAGCTTTGAGGACAGTTGGGGGTAATAAAGCTCCGAATAAATCTTCGCCCAAAACCGACGAATCTAATGGGTCGAATTGCAGGGGCTTCACTTTGCACATGAACCCATCCTGGAAATCAGAAAAAAAAAATATTATTCAGAATTTACGGGAAAAAAATTTTTCAATATAGGCAAAGTCGGAAAAGGCTTAATAGAAATGTTCCCTTTCTGCTGCCTTTTTGCGCCAATTCATCGGCTTTTATGCACCATTTTGGCAGTCTCTCTCTCTTTTTTCCACCATTTCTTGAGTCTTTGAGATCTCGGAAAAAATGGAAAGCTCGGTAAAGGGACCCTTTTTTGCCGCCTTTTTGCTGCCTTTCTGCGGCCTTTTTTGATCCTCTCTCTTTTACACAGCGAAAGTCCAGACGACCTTAAAAATGTCTTAAAAATAAGAGCCTAAAGCTTCTTTTTAAGTTCCAAAAAAGGTGTCGAAAGTCTCTCGGAATTTCTTTCTTTCCGCCTTATTTTTTTAGTCCTCTTTAAAAGGTCCTTTTCAAAAAAAGGTCTAGAAGGAAGGCGCCTTTGAGGCCTTTTTCCAAAAGTCCTTTTTGAGACCTTTTGGACTTTGCCCGGGAATGATGTTGCACTAAATTCAAATACCCATTTTTCCACGAAAAAGGCCAAGTCGGAAAAGGCGGAAAATTCTCCAAAAATGATCCTTTCTGCTGCCTTTTTGCGCCATTTTTGCTATCTCTCCCTTTTTTACCATTTCTTAAACCTTCAAAATCTCAGAAAAGGGGACTATCTTTTCTGCCTTTTTCCAGCCTTTCTGCTTCCTTTTTTGAGCCTTTCCATTTTAGCGGCCATTACCCTCCATTCCGCCTTTCCTGAGAATGAAATTGAGCAAGTTAGATCGGATTTTTTTAAAAACAATATTCCTACTTCGAGAGCCTAAATGTTCTCAAAAGGTGTAAAGATCTCTTTCGCTTTAAAAAAATCGAATCTATAAAAATAATAAAAACAGTGTGATCCTGAAAAACGTTTTTTTATAAAATATCAGCTCACCTGTTTCATAATATCTTGCAATTCGCCTTCCGACGGAACCTTGGCGTGATAAATGAAGTCATTTTCCTTTTTCGCGTTGGTTTGTCTGAAAGAAATGTGTGAAAAACAACAGAAAAGAGACAATAAAAATCAAGAAAATATATTAATTTCTATAAAAATCCAACCCTACAATTCCTCTCCAGAAGCTCATATCTAGGCTGAATCTTGCAATTTCAAAATTTTTGCAAAAATCTAAAAATTCAAAATTTCCCCGTGACTACAGAAAAAGAGACAGTAAAAATCGAGAATAAATATTATTTTTTGAAAAAATTCAACTATATGACTTCTGCTTGAAGCTCAAACTTTCCAGGCTGAACTTTGCAATTTCAAAATTTTTGAAAAAATCTAAAAATTCAAAATTTTCGCCGTGAGTACAGAAAAAAGACAATGAAAATCGAGAAAAACTTATTCTTTCATTACTGGCTCAGAGGCTCGTGAGGGCCTCAAGTGCCTTTTATTTATTTATTTCAGGCTTAATGCCAAATTTTTTTCTCTTTTTTTCTGTACATGTTATTTTGTTCTGCCTGTAAATAAATAATATTATATTAAAAAAATCATCAATTTTTTTATGAAAAATCCAACTCTACCATTCCTCTCCAGAAGCTCAACATATCTAGGCTGAATTTTCATATTTTAAAATTCCTGAAAAATAAAAAATTTCGAATTACTTGGCCGTGACGACAGAAAAAGACACAGTAAAAATCGAGAAAAAAATCCACAATTTCTTTAAAAAAATCCGAATCTATGAATTCTCCTCAGAGGCTCAACATATCTAGGCCCAATTTTACGATTCTGAACTTCCAGAAAAATCAAAAAATCTCAAAATTTCCCCGCGACTACAGAAAAGAGACAGTAAAAATCGAGAAAAATCATCAATTTTTATAAAAATCCAACTCTACAATTCCCCTCCAGAAGCTCCAACTTTCTGGGCCCAATTTTACGATTCTGAACTTCCAGAAAAATCAAAAAATTCAAAATTTTCGCCGTCACTACAGAAAAGACACATTAAAAATCGAGAAAATATATCAATTTCCATAAAAATCCAATTCTATGAACTCTCCTCAGAAGCTCAAACTTTCCAGGCTGAAGTTTCATATTTTAAAAAATTCCAAATTACTTGGCCGTGACGACGTCCAACAGAAAAGACACAGTGGGAACGATTTCGCTGCTTTCGTTGTTATTTTTGATGAAAGTCAGGGCTTTTTCCATGTGAGTCATGGAGACGTTGTAGTACCCTAACCTGAAAAGTTCACGAAAAGGTGAAAATTCGCGGGAAAATTTCAAACCGAACGCCCATTTTCTCGTCGGCTTCCGCCTGCATTCCCATTTCCAGATAGGCGACGGCCGCGAAAATTTCCCCCTTTATTTTGGCCAATTTGTAGATTCTCTGGAAAATGATTTTTTGATCAAATTTTGCCCGAAAAATCTTGAAAAATCAGTTCTTCTTTGATGAATAAAAAGATTCTTGAAGCGAAAAAAAATTCTGCTTTTGAAATCGGAAACCCGAGTAGTCTCTACAGGGGTCATGGGAGAAAAAAAAACCATCTTTTTCATGCTTCAAATTTTAAAAAACCCAATAAAAAGCCCTTTCGCTTCAAGACCCTCATAAAACTCCAACCTATGCTCCTTTAAATTTCACGTTGTTTTTTTGTGAATCGAGGTTTAATATTTACATTTATTTTTTGTCGATGTAAAATGACTTATAAAAAATATAGATCCATTGAAAAAAAGCTTTCTTATAGTTCAAACCTTAAGAAAACCTAATAAAAATCCTCTTCGTTTCAAGACCCTCATAAAACTCCAACCTATGCGCCTTTAAACGGCCCATTATTTTTTTGTGAATCTTTCATTTTTTTAAAAAAATATATTTTTGTCAATGTAAAATGACTGATAAAAAAATCTAAAAAAATCACACAAAAATCTCCTAAATTCACACACTATTTCGCTTTTTTTCTTATAGTTCAAACTCTGAAAAAAACCTAATAAAAAAAGCCTCTTCGCTTCAAGACCCTCATAAAACTCCAACCTATGCTCCTTTAAATTTCACGTTGTTTTTTTGTGAATCGTTCATTTTTTTAAATAAATGTCTGACCATGTAAAATGACTTATAAAAAAATATAGATCATACAAAAAAACCTCCTTAATTTATATAGTATTATTTTTTTCAACTTAAAACTCATTGTTTTAATCCTTTCAGGCCAAAAAAAAAATCTTATTTTCTCAAGAACTTTCTCTAATGGGAATAGTCCATTTTAAAAAAATCTTCCCTATGTTTCAAACCTTAAAAACCTAATAAAAAGCCCTTTCGCTTCAAGACCCTCATAAAACTCCAACCTATGCGCCTTTAAATCTCCCATCCTTACCTTATACTCCCGCTCCCCCTGGGTGATGCACATCCCCTCGATGATTCCGATGCTGTCGAGGAGGGTTTTCGAGACGAACAGGGCCAATTTGGCGATTACGGTCGGATTACGGTTGTCGAGAAGGCTTTTCTGCACAAGGCACTCTTGGGCTTGAGCCTTAAAAATGGCTAAATTAGCTGATTTTTTCGGGGGGTTTTCACTTGCCAACATGACATTTTTGTAGAAGAGGGCCATTTCGGGCTCCAGGTCCCTACTGGCGAATCTTCCGCCGTTCTGTTTACTCAGTAAATCGAAGGGATAGGCGGCGTATTGGAAATGCATGAAAGCGCTTTTGATGCTCTGGAAAAAAAATCATTTAAAAAAATATAAAAATTCATGGTAATGACCACGAGAAGCTCATAATCCTACTCTAAAAATTTTTACAGTTCATGCGGAAAACTCTATAGTGACCACTTGAGCTTTAAAGGCTTGGGGTTCATACCTTAAACTTCTCTAGGGTCTAGCTTAATTTTAACCCTATAGTGGGCATTTTTTTGCCCCTTTTTCCCCCTAACCCCTACAGGGACCACTCTGGTGTTCGGAATGCCCTAAAAATAGTCGTCAGAGAAGAAAAAAAGATAACTAAATTTTGGAGAGCCAGAGATAATTTTGAACTTCCTGGAAACTGAAAAAAATCAAATTTGTGGTCAGGAATCTCGGAGAAAAAATTTTCGACCAATAAAACTCGATTTTTTTTTGTTAAGGTATGACTATTCTATAGAAAAAAACGCGTGGAAAATAAAAAATAGTCCATAAAATCACAAAATCTAATAAAACTGCTCTTTCCTTGCCCTTTCTTTCAAACTTCCATTGAAAATTTTCCTTTTTGAAATTTTCTGCAATGCTTCATTCCTCCCTACTCTTCGAAAAAAATGTGGGAGAAATGAATAACTTTGAAAAAGTAGTTTTTAAAAAAATGAAAGGAAAAAAATGTTATTCCTTATACAATTCTACAACAGAAGCACGCAGAACTTTTCAAAATCCGGAATTTTCGAAAAAATTTCGGCGCTTTCAAAATCGACGCGTTATTCGCTCAAAATGATTTCGCGGATCACACAAAATTGGAATTTCAAGAGCCGTGAGAAATTTCAGCGAAATATCGGATGAAACTTCAAATTTTCAAATTGTTCGGACAATTTCAACGAAAATTTCAAATTGGAATCCAAAATCCCAACTGCGCGGAATCATTTTGAACGAATAACGCGTCGATTTTTAAATCGGCAAAGTTATTCTGGACAAAAAATCAACTCTTCTTATTTCTACTCATTTTTCGTCGCCCAAAGATTACCTTTTTGAAAATTCTACTTCAATTATTCTCTATCTGAAGATTATCCAACCGTTTTTCTTCAAACTACGTTATAAATATTTCTTTGGGACCCATTTTCCATGCCGAAACTAATTTTAACACGAAATTTCAGTTGAAAGAAAAATTTCCCACGAACATCTTGATTGGATCTTCCTTCCCCAAAGGCGAGTTGAGCATGGATCGCGCCGATATTGAACAAAATCGAGGATTTCTCGAAATCCAAGTCCTCGTAGACATTCAGGTGGTTATCGTTGCCGTCGTACCTGAAATTAATCTTTTCTTTTAAATCGAGGAACGAACCAAGAAAATGGGAGGCACAAATCCTGTCCTCTAGCCACTGGAAACCTCTTTTCGAGCATACAAAGTTGCCCATAATATCGTTTTATTTGGCATGCGCATTGGACGTCCGGATAAGGTTCATTTGAAGCCTAAAATTTTGGAAAATTCAAAAAAAACGCTAGAAAAATGGTCAATTACATCGTTTTTCGTTCAGAGTGTTCCTTTTAATGCTTGAAATTCAAAAAAGTCAAGAAAAAACCTAAAAAAATGAACAAAAAAATGTATAATTTCAACCACTTTTCGCTTTAAAAAAGGTTCCTTTTTCAACCTGGCATTTAAGGAATTCAAAAAAAGCCTTTTAAAATAAACAATTTCAAAAAAACTTCTACTCATAATATTCATTAGAAACCTTAAAATTTGAAAAAAATTCAAGAAAAAAACCTAAAAAAAATGAACAAAAAAACGGACGATTTTAACCAGTTTCAAGCTCACAATGTTCATTTAAACCTTAAATTTCCTAAAACCCAAAAAAAAGGAAAAGAAAATTCTGAAAAAAATGTTAGATTTTTGACCGTTTTGGCTCATAAATTACATCATTTGAAGCCTTAAAATTTGATAAATTCAGAAAAACTGAAAAATGGACAGTTTTTGATCGTTATTAGCTCATAATATTCATTAGAAACCTTGACATTCAAAAAAAGTCAAGAAAAAAAATTTTTAAAAATGAACAAAAATGGACATTTTAACCAGTTTTTTTAGCTCATAACAGTCATTTTAAACCTTAACTTTTTTTAAAAAAATTCAAAAATAAAGCCTGAAAAAAACATTTTTTTAACAGTCTTTAGCTCCTAAAATTTATTTTTTTCCTTAAAAAAACCAAGAAAAAAAGAAAAAAACAGGAAAAAAATGTTAATTTTTTTGACTGTTTTTGGCGAATTTCATGCGTTAAATTTGAATAAAAAGTGATAAAACGCCTTTTTAACGAGAAAATTCAAGAAGAAAGCTAAAAATGAACAATTTTGACCGTTTTTAGTTTATTTCTCGTGTTACAATCGATCAAAACCTGTTAAAATGTTTATTTTTACTTTCCAATTCGAAAAAAAGCTTGAAAAAAACGAACAAAATGAACAATTTTTTTACCTTTTTTTCAGCTCATTCTCTGCGTTAAATTTAAATTAAAGTGATAAAATATTCATTTTAACCTCGAAATTCAAAAAGAAAAAAACTCGAAAAAAATGAACATTTTTTTAATCATTTAAGCTGATTTTTCTGCGTTATAAATGCTCAAACCTCGGTAAAAATTTTTTTACTTGAACATTAAATTTTGAGGAAAAACCTGAAAAATGAACTATTCTAACCGATTTTAGCTCTATATATACATTAAATTCGATTGTAGCGTGATAAAATGTTTATTTCAACCTTGAAACTCGTAAAAAAAACCTGAAAAATGAACATTTATCACTATTTTTGCTCATTAACAGCGTTAAATTTGATTAAACCGTGATATAAATAAATTTTCGCATTTATTATATAACTTACAAGCTTCAACGAGGCCAACTCCTCCAGAGCGCCGTCAAAATCGCAAGGTTCCGCTTGGAAATGCGTCAAAATGTACTAAAATACACGAAATAACGACAGGAATCGACCAAATTACATCAGAAAAATGGTTGGGGGAACGGTTTGATAAGGGAATTTTCTGGTGATAATTGATAATTTTGAGGCAGAGTTCAATGGGATCTTTTTAAAGCTAGAAAAATGACAAAATAATGGAATTTTTTCAAAAAAAAAATACAAAAAAGACTTTTTTTAAAAAATAATGAACCTTTTCGGCTATTTTTGGAATCTATTTTTTTCATTATTTTTCTGTTCTTTTCAACTTGAAGCTCCTTTTACCTCCTTGAAAAATTTATACTGACGAAAATCCATGGAAAAAAAAACCTTAAAAGGGCATTTTATTCGAAAAACAAAAATCCCTTCAAACTTTGCCCCATTTTTCGTTCAAAAACCCGTTCCAAAACCATTTTTCTTCACAAATATCCTTCTCTGAACCTCCTTAATTGCATATTTAAACGAATCATCGAAGGTAAAGGGCGATGTTCGGAATTGCGGCGCAATCGTCGGCATCGTTGGTAATGCCTCCATTTTTCTTGAAAAAAATTACATTTCACGACAAAAAAATCAAAGGTGCAAAATAAATATATGTAGCAAGATGGTTTGAGAATGAAACAATGCAGATAAAGGTGCCGAAAACTCGTTTCACACCCACCGAAATGCTGGCGAAAAGGAAAGTAAAACGAGGAAATGACTGTTCACGCGGCAAATTCGCTCCACGGCCACTTTTTTGGCGCTTTTTACGGGGAAAATTTTGGTTTCAGTTTATTTTTCTATTTTTTTCTTTCGTATAATCAAGAAATAAGTATTTCATAATCGAAAACGACTTTCACAACGAAACAATTTCAAAGCCCGTTAAAATTTATTAAAGAAAAAAATTAAATAAAAAAACCCAGATTTTCAAAAAAATTATTAGACATGACAAAATGACAAGAAAAACCCAAAAAAATGCAATATTTCTCCCGAGAAGTTTTTTTCACGGGGCACAGATGGTTGAAAGCGCCTGAAAAATGATTTTTATTGGATTTTTTATTGGAAATCACCTTTTTCAAGGAAGAAGCGGAAGGACGGTAGGAAGTGAGACCAATTCGGACAGGAATAAATGAGAGAATGGCAAATGTTCGTTGATTCGAGGCGTCCGACTCAACACGGAGAATCAAATCGAGGGTGAATTTGGCAAGAAGTTGATTTATTCGCTTTCTCTCATCTCTGGAAACGAAATATTCATAAATTCACCTAAAAATAAAATTTTTTTAAAATTGCATCAAGATTTTGTATGAATGATATGAATGAAAAGTTATGATGGGATTTTAAAAATCAGTTTTTCACCGTTAGAACTACTCTGAACGTGCAAAACCTGTATATGAAGCTAAAAAGTCCTTTCAAAATCAAAATTCGCCAGAAAATTGAGCGAAATGACAGTTTTCAATGCATTTTCTTCAATTTTCGTCGAAAATCATGCATTTTCAGAAGATTTCCTTGAGATTTCCGTTCAAAATTAACATTAATTTTTTTCTCAAAAAGCCAAGTTTTTACTTGAAAAAAACCATAAAATCGGGCAAAATAAGTGTTTGATCGAAGATTTCTACAGTTTTGTGCAATTGGGGGAGAATTTTCTTCAATTTTCGAGAAAAATTGCGCCGATTTCTCTGCTATTTTCATGAAAACCCGTTAAAAATGAACACGAATCACTCCGAAAAATTCGAAATTCAGAAATCAACAATTTTACTCAAAAAAATCCAGAAAATTAGACAAAATAACGATTCAAGGGAATATTTTTGAATTTTCAACCAATTTTCCAAATTTTCAGTGAAAATTGTGCCATTTTTCGTGCAATTTTTGAAGAAATCCATTTAAATTGAACATGCTTTTTGCCTCAAAGAATCGAAATTCTCTTAAAGCAATCGAAAAATTTTTTTCAAAAAAATACTTTAAAAGTAGCAAAAATACCCATTTGATCAATGATTTTTTTGAAATTTTCAACCAATTTAAGGTACATTCTCCCCATTTTTTTAACCAAAACTGTGCCATTTTTCTCTTCGATTAGTATAGAATTCAGTTAAAAACGACTATTTTATTCGAAAAACCCAGAAAATAAGGCAAAATAACTATCTTCCACAATTTGGAGCAATAGAAAAACCTTTTTCTCCAATTTTCAGCCAAAACTGTGCCATTTTCTCCCCTATTTTTCGTGAAATATAACTTTCATTGGACTTTTTCTTCAACAAATCCGTTGTAAGAACCATTTTCTCCTAATAAAAAAAATCACCCATCAATTTCCATTCGAGAAAAAGTTTCCGCGACGATTTCCAAGGCGACGGCCGCCGAATTATGCTCATAATAAGTGCTGGAAGTGGAAATGCTGAAGGATATTTATTTTTTAAAAAAATCAAATAATTTTTTTAAACCTTTCCAAGAATGATTCCAGCTTTCCTGGACCTCCAATTTCCAAGGATTCTTTGAATTTCAACGCAGATTCGATGAAAGAACCCGCGGGGAGGGCAGAAAATACGTTTTCATCGACTTTTCTCTCAGGCAACATCACATTGTAGAGTAATTTCCTAGGATTTTCTATTGAATTTTTATTATTTTCTTGGAAAATACCAATAAAAGTGAGACTTCAAGTTATTGACCACCACCATGTTGGAAAGACCCGAATTTTTTTATCAATTTCCAAGCTTTTTTTCCATCAGAAGTTTGTATCTAAAATGTTAGAGCATTTGAAAATGGGTTAATTTTTCGGGAGAAAATCCCAAAAAATGCATGAAACTCTTAGAAAAAACTCAAAAATCTGGAAATTTGACAGGAAAATCAATAAGAAACCTTTCAAAAATCCATATTTCTAGTCTTTAGGAGTTCCAGAGTGGTCCCTATAGGGGTTAGGGGAACAAATAGTTCCTGTAGGCCCCGAAAAAGTGGTCCTTAAAGGGGTAAAATTCAAGTGGCCCCTATAGAAGGTTAGGGAGGGGAGAAATTAACCCCTATAGGGGTCGAAAAAGTGGTCCCTAAAGGGGTTTAGGGTCTCACCCTTCAGTCCCTAAAGTGGACCCTAAAGGGTCTTTCAAATTCATTCAAAAAACGCTTCTTCATTTTTTCTTCTAATGGAAATGCTTCTTCGCTCTCAGTTCATAACAATTATCGACTAGCCTGCCTCTATAGGGACCACTTTTGCAAGCTCTAGTGGCCCCTCTAGGGACCCTCCGAGGTTGCCCCTATAGTGACCACTCTGGAGTTCATTACAAGTTGAATGAGTTTCCGATTTTTCTATCCAATTCTCACCTCAGGAACGAGAAACCAGCGGAGGTCGGGCCAGAGGGAAAATCCGCAAATCGCGTCGACAGCCGCACTTAGAATGAACTTGTGCCAATTCCACTTTTCGACAGTTTTCAAGAGATATTCTTTGACCTTCTCGATGATCCTGGAAAGATTATGAAATTGATCATTTTTGAGAAAATTCCAAGGATGAGAGCTCGAAAATAACCTTTCAATCAAAAATGACCATTTTTCAACCTTCCATAATTCATTTTAAATAAGGCTTGGAAGGACCAAAATAATTTTCTGACGGAAAAAAAATCCTTCACAGCGCATTTTCATTGCCTTTTCCGCTAAAAGGTTCTCTTGAAAGATTGAAAAAAATTTCAGAATAAGGTCCATGTAATTTTTTTAAAAAAATTTGAGTTTTTTTGCAAATAGGAAACTTTTTTTGAAATCTCAGAAAAAAACTTCCATGAAAGGGGGTCAAGAAAGAGGGGAAAAAATCAACTTATTGCACCATTTTTATGTCTTAAAAAGAGGTTTTATCTATAAATTCACCTGAAAGGTTTTTTTCTTGGGAAAAAAAGAGACATTTTAACATGATTTTTTTCAAATTTCGAAATTTTTTTAGAAATTTTAATTTTTTTCCCCAATGCAAAGAAAAACCCACCGCGCTTGATCAGAACTATAAACATCGATTACGACAAGCATTTTATGATCTCAAAAAAAGTATTTAAAGAAAAAAAGATTGAAATTCGATAAAAAATGTTAAAAAAACTTGCCCTTTTTCTTTGAAAAAAAGACTTTTTTTGGAATTATTTTTTTCAAATTTTGAATATTTTTCTAGAGATTTTTTTATTTTTTTCTATGCTAAGAAAAATTCACCGCGACTGCTCAGAAGTATAAAAAAATCGATTACGAAAAAGCATTTTATGATCTCAAAAGAGTATTTAAAAAAAAACTGACTGATATTCGATAAAAAAATTCGAAAAAAATTCGACCTTTTTTCTCAGGAAAAAAACTTTTTTTGGAGTCATATTTAAAATTTTTGAAATTTTTTTCAAGATTCTAATTTTTTTCACAATGCAAAGTAAAACCCACCGCAATTGCTCAGAAGTATAAAAATCGTTGGCGGCAATTTGAAATTTGGAAAAAAGAACCATCGCCAAGTGGACGACTTTCTCGCTTGGCTCCGTCTGTTCGGAAAGTTTATTCACCAAATCTTCCAACTGAACAAAATCGATAAATTGATTATTGATTTTTTCAAGGTACCAGCTGGAAAATGTCAAGCTTTTTTTCTCTGAAGGAAAAGAGACACACGCGGTCCGATTCTTTGCTCAATTCGATCATTTTCGACAGAGCCGAAACTGGAAAAAATGAGAAAAATCAGGGAAAATGTCGAAATTTTGGGTAAAACCATTCAATTTGGGGCAGACATAATCGATATTTTGGTCGAGGCCAAGTGATGTGAATAGAATATCGCATAGGTCTTCCGTTTCTGAAAAAAAAAAATTCAAATATTTTCTATAGTGCTCATAAAAAATCGGGTGACCACTTGAGTGAAATTTTGAAAGCTTTAGAGACTTTTCAAGGGCAATTCCCATTTAAATATTCTCCAAGGTGCTCAGTAAAAATTCAAGTAACCACTTGAGTGAATTTTTGAACGCTTCAAAGACCTTTTCAGCGCAATTTCCATTTAAATACCCTCCAAGGATCACTCAAGTGATTTTTTGAACTATTTAGAGACCTTTCTAGCGTGATTTCCATTTAAATACTCTCCAAGGTACTTAGAAAAATGCGAGTGACCACTTAAGCGACTTTTTGAACATTTCCAAGACCATTCCTGCGCATTTTCCATCCAAAAAATTTTCCACAGTACTCAGAAAAACTGGAATGGCCACTTGAGTGGATTTTTGGAAGCTTCAGAGACCTTTCTAACGTTATTTCCATTTAAATATTCTCCATGGTACTCACAAAAACTTCAGTGACCACTTTAGTGAGTTATTGAGGAATTTAGAGATCTTTTGAGATTAATTTTCATTTGAAAAACTTTCCACAGTACTCAGAAAAAGTCAAGTGCCCACTTGAGTGAAATTTTCACCTTCTAGATATCTTCAGAGAACAACTTTCATTTAGAAAATTTCCCATCGTACTCGGAGAAATTCGAAAAAATGATTCAAATATTTTACAGAGTACTCAAAAAATTTAAAGTGACCACTCAAGGGAATTTTTGAAAGCTTCAGAGATCTTTCTAGCCTAATTTTCATTTAAATATTCTCTAGGAACTCAGAAAACCTTCAGTGGCCACTTCAGTGAGTTTTTGAGGAATTTAGAGATCTTTTGGGATTAATTTCCATTTGAAAATCTTTCCACAGTATTTAGAAAAACTGGAGTGACCACTTAAGTGAAGTTTTTAACACTTCCGAGATCTTTCTAGCGTTATTTCCCTTTGAATATTTTCCATGATACTCAGAAAAAGCTTCAGTGACCGCTTGAGTGAATTTTTTTGAAAGATTTAGAGATATTTCCAGTGGTTAGAAGCATTTTTAAAAAAATTTAAAATTGGCAAAAAGAAATCATGAAAATCGGTTTTTTTCGTAAAAAAATTTTTTTCGCTAAAAATTCTGATTTTTCCAAAAAAATTCCTTACTAATTATCTTTATGTGATCACTCGTATGTGCTCATTACTCAGAGAAAAAAGACAAAATTCGTCAAAAATCGATTTTTTTTCGATAAAGGGGAATCTTTCTAGTTTCTTTAGTAAATCTCCCCAAAAAATTCTCAAGTGGTCCCTCTCCTAAGCAGAACAATTTAAAGGAACATGTCAAGGCCTTCAAATTCATCCTTATTCGGCTCTGCGCCTTTAAAAATCCCGAAAAGTCACTCCTGTAACTCACCCAGAACAATGGAAGAATGAGCGACGACTTTTGAGAACATTTCAAACATTGTTTGCCGTTTCACGTCACTCTGAAAATTTCTTCTTTTCTAAAATTTTTCCAGTGACATAGTCGTCGACACAAATAAGTAATTACCGCGAAATTCAAAATTATCTCTGACTCTCCAAAATTCAGTTATCTTTTTTTTTTCTCTGACAGCTATTTTGAATTTCGGATAATCACTTTGATCCTTAAGAGCACCAGAGTGGTCCCTATAGGGGTTAGGGGAAAAATCCATATTTACTGGAAAAATCTAAGTGATCCCTCTAGTGGTTTAGCGTCTGACCCCTTATTCTCTAAATCTCAAGTGGTCCCTATAGAGTTTTTTGCATGGAACTGTGACAAACGGACGTTTTAGGGGTCACTATAGTGGTCGAACAAGTGGCCACTTAAGCAGCTAAAATTCATTGGCCTCTTCAGAAGTTCCTGTGGTTCTAATGGAACACTATAGTGGCCACTAAAACGGGAAATAATGGCTTCTATGGAGATCGTTTAAGTGGCCACTTAAGTGACCTCTCCACGCAGCTCTTAAGGGACCTCTTAAGTGACTAGAGTTTTTTCCAGAATTTTTTCTTTTCTAGAAGATTCTAGTACTAATCGTCTATTATTTTCCCTATAGGGGCCACTTTAGAAAGCTTTAGTTGCCCCTATAGGGGTTGGTAAAGTGGTCCCTAGAGGGAATCTTCAAAAGCCCCTAAAGGGGCCACTCTGGACTTCCTGAGTAACAAATCAAATTTTAAGATAAAAGGAAAAATCACCACTTTCTTGACGGAAGCCCACAAACTTGCGCTCCATTTGGGATTATTGGCCGCTGTCCCGATGAAACATAATTCGAAAACCAAGGACCTTGCATTCGTCTCCTTCTTATTGAGAAGGTCCCGAGCCTGGGCAGAAAAAAATTAATTTTAGAAGCGCTAAAAATTGAAAAATCGCGAAAACCCCCGCACCCGGGACATTTTTTTTTAATTCATTAAGGGGCGTTGTTTGAAAGAGCAAGGGAAGACTATGGGGAAGCAAAAAGGTGGTATGAAAAAAACATCAGCGAAAATTAAAACGGCGAATTTTCCGATTTTTTCATATCGCTAGGGAACTTTCCGACGGCCACCTTTCCGACGAAATTTTTTTCCGACTTTTTTTCTCGATAAAATCTTCGTTTTTAAAAACTTCCTATATAAAGTAAGTAGTTGGTTCATGATTAAAACACAAAGAGATAGGGAAAAAAAATTTCTATAGATGTTTTAAAAACCGAAAAACATAAGGGGAAAAAGTCGGAAAGGGATCCGTCGGAAAAGTGGCCGTCGGAAAGTTCCCTAGCGATATGAAAAAATCGGAAAAGTCGCCGTTTGAATTTTCGCTGGTGTTTTTTTCATACCACCAGCAAATTCCAGTGAAAATTTGATCCCACCCCCTATAGGGGCCCCTTTTAATTCAGCCCCTAAAGTGGGCCCTACAATTGACCTCCAGACTTTTCTTATTACTTTCCGAGTGTTCTCTTTTATCAATAGAGCGCGTTTAACCAAATACCGTAATGCTGTATGGTTCTGGGAAAACTTTTCGTGGCCACTATAGGATTTTGACAGTTTATTGGCCACTATAGTAGTCAAATTAGTGGCCACTATAGAGGTTAAAAATTAGTGGCCACTATAGAGTTCTAAGTGCTACTACTAGACCACTTAGTGGCCACTTTAGGGGCCAACGGATCAACATAACTGGTCCAATCTGTTTTTTTATATTATCAGAGTTACTGGAAGGAATACTGGATGAAAAACTACTGAAGTGGCCACTAAAACGGAAAATAGTGGCCACTATAGAGGTTGGTTTAGTGGCCACTTTAGTGTCCTCTTCAAGTAATCCTTGGCGAGCCTCTATAGTGGCCACTAACAATTTTCCCAGAAGCAGAAATTCAAATCAATCGATGAAAAATTCAAGTTTTTAGAAGAAAAACGAGAAAAAATGTCAAGAACTTTCCCGCAAGTTGAACGAAATTGACAAAATATTCATGAAATCCATATTTTTCCGTGCAAAATTTGTCTACAGAATTAATCAAATCTTACTTTTCGCGCCTTTGAAATATCCTTGAAACGCACATTTAGCGGCTTTTTTTCAACCTTTTCCGAAAATTACCGAGTGAAAGATGGTCTCTTTGAAAACTTCCGAGCCGGATCCGAGTTCCTTAACCACGACTCCAGAGTAATCCACGACAGCCTGGAATCCGATAAATCGATTTTTTGGACAAATGCCAAATGCAAACTCGAAGAGGGCAGCGGGACATGATCTCTAGCAAAAGTTCAGCGTGATCGATGACATTATCACAATTATTCGCAACCCTTTCACGAATAAAATCGATAATCTTCTGAAAAATATACCATGATTTTCACATTTTCAAAAATAAGGCTCATGCGACCGATAAATACACAAAAACTACTTTTCGTTTCGTAACTTTTTTTAAAATCAGCTTATGCGCCTTTAAAATAACGAACTTTTTAAGAAACTGACCGCCATTTTCAAGGTAGATTTTGTTTTAAAAATTGTAATTTATGAGTTTCCAGGTACAAAAAGCTCATATGACCCAAAATAACGCAAAAAACGGCTTTCCGTTTCGAGACCTTTTTGTCAAAATCAGCTTATGCGCCTTCAAAATAACGGCCTTTTGAGCATGTCACCGTCATTTTTAAGGCAGAATTCCCTTCAAAAAACGTAATTCAGGTATTCAAAGGTACAAAAAGCTCATATAACTCCAAATAACGCAAAAAAAGGCTCACCGTTTCGAGACCTTTTTGTCAAAATCAGCTTATGCGCCTTTAAAATAACGGCCTTTTGAGCATGTCACCGTCATTTTTAAGGCAGAATTCCCTTCAAAAAACGTAATTCAGGTATTCAAAGGTACAAAAAGCTCATATAACTCCAAATAACGCAAAAAAAGGCTCACCGTTTCGAGACCTTTTTGTCAAAATCAGCTTATGCGCCTTTAAAATAACGGCCTTTTGAGCATGTCACCGTCATTTTTAAGGCAGAATTCCCTTCAAAAAACGTAATTCAGGTATTCAAAGGTACAAAAAGCTCATATAACTCCAAATAAAGCAAAAAAAGGCTCACCGTTTCGAGACCTTTTTGTCAAAATCAGCACATGCGCCTTTAAAGTGCCGGACTTGAATCTCACCGTCAATTTTTAGGCAGAATTTCCTTTAAAAAACGTAACTCAGGTATTTAAAAATACAGAAGGCTCATATAACCAAAAATAATGCAAAAAACGGCTCTCCGTTTCAAGAATTTTTTGTCAAAATGGGGCAATGCGCCTTTAAAGTAGGGGTTTTTTGAGCTTTTCACTGTCTTATTCAAGGCAGATTTTATTATAAAACGCTTTCAAAAATCGTTATTCAGATATTTAAAGGTACTATGGTCAAAAATAACACTTTCGTTTCGAGACCTGTCTTTTAAATCAGGTAATGCGCCTTTAAAATCTCCATATTTTTCTGAATCTCTGGGAAAAACTTGAATGGCCACTTGAGAGGTTTCTCAAGAACTACTTGGAAATGAAACTAAAGTGGCCACTAGAATAACCCCTATAGGATCCATTATTTTGTGTTTTAATGACCACTATAATAATTTTTAGTGGTTTACCAGTACCATATAGACTTCTGGAAAGGCCCCTTAAGTGACCTCTGAAAAGTCAAAACTTTAAAGTGGTCACTACAAACTTCCCCAGCTCACCGTCATTTTCAGAACCATCGCCCTTTCGTCGATATTTTTCTTCTTCAGGGTTTCCATGACCTCAGCGACAGATGGATAAATGGATGAAGCTTGAAAAAATCAATATAATCAATAAAAAATCGATAATCACATTGGATCGATAAGAGATTATCGACCGATTTCCGAGCGTCCAGTAGCGTTTCAAGCTTCAGATCCTGTCCAAAATCGGAACTTTCCTCAGAAACCGGGTAAAAATCGGGACATCTGAAACAGGAAAAATTATTTAAAAAAATGAGTCAAATTTTTTTCGAAAAAAAAATTTTTTTCAACGATTTTTCCTAACTGAAATTGATTCAATTCTTGAAAAAAACATGGAATTTTTTTAGGTTTGATCGAAAAAAATGATCATTTTCCCCACGATAAAATGAGAAAAAAATCGATGATTCATATTTGATTCCTTTAAAAAAATGCACATGAAAGGGAAAAAAATTTAGGGAAATTCGAAAAAAATTAATTTTTTTCCTGTCAAAAAGAAAAAATCTCAACATCCAGCAATTCAGAAAAAAATCCCCATTCTAATGCCGATACATTGAGAAAACTAGAAATCGAGTGGCAACCGAAAAAAATCTTGAAAAAAACTTCAAAAAGGTTATTTTTCTGAATTTCCCCCTCTTTTTTTAAATATAAAACTCTCACATTGTCATCCACCGTCTCTGTTTCCATTTTTTTCATCAGATTCAGCCGGTTTTTTTCGCCTATTTCCCCAGCATTTTGCTCTGAAAAATGACAAAAATAATGTTGAAAAAGGAAAAAAAACCAATAGAAGAAGAAAAAATGCGATATTTCTTGCATAAATTGACAGCTTTTTCACGAATTTCCTCGTCATGGTAGTCCAATGCGATGCGGATCATCTAAAAAATATAGTTTCTTTTTTTTTTAAGTTGGCCGCAGGGGGAATGACTTAACGCGTTTCAAAAATTATCACAAAGTGCGCCCGACTTCAAAACGACTTTCGCGGAGCTGCAAAAGTGCAAGAACCAATATTTTAATTTCAAGGCCCTTCCTAATGCGACCAAAATGGGTATGAAAAAGTAACAAATTTGTTTTTTTTTCAAGTTTAATGGCACGGCCACAAAGCGGCTTCAAGAAATGCTGCCGACTTCAAAACGGCTTTCGCGAGGTGGCAAAGCTTTGAGTGTAAGATTTCACTACACCTTCAACCATTCCCAATGCGACCAAAATTCGAATATTACCTATTTCTAGTTTTTTTCTAATGTTTTTTTAAAGGCGCAGGGCATGAGAAAAAAAGACTTTTGATCTCATTTTGGGAATACGTTTGCCTCAAAATCATAAAAATAAAATGATAGAAACGTTTTTCAAGACTTGAAAGTTCAAAAATTGTCCAAATATTTTTTAAATTTGGTCGCATGTAGAATGGCTGAATGCGTGGCGGCTTTAAAAAAAAATTGAAAAGTGCGCCCGACCTTAAACCGACTCTCGCTTGTCGTAAAAGCTTCACGTTTCTGGGAGAATTTTTAGTGACCATTATAGGGTTTTGACGTTTTAGTGGCCTTTATAGTACTCAATTTAGTGGCCACTTAAGGGGTTAAAAATCAGTGGCCACTATAGAGGTCCAAGTGCGGCTACTAGACCACTTAGTGGCCACTTTAGGGGTCAACGGATCAACGTAACTGGCTCAATATGTTTGTTTTAAAATTATCATAATTACTGGAAGGAATACTGGATGAAAAACTACTGAAGTGGCCACTAAAACGGAAAATAGTGGCCACTGTGGAGGTGGGTTTAGTGGCCACTTTAGTGTCCTCTCCAAATAGTCCTTGGCGAGCCCTATAGTGGCCACTAAAAATTTTCCCAGTCAGGGTTTGAATTTTGAGCTTCAACCTTGAAGCCTCTAGCCATTCCCAGTGCGACCAAAGTACAAAAAACCTTCTTTATAGCTCTTCATACTGTTTTTAAAGGCGCAGGGCCTCATCAAATCAAAAATTATTTTCAAAAAATTTTCGTCGTTGTTTTGCTCGATACCATACAAATATTAATAAAAAACTATTTTTTTAGCTTTAAAGTTCAAATATCGTCTGAAAGTACTATTAAATTTTTCTTCTAAAAAAACCAATTTTTGTCGAATTTTTCGAACATTGAACCCCCGAAAGCGTTTATTTTTTTCCTGTTTTTCTTCAAAAATTGAGCTCCTCGAACATTTTTCGATGTTTTAGCTCGAAACCATACAAATATTTTTTTAAAAACCTATTTAAGCTTTTTAAAATTTTTAAAAATGGCCTCAAAATCACGCTTTCTTACTTTCTAAGCCATTTTTTTGGATCATTGAAAGCTTAAAATTTCATTTTTTTCTGGTCTCTCAAGCTCGTTTAAACTTATGAAAATTAAAAAAATTATTACATTTCTTGAGAAATTTTTCAGCTCCTCCAACGTCCTCATCATTACATTCAAACGAAATCCCATTAAATTCAAAAAAAAAAAATCCAACTCGATCATTTTCTTCCAACGGGATCCGAATTTGCGAGCCGCCACTCGATAAGGCTTCGAAGATGGTCAAATAAGTGAGAAGAGCCAAATCTTGTCCCGTCGAAGGGTCCTCTTCGAACTTCTCCTTCCATTCCAAGTCGACGCAGGTGAGGTCCTGGAAAAGTTGGAAATTCTTTGAAAATACAGAAAAAAAAATGGTTTTTAACCCCTGGTTTAACTATTTGATGAACCGGGAAAGTTTTTAGTGGCCACTCTAGGGTATTGACGTTATAGTGAATTAGTGGCCACTAAGGTGGCTGAAATTTAGTGGCCTCTTTAGGAGTTAAAGTAATACTACTAAATCACTAAAAACTACTGAAGTGGCCACTAAATACAGAACCTATAAAGTGGCCACTTAAACGGAAAAAAGTGACCACTATGGAGGTTATTTTAGTGGCCACTTTAGTGTCCTCTCCAAGAAGTTTTTGAGAATCCTCTTAAGTGACCACTAGAAGATTTACTCAGCAACTTGGCGGAGGTTTAATTCAATTCCAAAAAAATAAATTCTCCCAATAGTTTACGTGAGTATAAAAGCTTGAAAAACGCCTTTTTTGTACATTTTGAAGCGTCAGAATTCAATCAATACGATCAGGCAAATTTACGAAAAATTTCAACTGTGAGAAAATTTTTTCTGCTAAGCAAAGAGCACAGTAAGAAAATTCATTAACTTTTCAAAATTTCTCACAATCTGTAGTTGAAGATTTATTTCTCATTCTTACAACTTTTGATTTGCAGGAATTGAAATTTTTTGCACAAAAAAATCAAACTTGAAGCTGTCGGAAGCTCAGAGGCCAGTACGGTTGGAGGGGCGCCAAAAAGTCGTTTCGAGCCATTTCGATGAGTTTTTCTATGGCTTCTTTGCAGCTGGGAATCGAAATCATCCGCCCGATCCAGGCGCGAGAAACATTGTTCCGCGTCGCGCTGGAAATTAAAAAAAATTTTCAAAAAAGCGCATTTTTCAATTCAAATATAGTCGATTCCCGGTTGGCTCGAAAGGGGAAGGGGGGGGGCTATTTTTTAAATCGTGTCAGGACCTTTTTTTGATGGCTCAAGTCAGCCCTGAACCGCCTATGAATCACGAGAAAAAATTCTTAGAAAAATTATCCAAAAAAAGCTTTTTATATATTCTGAACGTGTATCGAAGTCTGAAAAAACACGCAATTGACCCTGAGTTTTTTTTTTCTGAAATTGGAAACCAACCATGTTTTTCTTGATATGAAAAGTTCCTCATTGATTTCAAAAATTACACAAGTTATTTTTTCTGTCTGCGCTCTCCACAAACCAGGCACTGTCTCTTTTTTTAAAAATCGTGTCAGGACCCTTTTTCGATGGCTCAAGCCAGCTCTGAACCACCTATGGATCACGAAAAAAGTTCTTAGAAAAAAAAATAACCAAAAAAAACTTTTTGAACATTCTGGATGTGTATCGAAGTCTGAAAAAACACGTGGTTGGCCCTAATTTTTTTTTTCTCAAATTGGAGACCAACTATGATTTTCTTAATTTGAAAAGCTATCTATTTTTTTTTAAATCGTGTCAGGACCATTTTTTGATAGCTTAAGAAATCATTTAATAAGTTATGAATCTCGTGGAAAAATTCTTGGAAAAACTGTCCAAAAAAGCTTTCTGAATTCTGAACGTGTATCAAAGTCTGAAAAAACACGCAATCGGTCCTAATTTTTTTTTTTGAAAGACCAAACATTTCTTCTTTTCGAAAAAATTCTCATTATTCTCTAAAATAAAAGCCTCACCTCTCAGCGGAACACAAGCAAGAGTAGATGACTTTTGCACAAATTGAGGAATTTTCCAGGGAGGCCAGGGCGATGACGAAAGTCGAACAGTTGACGGAGCAACTTTGGTCCGACGAACAGGCTTTCAATTCGTTCAGAAGAATTTCCTCAAAATTTTAAAACGAAATAGGGAATTTCATCAAAAAGAGAAGCTTTCTGCAAGTGTTAAAAACTTCAAGGGAGCACTTAAGGGGGCAAAAAGCACTAAAGGGATCACTAACGCTTTAAAAACGATCTAATGCTTCCATGAAGCTTCACTGACTTCAAGGGAGCATTCAAGAAGCTTAAAAGTCACTGAAGGGATCCCTAAAGGGTTTTAAAAACGATCTAATGCTTCCTGGAAGTGTTACCATGTCTATAAAAATTCAAAACCTTTCTTAAGACCTCAAAAATATCTTTTCAAAAAGGCTTCTTGGAAAAATTAGTCACTTTTAAGCTTTTTGGAAGTGTCAATAACTTCAAGGGACCACTTAAAGGGCGCAAAAGGCACTAAAGAGATTACTAACGCTTTAAAAACGACGGTACACTTCCTGGAAGTGTTACCAATGTCTGTAAAAATCAAAACTTTCTAGAGATCTCAAAAAGTTTTTTCAAAAGGGCTTCTTGGAAAAATTAGTTACTTTTAAGCTTTCTGGATGTGTCACTAACTTCAAGGGAACACTTAAGAAGCATGAAAACACTTAAGCGATCACTAAAGTGTTCTAAAATTATTATAAATGTCCGAAAAGCGTTATAAATACATGTGAAGTGTAAAAGACCTATTTGGACCCCTGAAAAATATTTTGTCAAAAAGGCTTCTTGGAAAAATAATTACTATTAAGCTTTCTGGAAGCTTCACTGACTTTAAGGGAACACTTAAGTGATCCCTAAATGACTATTAAACAAAAAAGAGCTGCCAGACAATGTTACCACTGTCTTAAACGTTCATAAAACCGTTTTGAGGTTGAAAATTTCTAAATATTTTTGAAAAAACTTCCTAAAATCCATCAAGGATAAGCTCCCTTCCATCAACTTTCTCAAACCTTCCGGAGAATTTCTTAAAAAAAATAAATATTATGAAAGTAATTCAATGAGAACAATGCTATTAAAACCCTGAAAATTCTAGATATTTTTACGACTAGAAAATCTATTATAAATTATACGAAGAACAAAAAAAACTGACAAACAAAGACGGATCGGAAATTTGTTTCAAGCCGAGAAGAGCCGCCAGAATCTCCCATCTCGACGCCAAATGAATCGGCAAATCCGAGGCGAATTTAGAAATCTGTCAAAATAGCCGACTATCATCACAAAAGATAACTTTGGGAATTTAAAAACTCGCTGAAACGTGTGTTATGCCGTGTTTTCACGACATCAGAGAGTGTGAAAAGATAACTAAAATTTGGAGAGTCAGAGATACTTTTGATTTTCACGGAAATTAATTTGAACACGGTATTGAATCCGATAGCTTATTTTTAAATTTTATGGCTTTTTTTAAATTGCCCAAAGGCATTATCTTAATTGAGTTTTTGAAGCTATTTCGAATAAACTTAAAATTCAACGAAAAAAACTGAAAAATTCAACGAGTTTTTTTAGTGCAGTTAGGGTGATTTAAGGAACGTACCAACCAATTTTTCAAAAAAATTTCAGTTTATTATTTTTTTAAAAAGGGAAAAATTTTTTTCAAATCTTCAGCAAAAAAATTCCGTTTTTTTGAGAAAAACGCTTCCAAAGCGCCAAAAACCGCTTCTTTTCAGCTGGATCAAGTGAAATCTTAATATTTAGTTTAAAAAAACTTCACTTTAAAAAAATAATAAAATGAAAAAAATAAAAAAATTTTTTTCTCAAGATTCTCAAGTTTTATAACGCTTCTGAAGCGCAAAAAAATCAACTTTTTTTCTGCAAATTTTTCCTAAAAAAATTTTAAGATTTTTCTCATAAAAAAACACTTAAAATTTTTAAAAAAACAACGCTTCAAAGGCGACAAAAATCTACTTTTTTTCCAACTGAAATTCATAGAAAAAAAGTTAAAAAAATTGTGGAAATTCAGAAAATTTAAAATAATAAATTTTCACTAAAAAAATAACGCTTCAAGGTGGGCAAAATCTCAAACTTTTTTTCAACTAAAATTAATAAGATTCTCAAAAGTTTTCTGAAAAAAATTAAAAAAATAATTAAAATTCCAAAAAAATCAAAATTTAGAATTTTTTTACTAAAAAAATAACGCTTCAAAGACAATGAAAATCTAATTTTTTTAAAGTAAAATTCATATAAATCCTAAAAAAATTTTTGTGAAAATGTTGAAAATATTTACAATTCGAAAATAAAAAAAATTTTTTTCACTAAAAAAATAACGCTTCAAGGTCGGCAAAAAAATCAGTCCTTTTTTTCAATAAAACCTCAGTTTTTCATTTTTTTAGAAAAAAAGTTTCCTAAATAAAACTGATCAATTTCAGGAAAAACCAACCATTTCGACAATCTGAACACGCCAACGAGCATCCGACAATGTTGAGAATAATGAAATTAACATTTTTTTCTATCTTCTTTTAACTTGTCTCCTTTTTTTCGAACAAATAGACGGATCTTTGGGTGAGAAGCCTGAAAAATTTATTTCGAAAGAAAAAAATGTATTTATTTGATTAAACCACCTAAATTTGAAACTGAAAAGCTGTAATTTTCAATTTTTTTCCAATTTTGATGATTTTTTTAAATTAAATAAAACATTTCGTTTTGAGAAAAAAACTTTTTTTACATCTAAAATTTTCAAGAACAACTTTTTGAACGCCACAGCAAACAATTTTTTTCGAAGAAAATCATATTTTTTTAAGCTTGAAAAAAATAAGATAAACTGAGTTTTTCTTTTTAATTTTTAGTACATAAAGGTAAATTTTTCAATTTTTTTCTAAGGTTTTTTTACAAGCTCTAAGACCTCATATAACACACTGAAATCAACTTTAAAACCCTCCAAGAATTATTCTCAACCCCTATGAAACTAAAAATAAAATTTCCAACCTAAAAATAGCCATATTCGATTCAAAATCTTCGGAAAGAAAATCCAAGTTCTGGCGAATATAATAATCCGTCGACTGGATCAGAAGACGGTCGCAGAAGTCGCAGCTTGAAATTTTCAGTTTTACATTTTTTTTTTCCTTCAAAGATTGATAAATATTATTATTTTTCACCTCGGAATTTTCGCAATCCATAAGGTCCTGTCTTTGAAAAGCTGAATGCTCAGAGGGTCTCTTCGGGATTTTAGACTCTGAAAATCCTCGAATTCCATTTTTTTTTGTGATTCTCATTAACCTCAGAATGTAAAACTGAGGCCTTGTGACAGAGAGGTTCATAAAAGTCTTCTTTGACCATAGTATGCAAATTTTTGTGAAGGGCATTCAGGTAGATGTGGGCTTCGCCCTTCTCCACGGCGCGGCGTGCAAAATCGTGCAATTCTTTCATATTTAGTTCTCTAGCTTCTTCGTCAGCACATCTAAAACCAAAACTTTCTCGAAAACTAAAAATTCCTCCGTGTATACGATGAAAACTATCGAAAAATGAACATTTCTCACAAATTCAGTTATTTATCACGCAAAAAAGCCTTCTAAAAATATTTCTTTCAGGTTTATAACTTTTCAAAAAGTTCAAGTTAACCGCCAAATAAAACTAAACGGAGAAAAATTGAATCAAAGAAAAAAATAAATAAATAAGGCCTTTTTTTAATAAACAAACAACGATAGAAAGTTTCTTTAGCTCCGAAGCTTCTCGAAAAAAAACGGCAGAATCTGGAAAGTCGACTTCAGGAGTTTCGAAAAAGGGAAGGAATGAGGAAAAAAACTGAGAAAAGCATGACAATTCCTCCTTTTAAAGGGAAAATTTAAATCAAATTAGTGCAACTTTTTCCTCGGTGCCTGCAGATCTTTTGCTTACCGTAAGAAATATTACATTTTTTTTTAACAAACTTGCAGCTAGCTGAAACTTCAGCTGCAAGTTTGTTAAAAATTTCGAAATGGATAAACTTCTTTCAATTTTCAGTATGATCACGCAGTAGCATCAATTTTGCAACTGAAAATCGTTTTTCTTGTCCAAAAACACAAAAATTCCAATATGATTATTAACACATTCTTATTGAGAACAGACTGGGAAACCGCAAAGTATCAGGAGGCGAAGAAAAGGTACAGATAAAGAGGGTTTTCTTGGTTCAGCTTTCAGTTGAACTGGTTGCGGGCGCGGAGGTCTTGCAGAACTTCTTCCGGAGCCACGCCGAGACCTTCTCCAGCTCGGAGAACTTCCGCCAGGCGAGCTTCAACGGCTTGGACGACTGAAAAGGAATCATTGAGGAATTTGCAGTTTTAGAAAAATCGCATATATTTTTTCTGGAAACCGTCGTCTAAACTTAAAATTTTTTTTCCATCTTTTTTTCATTTCTTCAAATTTAGAATCGCAAAAAAGACAGTAAAAAATGGGGTTCGAGAAAAATATGCCGTTTTGTAGAGGAATTTCTCGCCTGTCGAACGGTGAACATGGAAACGTGAAAAACTTGGTAATTTTGAAGATAAAATCATTCATAATTTGATAAAATAATTTGGCCGGAATTCCGGCCAAAAGGGCTTGTTGCAGTAAAGTTGCTCTATAGACAACACGCTTCGCCATTTTTCGGATTTTCGCTTTTTTCTTCGTTTCTTTCAAATTTCAATTTTTACTCTTGTCACCAAAGTTCTTTTCGTCTTAAAAACTTTCTATTTATAAAAAAATTGCGAATTTTGAAAGGAAAAAAACACAAAATAGCTCTTTTTCTTGATATAATTTTTTTCAAAACGGTTCCAAATCATTTTTTTGTCTGTTCCAGAAGTGAAACAACTCCGTTTGGACGTCAAAATTTCGTTATCATGCTTGATTTTTCTGCTGTCGTCATTGCAAGTTCCTTTTTATCGCATTTTATTTCTTTTTTTGTCGCCGAGGTTATGATGATGTTTCGAAAATAAACAGTGCGACAAGAATTTTTCTCACAATTTCGAAATCCAGCTTTTTTTTGTTAAACAATCGTCATACTTGATTCAATTTATGTAAAAAAACATGTTTTTCCGCTCAACTTTCATTTGAAAAAAAAGACGTTTTAAAAAAAATCCGTTCCAAAATAAGAAATCACAAAATTTTCATCGTCATTCAAAATGTTGTTCCGCTCGAAAAATGTAAGATTATGCCAGAATAAGGGTGTTCCTGACGTCGTTATCAGTTCGAATCAATCGATAAGAGTTAATCTCGTCACAATTTCAACAGGGAGGAATTGGAAGTATTTGAAATATTTATTACTTTAATTCGATTTGAAAAATTCAAAAAAAGACGGGAAATTTAGGTTGATTGTTCAAATAACGCTAGTTTATCAGTAAAAATTTCAAACTACAGTAACCTCCATTTAGATCGTGTCAAGACTTTTTTTGAAAAATCAAAAAATCAACTTTTTTTTTCGAATTTTCGACAAGCTTGGGTCTAAATGAGTACATTGTTGGACTTTCTTCGAAAAAAAAAACTTTATACCTTAATTCTGAGGCTCTTTTCTAACGTTAATAAATTTTTCGGGGCTCTAAAAAAATTTAAAAAAGTTGAAATCGATAGCGAAAAAAAAAAGGAAAAAGGCTCAAATCACTTTGTAGACTCTAAAACTTCTAAAAACTTGAAAATACCAATTTTTATGATTCATTTCTGGAAAAAAATGTGTGTTGTACCCATAAAATGTCATAGGTCTCCTCCAGCTTTATTTCGAAGCTTCAATTTTTAAAAAATTAATCGAATTTTCCTCCAAACCAGCTCAAACTGAACGAATGGGTCCGTGATTAGTTCTATTCGTTATCTTATAAATTTCTAAGTTGATGTATGTATTATTAACCTTTTTAGGACCGTTCTGAGTTGAGTAGGGGAAAAGAAATAAAACTGATAAATAAAATGGAAAATAAGACTTTGAAGTAGCTGAACATGGCCAAAGACACTGCTGAGACGGGTCGAACTAGTGGCAAAATTTTTAGTGGCCACTATAGAGGCTCGCCAAGGACTACTTGGAGAGGACACTAAAGTGGTCCCTATTTTCCGTTTTTGTGGCCACTTCAGTATTTTTTCATCCAGTATTCCTTCCAGCGACTCTGATAACTTTAAAACAAACAGATTGGACCAGTTATGTTGATCCCTAAAGTGGCCACCAAAATTTTTAGTGGTCTATTAGTAGCACTTAGACCTCTATAGTGGCCACTAATTTTTAACCCCTCAAGTGGCCACTAATTTGACTACTATAGTGGCCACTATGACGTAAAAACCTTATATTGGTCATTAAAAATGCATTTTTTCAAATTTTTCCATGGGTCACCCGGTCTGTCGGCAGCTTTGTCTACAGCACAAAAATATTCAAAAAGAGCGGTTTTTCCAATTTTAATAACCTTACAACGAAAAAAGAAGATAAAACGAACGGGGAGCGTGATCGTAGTCGAAGGAACGCTTCATCGGCTGCCAGGCGACCATCCGTTTCTGCGGCTTCCATCCATTGAGCATGTCTACCAACGACGGCTTGGCTCCTTGGGCTTCCGGCTGAAATTCTCATGATTTTTAAAGGATTAAAGAAGAACAATCTTGCATTAAATACAAAAATAAGCCTCTGCTACATTTTTCTTTGGAAGCTTTTGCTATAACCCCAAAATTTCAGACTAAAATCCTTGCTTTCCTTACGAGACTTCCTCTTTTAGGGAAGCAGAAAAATGTATTTTTCTGCAAAAAAGTTCAGTTAGAAAGAAAATTCAATGGTTTAAAAATAATGGTCTCTTAAAAAAATGCTCCGAGAGCTCTATTTTCTCTAAATAATCAAGTTTAATCTTGCTCAGCCATCTAAATGAATTAATCTTTGCTCTTTTTCAAAACCTGACCACTTTAGTGTTAAATTGAAAAAAATCAGGTTCTTGAAAAATATTTTTCTGGCTCTTTTTTAAAGGATACTGCCATTTTTTGACTTTTCAATCCCTCAAAAATCGAAATCCCGGTCCTTTACTTCAAAAACTCTTTGTTTTACCTATTTTGGGATAAAATTCTTCGAATAACACATTTTACGAGTTTCGCGTCCGTTTCACAAGCCTTTTTAATGGTCAATGTGACTTATCATGACGATATTGGTCTGGGTTTATGATGCCATTTTTTTCCAGTGATCATGAGATTTTTTTGGGGTTTTTCGGTACGTTCCGGTAGAGAAATGTGCAAAAAAAGGTTAATTTTTTTCATTTTTGAAGTTTTTTTATCTGTCACTTTATAGTTTTTAAAGAAAAAAAATAAGAGATTTCTGGTTTAAAAAAATAATGATTCGTTTGAACAGACATTTTCCCCCTTTTTTTCCGAATTAAATTTTTGCGCGTATGGGTGTAAGATTGCGTCATTCTGCTACTTGGCGCGTTTTAACCTCAAAAATTTTTTTGAAAAAAATTTAATTCAAATCATCGGTTTTTTTATGTTTTTTTCTAAAAATAAATTGAAGTTAGTTTTGTTTTTCTGGTACACGCTGTTGTTGGGAAATACTTTTGGAAAAGTTTAGAAAACAGTAAACTTTGAAATCAAAATTTTTCAGGTTTTTTGGAAGGTTTATTTCAATTTTTGTATTTAATTTTTGTAGTGAAAGTTATGCGATAAGTTAAAAATTATGTTCAGCACAGTCTAGTTTACGTTTAGCAACAGAAAATTGATTAGAGAACGGTCTTGAAATGCGCGAAATGAATTTTAAAACAGCGTGCGGCAACCGTGGAATTTCGCGTTCAGTTTAACGCCACTTTTTTGGCCATAACTTTTTTCTCAATGAACCTTTTTTCAAAAACTAAACGAATTAAGAATATATACAACTTCCTTTATCGAACACTGTAAAAAACATATTTTAAGATTTATTGAAAAAATGGCCTATGTGTAGAAAACATTTTTTTTTTTAATTTTTGAAGTATTTTGAGATGTTTTGTAGAAAAAAATCTTTTTTTTCTCTTTTTCAGTAGTTTTCAGGTTAAAAATCACAAAACGAACCGCAGAATACTGTCTTTCAAGGCTGGCGAGCTGCTGTTTGAGCTGGGCCAGCTCCAGAGCCAGATTTCTTTGCTGTTGTTCACCGGTTTGGGCTGGCGCTCCTGAAATCGATAAAATAGCTGTTTTTTAAATTTTTAAGGCTTGTTTGACCGAAAAACAGGTTTTTTTTACGTATGGATGTGGAGTGTTTCAAGGCGTAGTGGTCGCTGCGCCCGACTAGAAACGACTTGCGCCAAAGCTTAAAATATTCGGCTTTCGACGCGACCGCGACGCTTTAGGCCATTCCACTTGCGACCAGAGCATTTTGTAGCGTTAAAAAAATCCACAGCTTACTCTAGAGCTCTCTCATTGACACACACTATTTCCCTTACCATTCCCTGATCTTTTTCTCGTATAATTCAGCTACTTTTCTTGAAAAACAAGCTATTTATAAAATTTAAGTAGTCACTTAAGAGTTTTGACGTTTTAGTGGCCACTTGAGTTGAAAAAAGCATAGTAATAAATAATTTTAAGTGACCACTTGAGGGATTTGATATTTCAGTGGCCACTATAGCAGTCACTAGACCTCTAAAAACTACTATAGTGACCACTAAGACGCGAAAATTGGCTTATATGGAGATCATCTTATGGCCACTTTAGTGTCCTCTCCAAGTGGTCTTTAAGGAACCTCTTAAGTGGCCACTAGAATTTTCCCAATAAAGTGCCGAAAGTTTATAAGCTCCAGAGTGACTCAAAGATCACTAACGAACATTTTTATGAATATCATATTTTTTTCATCAAAAAAAATATTTTTGTTTTTCAGCAACTGAGCAGACTTTGTAGATGCATTTGTGAGCGGGAAAAACGTGTCGTATCTTTGTCTGAGACGAGTTTTTTGAGTGAAATTGAGTCGGACGGGTCAAATGATGACGTCGGAGGTCATCCCAAATAGAACACTCCTTTTTGGGATGGGAAATATATAATTTTATTTGAGGTTTCTTCCGGATGGTTCCGGGATTCTTCTTACAAGGGAAAAATGAAAAAGAGAATGCGCCCGACCCGAAGCGACTTGCGCGTTTCATCATTAAAACATGTTGATTCTTCAGCTCTGACGTCATTTCACTTTTTTGGCTGGGATTTTTTTGAAAAGCGGCCAGAACACTTCTGGATGTACTAGAAGAAGATTCTGGGAGTTTCAACCTACAGAATTTCTTAGATTTTGAAATAAGACGCTTCAAAATCTGTTAAAACAGGCTATTTCTGAGCTTTGAGCCTTTATTTCTCGAAAACCAGAGATTTTCGCAGGTTGAGATTTTAAGAATTTCTTTTTAGTGCATCAAAGAATATTCTGGCCAATTTTCAGGAAATTCCCAAGCGGAAAGTGAATTGGCCTTCCTTGTGAGTGCTAGCCCGCGAAATTCAAAATTGTCCAAAATTTATTATTTTTTTTTCTCTGACGGAATTTTCAGATGTCATTTTTAAACTTTAAAAACCAATTGGATCCTATTTTCGCTTGAAAAAACATCAAAGAATCAGTGAAGTGTCCCAAAAATGGTCTCGAAGCGATTTTGAAAAACCGAGAGCTTCATACGGTATCCTGCAGAGGGTTGATTCTCAAGGAAATTTACCGAAAAATTGATTTTCAAGGAGATTTTTAGTCGAAAAAAGCTACTTTCCCAGAAAATTCCAAATATTTTTCTGAAACCAATATCGTCCGAAAATTCTTGTTTTCCATTCTAAAATGAGTCCTCACGCTATCTTTCTCGTTCTTATTTCCGAACCAATCATTTTAAAAGTCATTTAAAAACGGAAAAAAGAACATCCCATTTTTGGAATGTTCTTGTTTTGAGGCGAAAAAGTTCAAAAACAATTTTTCAAGTCTCAAAATAATTTTTAAGGTTATTAAAAAAATTAGATAAGTTCAATATTAACACGCTGTCTCTGTAACTGTCAAAAAAACAACGGGTACAAAAAAAATTTTTATTTTTTTGATTTTTGATGAAACTTTATCCAGTGTGATAACCCATCATCAGAAATGCGGACGCAACTTTTTTGAGCCATTTCCTCTTACTGTAGCCGGATTACGGTAGGCAGGTGGGCACCTGCGTATCTAAGTATAGAAGAGTTATTACTAGGCAAGTGATATATCAATCGATAGGTAATCAAATTTTTAGGAACTTTTTTTAGTACATACCATCTTGGGTTACTGTAGGAATTTTTCGAGTTACGGTAATTTTTGTGTTTGGAAAGTCGGTTTTTTTGGTCACCCTGGTCGTGGGCATAGAATCGCATCGTAATTACTTATATGGAATATGTCTTGTAGTATGTTCTAAACAATGCCACAAAAAAAAGTTCGAATTTCTAAACCCGTCATCTCGAGATTTCACTCCGAACGCGCGCAACTTGGCACTTGGCGGCGAGGGTTGGTCGTGGTTGACGATTTTTCACATTTTTCTTCTGTTAGATATTGGTGTAAAACTTTTTTAGATTATAACTACAGTATGTTTTGTAACATTCAAAGTGGTTTGAAGAGATCTGTACGCTACATATTTGGCCGAAACTTTGTTTTGAGCTCTATTTTCGCTTGAAAAAGCGCGATTCGCTCTGAAAAGATTGGTTTTTAAAAATTTCCGACAATCCCGCAGTTTCCAAAGCTATTAAATATGTAACTGACATCTTCTAGGTTACAATTGATATAGTTTTGTACTAGAACAGGTAAACATTTATGAGACTTTGCTTGACTTTTATCGAACCCGTCTAGCCTAAAGCTGGCGAAATTCTCGCAGCTGAATTTCTGTTCAACTTTTTTTTGCATGAAAACGTTACTTCTTGCGATGTACGAATGAGAAAATAGCTACGAAGCTCAAAAATCCAGCCTCAGACCCACCGACGAAGCCAAAATAGGGTTCAAAAGCAGCTTTAGGCTAGACGGGTTCGATAAAAGTCAAGCAAAGTCTCATAAATGTTTACCTGTTCTAGTACAAAACTATATCAATTGTAACCTAGAAGATGTCAGTTACATATTTAATAGCTTTGGAAACTGCGGGATTGTCGGAAATTTTTAAAAACCAATCTTTTTCAGAGCGAATCGCGCTTTTTTTCAAGCGAAAATAGAGCTCAAAACAAAGTTTCGGCCAAATATGTAGCGTACAGATCTCTTCAAACCACTTTGAATGTTACAAAAACATACTGTAGTTATAATCTAAAAAAAGTTTTACACCAATATCTAACAGAAGAAAAAAATGTGAAAAATCGTCAACCACGACCAACCCTCGCCGCCAAGTGCCAAGTTGCGCGCGTTCGGAGTGAAATCTCGAGATGACGGGTTTAGAAATTCGAACTTTTTTTTGTGGCATTGTTTAGAACATACTACAAGACATATTCCATATAAGTAATTACGATGCGATTCTATGCCCACGACCAGGGTGACCAAAAAACCGACTTTCCAAACACAAAAATTACCGTAACTCGAAAATTCCTACAGTAACCCAAGATGGTATGTACTAAAAAAGTTCATAAAATTTGATTACCTATCGATTGATATATCACTTGCCTAGTAATAACTCTTCTATACTTAGATACGCAGGTGCCCACCTGCCTACCGTAATCCGGCTACAGTAAGAGGAAATGGCTCAAAAAGTTGCGTCCGCATTTCTGATGATGGGTTATCACACTGGATGAAGTTTCATCAAAATCAAAAAAATAAAAATTTTTTTGTACCCGTTGCTTTTGAAACTTTTTTGAAAAATTACAGAGACAGCGTGTTAATAGAGTTTACTTCGAAAAAAACTCTAAACTCAAATTTGATGGTAAATTATCAAAGAGTATCGAGAATAAAACTTGGAAAAGAAAAACTATGAAAATTTGGGAAAAATCGATCAAAAAAATCCATATTTTTCTGTGATATCTTTGCACTTGAAGCTTGATTTTTTTGATTATTTCAAAAATATATATTTCCAACAATTTTTTTCTATGGTTTGAGAGACTATACAGGCTACTCATTACATATAAAAATTTTAGGCCTGGACTTTATAAATCTTTGAAAAAAACGCAGTCAAAAAAATATGGTGACTTTATCACTAAATTTTCACTTGGAAAAAAAAATTTTTTCTGAAATTTTTTTAAAAAAAGGAGCCCAAATCAATGTAAACTTATCACTAACTCTTCATTTGGAAAAATAATTTTTTTCATAACTTTTTCTGAATTTTATTTTTTTAAATTTTTTTCTATGAATTGAGAGACTATACAGGCTACTTGGTGAATTCAAAATTTCTAGGCCTGGACTCCAAAAATTCTCAAAAAACGAACCCAAAGCGAGGGTGACGAAACAGACGAGGGGAATCAGGAATTTCATTGGTCGAGTCGAGTTTTGGGCGCAAAAATTGAGCGACTGAGGGCTTATCAGCTGCTTTGATAAGACGAGAAAATGTGGAAAAGTTCTGGTGGGCGGGGCCGGGAAGACCTCCTGGGGGCTCAAGGAGCTCAAGAATGAGGCCTGAATCCGCCCCGAGGAAGCCACGCCCCCCGGCCCGTTTCCGGTTAATTAAATCTCCGTGAAACACTTTATTGGACTTTATTTCCTACCGTTTGCCACGGGATTAATCAAAAAACCGACGTCGGATGATTTCATGGGCAAATATGGGGAATTTTTGCACCTTTCGGCGTTCTAAATGACATTTATAGTCCATCCATCGCGTTGGAAATTTTAAAGGCGCATCGACTGGCCTGAAAATGGGTTTCGAAGAAAAATGTTCGCTCCAAGGGCCTCTTTTTAGAAACCGGTACCATGGAAAAACGCTGGATTCGATTAAAATAAATCAAATTCATAATAACTATAAGAAGCTATTTTCTTTCCTCAAATGTGCTCTGTTGATAAATAAACGACTTTTTAGCAAATAAACACAAGTTTTTTTTGGTTTTTCTTCATGATTTTGCTTTAAATTGCTCTGATCAGCTTCCTAGTATGTTCAATGAAGCGTTTTCCACCATATTTTAAAAAAAATAAATAAAAAAAACTCCGGAAAAAACAGCCGTAAAAAAACCGAGTGATGTGCGCTCCATGGCTAAAAAGGGCTTTTTTTTATTGAATCAACATTTTTCTGCTGTTTTCTGACCGATTCTTGCGTAAGAATAGTAGAAACATGGAGTTGGTGAGTTGCAAAGTCAAAACGCGGAATTAATTTGAAGAGTTCATGAATTTTTCAACTCAATGTGTCACCAACAGGGTCGAACTTTCCCGTCACCTTTCATCATCTAAATGTCTGCAAAGCGGGGAAGAAGGTGGTTATAAAAATAGTCGCTTTGAAAGTTGGATTTTGAGGTGAAAAAATCGGAAAAGCGTCTGAAACAGTAATCTCCGGTTCATGAGAATTTGAAAATGCTCTGGAATTTTTTGTTTTTTTTTTCCAAGTTTACCGTTCAAATTCTTATCTTTTTTGATTTTTTGATTTTATGAAAGGTAGAAATGGAAATTCTCAAGAAAAATCAGATTAAATTTCACCCTTTTTGGCCAAAAAAATCTTTTTAAAACTGATAAAATTGATAGAAAACAGCTTTTTTTGTAGTGATTGACAATAGAAAAATCGAATTTTTCAAAAAAATGAATTCAAAATGTTCAAATTTCAAAAAAATTGAAAAAGAAAGACATTTTACGAAGAACATTGCCGTATAAATACCAAATCAAAAACTTTTCCTACTCTAAACTTCTCCTGAAACGGGAATCTCGGATATACCACTTTTTTTTCTTCGAAATCAAGCAAATCACAATGAATCTTCTGGACATTTTCAAGAAAAAATAGTTAAAAATGCGTATTTTCCGCACTTTACGCCTCAAAAATCTCGATAACAGCTTTTGGAGATGTTAGGAAAAACTCACATTTTCAAAAAATGACTTCAAAATGTTCAAATCCCGAAAAATTGACAATTAAAGACAATTTTCGTAGAAAATGTTGCACTAGAACAACCAAATCGTAAAAATTTTTCCTACTCTAAACTTTTTTTCTGAAACTGGAATATGATTTAAATTCAGGATTTTTTTGAAAATTTAAAACGTCTCTGGATTTTTGTATTTTTTTGTTCAGTTTACCGCTCAAATTTGTTCAAATTCTTATCTTTTTTTCGATTTTATGAAAAAAATAGAAATAAGAGTTTTTCAAGAAAAAAACAGTTAATATCGTATATTTTTCCCCTTTTCACGCCATAAAAAAATCTTTTTTTAAAACGGATAAAATTGGTTAATTAAAGCATTAAAAAAAATATTCAAAAAAATAGAAAAAAAGTCAAATTCCAAAAAAATTGAAAATATAGACAATTTTTAGTAGAACATTTCGCACTAGAATAACCAAATCAAAAAAATTTCCAACTCTAAACTTTTTTTCTGAAACGGGAATCTCTGCTATACCACTTTCTTCTTTCGCTGACTCATGCAAAATCACTATGAAACTTTTTCAAAAAAATGATTCTTTTTATTTTTTTAAACCTTTTTCAATTGTTTCTCTGTTAGTCCAATGATTTATTGGCGTGTTAGCGTGAAATTGACAAGTATTATTCAAACAGAAAACTATTCAAAATCGGAAGGCCGCTTCGGTTTCAAGGCAAAGAGTTTGACCGGGAAAATGGCCTTCGGGAATCCCGTTTGTAGTGTTCGGGAGACGATTCGGAGGCCCGCTTCGTCGAAAATTTCGATCAATTCTTCCTGAAAATAGTCTTTTTTTTTTAGGATTTTCTTCAAAAAATTGATATAGTTCATTCATTAATGGCCGAGTTGCTTTCAGAAAACCAGAAAAAAAAAAAATCAGAATAGATTAAAAATCTTCACAAGGTGTCCAAAAGAGCGCTCACAACTCAAAACCGTCTGATTTCTCTGCGCTCTCTCGTGTCCACACGCTATTTTCATTTCGGCGAGAAAAAAGAGAGCGCAGAGAAGCTAGACTGTTCCAAAACTAGCAAAAGTGGCCACTTTAGGAGAGCAAACTTTCAAATCTGAACAAAAAAACCACTATAGGGGCTACCCGAACTTGAGTCCTCAAGGGGAAATTATTTTGTCCCCTATAAGGCCTTAAGTGACCACTCTGGCGTTCCCAAGAGTAAATGTACACGAAATCGACAAATCGAAATTAAACACTATTGGAAGGAAAACCGAAAATTGTAATTAAGAAAAGGGTGAAACGGGAAACACGCTGAAGTTCATAAAGAGGTCTCACAACTCTAAACCGTCTGATTTCTCTGCGATCTCTCGTGTCCACACGATATTTTCCAGTCGGCGAGAGAAAAGAGAGCGCAGAGAAGCTAGACTGTTCGTCGCTACCAGCTCAGAAACGTCTAAGTGATCTCTATAGGGGCAACTTTAGCTTCCCCTCAAGGGAGCACCTAACCACCCCTATAGGGGTCACTAAAATTTGCGAACATGAGATTTTTTCTCTTTATAGACCACTCTAGCGTTCCCACGAGTATATGTACACGAAATCGACATACGGGAATAGTCTACCTATTGGAAGAATAACCGAAACTTCTAATTAAAAAAGGGGTGAAACGGGAAACTCATTAATTTGTTTTCTTCAATAAAACTCGGGGAAAACGAACTTCGAGCCGTGTCCAACTGTGATCCTCGCTGTCGAAAATGGCCGTTTTCCCGCTGGCAATGTTATCTTTCAGTACAATACAGCCGTCTTCTCTCAGTCCCTTCTGAATCACTTCATTCGTTTTTTTCTGTGCAAGGGCGATTTTTTCATTTTCGAAGAGTACGGTATGGAAAAGTCCGCGTCTTGGCGTGTGCGTGTTTGCAGAAATTCCTTTATTTTCACTCCATTTCGGTAAAAATTTGGGACAAAACTGGGAGAAAAGCGAAAAAATGTGCTAACACGCAAAGTGCACACGCCAAATTGCGGACTTTTGCATACCGTACTCTTTGAAAAGAAAAAATTCAGTTTTTCCTTCCAAAAAATTTAATGAACGAACAATACAACGGGCAAAGAAATTCTTCAAATCTTCATGTGTTAGGTGTCCGGAAACCCATTGGATCCAGATGAGGTCATATCGTTTTTCTGGCGGCTCAAAGGATTGAAGGCCTTCGACGAATTTCTCTCCGATACCAGCTTCATCGCCTGGAAAAGCGCAAAATGGACTGAAATCAGATAATTTTGCGGAAAAAGACCTGTTTTTGGCCAAATAAAGTCGAGAAAATCGAAAAAAAGAAATTTTTTTAGGATTTCTCCTTTAATGAATCTTTCCAAATAGGGATAATTCATTTTATATCTCTTCTCTAAAACAGCAAATTGAGATAAAAAGGACGCAAAAAAAGGTTTTTTTCAACTTTTTTTCGTGGTAAAATTTGAATTGGTGAAGAGAAAATGCACTTTTTTTCTACAATAAGCACAAAAATTAACAAAACTCAAAAAAAGAAAGAAATTTTTCGAAATAACGATTTTTTTCTGCGCTTCAGCAAAAAAACGTTCTACTAAAATATTTTTCAAAAAAATATTATTTTTTTCCGATTTTTTTCTCAATTTCAACCAACCAAAAAAACCTTCTGAAAAAGCTTACAAATTTCGTGAAAATCACAAAAATTGAGCGAAAAAAAACATTTCTTCAACTACCGCAATATGCATCTTCCCAAATAGGAAAAAAATTGATAATATATCCTCTATGAAACAGAAAAATTAAGATAAAAAAAGAACGCACAAATTTTTCGTGGCCAAAAATTTGAACTGGCGAAAAATTGCACTTTTTTCCGTATTATGTCCAAAAAAATTATGGAACTCTAAAATAGGAAGAAAAAAATTCAAATAAAAGATTCTGCACTCTTTTTCTACCGAAATATTTTCGGATGATATTTTGCTTCGATTTTTCCCAAGTTTGAAGCAGTCGAACAAAAAAATCCTAATAAAAAAATTTTTTTAAAAAAATTTCGTGGAAAAGAAAATCACCAAGAAAAAAAAGAAACATTAATTGAGCATTGCTCTATAGAATGAACTTTCCAAAAAGGAGTAATTGATAATATATCATCTATGAAACAGAGAACTGAGATAAAAAAAGGGCGCGAAAAAAACAGATTTTTTTCCACTTTTTTTCAAATTCAGGTGGCCAAAATTTGAATTGGTGAAGAATAAATTCACTTTTTTTCGGTATTATAATTATTCATGTCCAAAGAAAAAAATTATAAAACTCTAAAAAAAGGAGAAATTTTTCGAAATGAGAGATTCTTATGTACTTAGGAGGAAAAATTCTACTATAATATTCTCGAAAATAATAGTTTTTCTCAATGTTTTTTTCATTTTGACAAAACACAAAAAAAATTATCTGAAAATCTTCAAAAACTTCGTTAAAATGGCAAAAAAATCGAGCAAAAACCCCACACAGTGATGAAACTTTCCAAACAGGAATAATTGATAATATATCCTTCATGAAACAGAGAATTGAGATAAAAATGACAAAAAAAACAGCTTTCCTAACTTTTTTCGTGTTTTTTTTTTTCAACTATCCTCTACTGCCAAAGGAAGTGCGAAAAACGGGTGCAAAATGGGTGCTAAAAGGGTGCCGAGAGGCTCGGCCATTGATGATTTCCGATTGTATTACTGTAGCACATTTTGGTTCATACACAGTCACTGGTAAAGACTCTAACAAAAGTTGCGGTGCACCCCGCGTTGAACTTTCCGATACACCCCGCAGTGTAACCAGGGGTGCACCGAAAACATCAACGAGGGGTGCACCCCGATGGCCGGTTCGACGCGGGGTGCACCGCAACTTTTGTGAGAGGATTCTCAATTTAAAAAATGTTGTGTTTTTCAAAAGGGTCCAAAAAGGGTGCAAAGTGGGTCCAAAAAGGGTCCGAAAAGGGTCCAAAAAGGGTGCAAAGTGGGTCCAAAAAGGGTCCGAAAAGGGTCCAAAAAGGGTGCTGAAAGTCTCGGAAATTGATTATTTCCGATTTTATTACTGTAGCCCATTTTGGTTCTTACACATTCAAAGATTATTCTCAATTTAAAAAATTATTTCAAAAGGGTCCAAAAAGGGTGGATAAAGGCCGATGAAAGGGTGGAAAAAGGCAGTGAAAAGGAAACCATTTGGGAACAATTAATGGAACGTTTTGATCCGGACGCTCAAGGGGTCCCTAAAGGGTCCTACCGACTCTGCCTATGTCAAAACCAACCGATATACTCCTTGCTCTTCACGATCAAATCCTGGACAACGTCGACCATGTCGACTTTTTTGAATAGGGGCATCAGGAGATGCTTCGTGACCCTTCCGATTCCGGCCCCACAATCCAGGGCATAATCCGACGCGGACAGAAAAATTCTGGAAATCAAAAAAATTCCTACAGGCAAAAAAATATAAGAAATTTGTTATTTGTTCGAAAAATTCAGCGCTTTGGAACACTGAAAAAAACGAAAGAAAAAGCTTTCAAAAAAATGTATAAAAGTTTTTCTCTTCGCTTCAATGCGCGTGGCCTGTCTCTGAGCATGCGCCTTTAAAATAAAGGAAATTTTAGGCTAGATGAGAAATTTTTGTTTTCCTCCGAATTACACGGCATTTTTGTTAGTGGAGGAAAATGCAAATCCAAATATGTGGTCAAAACTTCGCCGTTTCAATGTGACGTCATTGGAAAAACGCGTAAACAACAGGGAATATTAAAGGCGCATGTTCAATGGGCCTTGAGACGAACCTACTTCTCTTTTTGAAAAAAACGCGATTTTTTTGTTTCATTTTTTTTAAAACACATACCGTGTTGAAATTAATTCCGCGAAATTCAAAATAGCCACTAGAGAGTGAAAAATTTAACGGAAATTCGGAAATTCTGATATGTTTTTGAATTTCGTGAAAAATAAACGTGGCATGCGCCAGAGCGCCGCAGTGTATGCACACTAAACTTTACGGAAAAAAAATGAGCGGGCCAAAAAAAAAAGTCGTGGGTTGTACTGGGAAAATTTTTAGTGGCCACTATAGGGTTTTGACGTTTGAGTGGCCAGTATAGTAGTCAAATTAATGGCCACTTGAGGGGTTGAAAATTAGTGGCCACTATAGAGTTCTAAGTGCCACTACTAGACCACTTAGTGGCCACTTTAGGGGTCAATGGATCAACATAACTGGTCCAATCTATTTGTTTTAAAATTATCAGGGTTACTGGAAGGATTACTGGATGAAAAACTACTGAAGTGGGCACTAAAACGGTAAATAGTGGCCACTATAGAGGTGGGTTTAGTGGCCACTTTAGTGTCCTTGGCGAGTCTCTATAGTGGCCACTGAAAATTTTCCCAGCTTAAATTTTTCATCATATTAAAGGCGCATAGACAGATGCAGACCGAGCACCTCGACGGGAGGGCAGCTTGATGGAAGATAAAAGTTATGAAAAGCTTTACAGAATTCCTGGTTGAGATAAATGTCTACATACTACTCAACCTTGTTCTTCAGTGTACTAATAAAGTTCTTGGAAACGGTAATGTCGGGCTTGTGCAAATTGCTAAACCCGCCGAGCATTCCGTCGACGTCTTGGCTGGCTCGTGACCAGTATGATTCCGCCTGGAAAAAAATTAAAATTATAAAAAAATTATATATTTTTAGTTTATCGGAGATTTCTTGTCATTCCGGAGAAAAATTAATTTTTCATCTCGAAACATAGAGGAGGTTTTTGGATATGGCTCTTGAAATCAAAACGGGCGAAAAATTCAGTTTTTTTCGACAACTTAGGGAAAAAAAATTTTATTTTTCTAGTAAAACTACTTTTTTTCTTAAAGACCAAAGCCCCTAGTTTCATAATCAGAAATAAAAGTCGTACCATAGGGGATTTTTTTACTCTAGTTATGGCTCAAAAATTGAAAAAATCGCTGTTTTTGAAAAGATATCGATTTTTTTCTCCCTGAAGAAGCCGAGGTAGAAAAAAATTTAGTACTGAAAAATACTCAAAACAGTATTTTCTTACACTTTCAAACATTTTTGACTGAAAATTCTCAACAGGAAAAATTTAAATTTTCTCCAGCTTACTGTCTACAGTAACCCTAAAAAAAGGGGCGGAGCCATCTGGATTCAATAATTAAAAAAACACATGTGTGAGCTGTGACCACATTTTTAGGCAAATCAGAAAAACTTTTTTTTTTCTTTGGATTTATCGACTTTCTCAGAGAACGCGTGTTAACGATTTTCATGAAAAATTCGAAAAAAGTGATTATTTAATTATTTTTTTTTAACCTTTTCTCATCTCCTAGTTGATCCCTTGACTTTCAAAAAGTTATGTTCATTACTTTTTTCCTAGTACCTTCTCATAGAATTCGTCCTCACTGCAAGGTAACGTTGTCATTGTGGCGTCGTGGGATTTCGACAAAGTTTGGGTCGATTTCAAATCGAAACTTCGTTTCAAAATTCTGCCTAGAACAATTGAGCCCTTCAGCCTGCAAAAATCAAAAGTAAAATCACAAAACTTCTCAAAAATGAATGTAATCAAGGAAAAAAAAAAGCTAAAATAAGGGAAAAACTGCGGCTTTAAATTCTCCCACGTAGATTATGAAAAATCCTCAAAAAACGAACGTTAAAGCGTCATTTATTGAATAAAAGTCCCCGGAAAGATGTGCGACAAGAACCTCGCTGCAGAGAAATGGTACCATGGACTGCTGCCGCGTGAGGATATCAAGGTGATTTGGTGAAAATTTTGTATTTAAAAATTTCCGGAGGAATAATCCACTCGGGCAAATTCGGAAGGGTTCGCTAAAAAAAGAAGCTAAAAAAAAGAGGCTTAAAAATGGCCGCAGAAAGGCTGAAGAAAGGCAGCAAAAAGGCCGCAGAAAGGCACCAAAAATGATTCTATATCGAGACATCCATTTTTTCTAGGATCTTAAAGGCTCAGGAAATGGTGAAAAATAAGAAAGGCAGCAAAAAATGGTGCATAAGTAGGGTCCGCAAGCCATTTCTTCAAAACGATCCAAAAAATATGTTTTTTACACTGTTCGATAGAGGAGACTGTCCATTTTCATAATCCGTTCAGTTTTAGAAAAAAGCTCCACTAAGAAAAAAGTTATGGCCAAAAAACTAGCGCGCGCGGCGTTCAACTGGAGGCAAAATCTCACGGTTTACCCGCTGCCGCACGCTTTCTTTTTAAATGTTTTTGCGCGTTTCTGGACCGTTTTTAAATCGGTTTTCCGTTCTGAGAGGTTGTCCGAACTGAGCCTCATGTTTTGGTATGAATCTTTTTGTACAATCCTCATAAGAATTTTTTTGATAAAATATCAAAAAAACTACCTAGAAAAAAAGGTCAGAAGGAATTTTTCAGCTCATTTTTTTCTTTTTTTCTAATCAGAAAAAAATTATTATCATTTGGTTTGGAAAAAAAGAAAAAAATGAAAAAAATAATGTTATTTCGAAATAAAAACAGGAAAATGTGCAATTTGACTCCAAAAAAAGGCTCCTGCAACATTTAAAAGTGCGCATCGGTGTGTTTGACGCAAACACAGCTACGAACGCTTGCACGAAATCTTCCGAAATTTCAAAAAAAATTGCCATTTTTTCGAGGTTTTCAAAGCCGTTATTTTTTTCGCGTCGTTAGATTTTTTTCATAATTTTTTCATTGATAGAGTTTTGAACGCTCAATAACATAATCAAAAGTATAGACGCGATCCTATTCTCTCATGTGTCAACGAGGCAGGCGAAAAAAGGAGGTTTTGGTAAAACTCAAATATAATTTGATTCGCTGTCCCAATAATTATTTTCATTCTGAATTTTTATTTTTGAACACATTGTGAGTTTTTAAATCAAATAAAAAGTATACCTTGTCGCTGAAATTTTTTCGCATTTCAGCTTCAAAGTTTGGTGTCACTTTACAAGCTTCGATTTTTTTCGCGTCGTTAGATTTTTTTAAATTTTTTTACTCAAAAAAAATAAAGAAAGTGTTAATGTATAACATACTCAAAATTCGGAAGCGTTCCTCACTTGGTTTTCAGAAACGCGACGATTTTGTGAAACTTGTCCGTTTCTTTCGTGTTAAATCTTACTTTTTCGCTTATTTTTGAAAAATACATAGTTTAAAAATTTTTCAGTCTTGTAGAGCGTTGTCGATTACATAGATTAACAGAAACAGTTCATTTTTAAAGTGGGACTTTAGCTAGTATAAACGCCTCAAAACCGTTTCTGCAACAAAAAAATCGTCATTTTGGTGGCGTGAAGGGGCGGGGCTTTGCGCCCCCTATGCATAAGGGCCGATAAAATGGCGCAAAAAGGCAGAAAAAAAGGAACATTTCTATGGAGCCATTTCAACCTTTTCCGACTTTGCCTATGTGTTCTTTTTATCCCGAAAAATGGCCAAAATACTGAGATTTTTAAAGCGAAAAAAGGCATTGCCAATTTTTGTCATTTCCTGCAGTTGTTTGACTAACTCTTCCTGCCAATTCTTCTGCCAGGTCAAAGAAAAATGCAAATTTTACCGTAAGATATACCGTAGGATCATCAAAAATCTTTTTAAGCTATTTTTGGTCCGTCTCAATTTTTATTCGGACTATGCGCCTTTAAAAATTCTCGTTATGCGCCTTTAAAATTTCTTGGAAGCTTTTTTTCCGTTCAAAATATCTTACTATTAAGTTTTGAAGCGTAGGAACTGAATTTTCGAACAGATTAAAATATTCTAGAAGTTTTAAGCCAAAACTTAGGAGTCTAATATTTTTTTCTTCATAGAAATTATTAATAGAATATTTTTTTCCAGATGATGTTAAGCAAAAACGGGGACTTTCTCGTGAGATCCAGCGAGCCGGTGAAGGGAGAACCACGGCAGTACGTTCTGTCGGCCATGCAGAACGAAACTTTCGAGGATCAAGGGGTATATAATCTTTCCAGATTTAGAATGTCAAGTCGTCGCCCAAGCTCCGCCCCTAATGGCGCGATAAACTAATCAGAGAGCGAGCCATTCACAGAGCGTTTTCGAATGACGGCTTTCTACTCGAAATTCAAAATCTGAACAGATTTTGGTCTATTCGTAAACGATTTCGAGGTTTTTAAAGGGACATGGCTCATCGTTTCGAGACCCATAATATAATGAAATCATTTTCTTCACTCTCAGTCCTCCGAAAAATCATTTATTCCTTTTGAGAGCTTCATTCTGGTCACTTTTGCCTAAAAAAGGAGCTTATAAGTTTCAAGACACATTTTGGAGATTAGGGTATGCGCCTTTAAACTTGTAAACGATTTTTTCGTTTCAGGACCAGTTTCCTGAGTTCTTGAGTCCGAAAAAAATAGCCGGGTGCAAAATTGAAACGAAAAAAAAAAATGAAAATAAAACTTAAAGGCACAGGCGCCTTTGCCCTAGAATGTATCTCATAAAGAAAATCTGATTTTTTCCTCTAAAACTCAAAAAATCTTTAAGATCGTGTTAGGACATTTTTCCCAAAATCTACATGCTCCTTTAAATTTTCGTTTTGCAGATAAAACATTTTGTACTTCGTGAAAAACAGGGGAAAATCTTCATTGAACTGCAAGGATTTGACACAGTAAGCAAACTGGTGACGCATCACATTACGACCAAAGAGCCCATTTCAAAGGTTTTTCAATGATTCGAGCAAAGTCGGAATGGTGGATAATGGGCGTTAAAAAGGAGAGGGTTAAAAAGGCTGCTGAAAGGTTGCAAAAAGGCAGCAAAATGGCTGCGAAAAGGTCGCAAAACGGCCCCAAAAAGGCAGCAAAAAGGTCGCAAAAAGAGTCCCTTTATCGAGCCTTCCATTTTTTCTAAGATTTTAAAGGCTCCAGAAATGGTGGAAAAAGGAAGAGGCAGCAAAAATGGAGCATAAAAGCCCATGAAATGGCAGCAAAAAGGCCCCAAAAAGGTCGCAAAAAGGCTGCAAAAAGGCCGCAAAAAGGCTGCAAAAAGGCTTCAAAATGGCAGCAAAATGGCAGCAAAATGGCACCAAAAAGACTTCAAAAAGAGTCCATTTATCGAGCCTTCCATTTTATGGGATTTCAAAGGCTCAAGAAAGGATGGGAAAAGGGAGAGGCAGCAAAAATGGTGCATAAAGGCCTAAAAAATGGCCCAAAAAGGCAGCAAAAAGGAACTTTTCTATGAAGCCTTTTCACCATATCCTACTTTACCTATGAATTATTTTCAATCATTTCATGGAATAAAAATTAAGACAACGGTGCTCAAAAACCCGATACTGCGACAAAATTGGGAGATCGCTCATGAGGACGTCATTTTAACGAAAAAACTCGGGGAAGGCGCGTTTGGCGAGGTTTTTTTGAATTTAGAACAATTTTTTTGATTTTTTTATAGTATTAATTTGGCTTCTCCTGATGGTCTTTCTCAATTTTTAAAAGATGTTTTTTTCTCATCTTCAACCTTTTTTAAAGGGAAAAAAACTTGGAAAAAAAGGCGTATTTAGCGAGGTTTTTTTGTGGAGTTTTTTTCGAACTAGAAACGAAAATTTTTGAGCTTTCCAATACTAACTTAGCTTCTCAGATTATTTTTCCTTATTTTTTTAAAAAAATTGGGTGACAAAAAAACTAGGAGAAGACGCTTTTTAGACACTAATAGTTGAAAAAAAAATTTTTTTCTGTAGTTTTTCTCATTTCTGAACTTCTACAAGCTCAAATTGGCTCCCCAAGTAATTTTTTACTTTTTCAGAAATATTTCAATATCAATTCCTACTTTTTTAATGGTTCTCATAACTTGAAATAACTCCTTTTTCTCGTTTTTTCGACTTTGAAGCCCTTTAATTTTTTTAAAAACGGACCATCTTTTCAAATTCCACTTTCTTAACCCTAAAGTGGCCTCTCCATCTTTTTCCAAGTTTCTTTGGCTTTCTTGCATTTATTGAACCTCAGAGCGTTCTCAAAAGATAGAAAAATAGCTGGAATATCGAAAAATTCCAGGTTTGGAAAGGAAAACTAGCGAGGAACGGCAACACGGTGAATGTCGCTGTCAAAACGGTTTTCTTTGATTTTTCTTTCTAAATCGAAAAAATTCAGGCAAAACTCGAACAACTACACAAGGAGCAAATTAAGGAAATTATGCGGGAGGCGAGGCTCATGAGGAATCTCGATGTAACTATAAGTTTTCTTTGAAGGCATAGGGGCGGAGTTTCAGGTGAAAGCAGTATCTTATATAGTTTATCATTGCGAATCGAACGGTCCACTCAAAAAATCACAGATATGACTAATTTTAAAAGCGTCTTTATTTTCCCGCCATTTGAATTTGGAAAGGATGGAAATAGTAAAAGGCGCGCCGATGATAAATAAACTTTTTGTTGTCCAAATTTTTTTCAAAAAAATTCGTTTATAGATGAAATAAACTACGTAGATAACGCACCTGCTGATCCGGGGGTTTTTTTCACCCGTTCAAAAAGCACTGGAGCATTTTTCAGCCAAATATTTTTATTCAGTTTTTTTATTATTTTTTTCCTGTTATCTACGTATTTTTATTTCATAATAATCATAATTCTTCCTTTCAGACAGTTTATATCATCTTCAATCATTTCTATCGATAAAACCTAGGTTTTAGGCGCTAATAAATCTACTAAAAGACAAAATGTGAGAAAGAAATATTTTTTTAAGTGGAAATCAAGATGCTCCAAAGTATTTTTCCAGTCAAGTTTCTTGACCAAAAACTGCAATTTTTTAAAAACAGAGCAAAAAAAGTAACCGTAATTCAACGCCAAAAACAGCAAAAAACAAAGGTCTTGAAACGAAATTGGTCAGATTTTTTTTTTTCAAAAAATAACGTACGCGGAATGGACTATAAAACATCAACAGATTCCCCTAAAATTCGAATATTTTTCAGCACCCGAATATCATAAAATTCTACGGCGTGGCTGCTGGTTCAGAGCCTCTCTACGTCATCATGGAATTGGTAATTTTTTTCAACCCCCAAAAAAAATTCAATTTTTTTCTTAAAGTCCAGATAAACTTGGAAACATGAAAAAAACGATAAAATTCCAAAAAAATAACAAAAATATGACATCGAAAATGACCAATTCAACAAAAAAAATTTAAAAAATAAAAGAATTCAAATAATAATTTATTAACCAAAAATCTGATAAATTATAACAAGCTCCATGAGACAGAAAACAACAATAACAAGGTAACAACACATTTTGAGAAAAATAACCCTTTTATATACGTCTGAATCTCCTGTTTTCGCACTTTCGCTTGAAATTTTCTGACCTGTCTGCGCTCTCTTTTCCCTCGTCGGTCATAGAAATGTGGGAATAGCACTTGGAAGTGAGAGACGTCGAGGGAAAAAAGGACACAATTTTTTCAAGTTGTCGCGGAATGGACTTGATAGTAAATGGCCATCGAAAATGCGCCCGACTTGAGATTCGCAGGGCTAAAGTTTTAGTTAGGGACTCCCATAGAATCATAGTTCTACGATGTATAAAAAAGGGCCGAAAGGAATGCGCCCGACTTGAAACGGTTTTCGCAGGAATCTAGTTTAAGCTAGGAATTACCATAGATTCATAGTTATACGATATAAAAGAAAGGGCCATCAAAACTGCGCCCGACTTGAAACGGTTTTCGCCGGATTATAGTTATAAGATACATGAGAAATGAATACTACCAAAAAATGCGCCCGACTTGAAACGACTTGCGCAAAACCATACCATAGGTCGGAAAGGGTACAAAAAGGCTCCATTTTGCGCCATTTTATCGGCCTTTATGGACCATTTTTGCTGCTTCTTCCTTTTTCCACCACTTCTTAAGCCTTTAAAATCCTAGAAAAAATGGAAAGCTCGATAGAGGGACCCTTTTTGATGCCCTTTTGGGGCCTTTTTGCGACCTTTTTACGGCCATTTTGGGGCCTTTTTCAAGCCTTTTTGCAACCTTTTTGCAGCCTTTTTGGAGCCTTTTTGGTGCCTTTATGGGGCCTTTTTGCAGCCTTTTTTGAGCCTCTTTGGTGCCCTTTTACTGCCTTTTCGCAGCCTTTTTGCTACCTTTTTCGAGCCTCTCCCTCTTAGCGGCCATTATCCACCATTCCGACAACAAAAACCCAAAATTTCCAGGCAGATAGTGGAGCCCTCGACTCGTTCCTACAGAAAAATTTGATGGTGATGCCAAAAAAGCTGGAGATGATCTATCAGGCCTCGTGTGGCATCGCCTACATACACGAAAAACATTTATTACACCGGGATATTGCCGCGAGGAACTGTTTGTATGATAATGGGCAGGTAAATCTACCTGTTCTCTTCAGGGAATTTCGAAAAAAAATATTATTTGGTCGTTTTTTCGGGCAGAAAATCGATATTTTTAGAAAATCTTTTGAAAAAAACTGTAAAATACGGTCTTTATATTTCTATTAAGTGTGATTTTATACTGAATAACTGAATTTTTGATTTCTACGATTTTCAAAATCGATACAGGATGTTATAGAAATTCATTTAAAGCTCGAGAAAAATTTTAAAACCCGAAAAAAGAAGAAATATAGCACATTTTGAAGCATCGTGACAAATTTAAACCTTTAAAATTGATAGAAAATCAAAAATTTAGAGCAAATTTTTTCCAAAATGCTTCAGAATCGATATTTTAGACGAAATATATCAAAATTTAAAAAAATCCAGGTAAAAATCTCCGATTTTGGCCTATCCAGAGAAGGGACAATCTATCAAATGGACATGAAGAAAAAGGTGAATTTTTCGAATTCTCCTAAAAAAATGTATTTTTCCAAGGTTCCCATCCGTTGGCTTGCCCCGGAAACGATCAAAAGCGGCATCTACACGCAAAAAACGGACGTTTTCGCTTTCGGTAACACTTTTTTTGTGACTAATCTTAAAGAAAATCAAAATTTTAGGTGTAATGGCCTGGGAAATATTCGAAAATGGAAAAGAGCCGTATCCAGGGATGTCTGTGGCCGAAGTGGCTGGGCAGGTTAGAATTTAAAACAAAATAGCCGCGGAAAATGTGCTCCACGGCTAAAAGTTCGAAAAAAAACAGCGAGAGACGGTCTGATTCAGAAGTAGGAACAAAAAATGTGCTCCACGGCTAAAAGTTCGAAAAAAAAACAGCGAGATACGGTCTGATTCAGAAATAGCAACGGAAAATGTGCTCCACGGCAAAAATAGCGAGAAACGGTCCACGATAAATAATTCAGAGTCTGCTCCAAGGCTAAAAATTTTAAAATTTGTATTTTTTTGAAACACTTTTGAAACTAATAGATGCCAGAATTATGGGGAAATGCGCTCTAACGCTAAACCCGATGTTTCGCGATTTTCGCCATGGAGCACACTTTCATCTAACCTCTACAGCTATTTTTTTCATAACATGAAAAATTCCAGGTAACTACCGGCTACCGTATGCCTTTTAATTCCGAAGTTTGTCCCGATTTGGCCAAGCATTTGACGGTAAATTTCGAATTTAACTTTTCAAAAAGATCAAAATTAAGAAGCGCTGCTGGTCTGAAAACTCAAACGACCGTCACGAAATGCCCGAATTGCGTAAATATCTCGACCGAAAAACGGGTAATAATAACAAAGTTCAGGTGAGTTTTCCAATGATAGTGCGTCCATTAGCCACGACTGGAAAATTTCTGACTTCTCTGGGTCTCTATTCTCTCGCTGATGACGTCATAGAACCAGACAATAGTGCTTAAACACGAGAGAGCGCAGAGAAAAATCAGACATTCTCAAGTTGTGGCATGTTGGCTTACCGCTTTATTTTCCCTACTAAAAAAACTGTGACCGCATTTGGAATGGCTTGGCGCGTCGCGGTCGTAAAATTTTGATTTTCGATGACACCGCGCGCAAGTCGTTTTGAGTCGGGTGCGTCAAAATTCAACCTTTCAAAGAGTCTATCTTACCAGCCAGCCAAAAACGAAAGAAAATAGATCTTATCGAGTTATAAAAAGCTTGAACGGCGCAAGTCGTTTCAAGTCGGGCGCAACTCTTAAATAGCCATTCCCGATGCAACCTCGTCAAAAAGAGAAAATAGCATTCGAAGGTGAGAGAGTGACCAAAAAGAAAAAAATAAATATGACTTTTTTTTTGCGAAAGCAAGACGTGACAGGTGTGATGGTCCACGCTGAGAAGCGAAGATGGACCATCAAAGTATCAAAGTAAGTAAGTAAGAAAGCAAGACACTTGAAACTTTTGGAAAGCTTTCGATGCCACCGTGCGCAAGTCGTTTTGAGTCGGGTGCGTCAAAATTCAACCTTTCAAAGAGCCTTTCAGTCAGCCAAAAATCAAAAATGAACAGAAAAAGTTCTTATCGAGCCATGAAAAGCTTGAACTGCGCAAGTCGTTTCAAGTCCGGCGCAACTCTCAAATCGCCGTCCCAAGCGTTTCAAATACCTTCCTTCCGCAAAAAAGTCATACATGTCCTTTTTCTCGGCCACTATCTCATGTTTACACGCTATTTTCTCGTTTCTATGACCGTTTCGTCGAGGGAAAAGAGAGCGCAGACAAGTCAGAGATCAAAAATGGAATTTCCAGCCAATGACCGACAAAATCAGCCATTCGCCGAGTGGACGATTGAAAAAGAAGGAGAGCAAGTCATCGTCCAACAACAGATCACCAGCGTCGAAATGAATAAAAATTTAGGATTTTTTCGAGCATAGCAATTTTCGGAAAAAATCGATAAAACTTTGGTCAAATCTGCTGCGCGGCGTCCAGCCACTGGGTCATGTATTCGCAAGTTTCCGGGGAAATGACGTATCCTGGCCGGCAATCTTCGACGACTGGACAAACCGAACAAGGAATCGAAACCAGGGCCGACGGCTGTTTTACCATTAAACTCGCCCGGAGCTGAAAAATGGGCCTTTTTTTTAAAATTTCACGTGAAACAGTCGGCTTAAAGGCACATGGACGGTCAACGACACTAGGACAAGAGGGATTTTTCCATTTGCGGGGAGTACTGTATGCGCATTGCGTGCATACACTTTGCGTGTTTACACTTTCGTTGCGTGACGTCACCGGGTCGGACATCTCCGCGTTTTTTTTTCAAATTTTTTTTTTCTTCATACTGTTTTTCATCGTGCAAATATCATCGAGAAAAAATTCAAATCTTGAAAAAAAAAAAAAAGTTGAAAAGAGTTCGAAAAAAAAAACGCGGAGATGTCCGACCCGGTGACGTCGCGCAACGAAAGTGTAAAAACGCAGAGTGTATGCACTCAATGCGCATTTCCGCATACAGTACTCCTCGCAAATGGAAAACTCGCTCTTGTCGTAGCACCACATGGACAGTGAAAAATTTTTAAAATATTTCCGGGAAACCAAGTTTTCGAATAGATGTTTTTCTTGCTGTGAAGATTTCGAATATCTGCTTGAAATCCTACAGAAATTTTTACTTTTCGAGAAAAATTAAGTTACTTAGGAGCGCCAGAGTGGTCCCTCGAGGGTTCAAGGTCTGACCTCTATAGCTCAAAATGCTCCCTATAGGGTCTGTAGACTTTTATGTTCCCATTTGAAAATTAAAAACACAAATTTAATCGCCTTTTGATACTTTCGATTCGAAAAACGCTAGTTTATCGAGTTTTTTCATAGAATTCCTAACAGTAAACGAAAAGCACCCCTATAGGGCCACTTTTGCAACCTAAAGTGGAACGTAAAGTAGCCCCTAGAGGGGAGCCTTCGAGGGCCCCTAAGGGAAGTGGAAAGGCGATTTTTCACTGGCGAAGTGCTTTCAAAGCCGAAAAATGTCATCTTGTCTACTTCCCGAAAGTTTCAAAGTTGACGCCAAGCGAAAAAAAATTTGAATTTTGCATTTCCGCGACAAAATTTTTTCCATTACAAACCTCATAGCTAGACTTTGAAAATATTTTTTTTCAATGTTTTCAAAAAAAAAATGTTTGTTATACTTACATTTTTCTCTCGTTTAAGATTTTAAAAAAAATTAATAAGAATTGCGGTTTTTCGTGTGAAATGTTGTTTTTTTCGAGAATAATTCTCCGTTTTTTTGAATCATCGAAGTGCGAGAAAATGCAAAAAAATTAAATCCAGATCTTTCAAAACGAAAAAAAATAATTGGGGCGATAAATAAATAGTAAATAAAAAAATGGAACCTTTCCATCGGCCCTCCTCTCTATGGATCCGTCCACAATGGCGATGTCGAGGATCTTCTGGAGATCTTCCAATTTCAAAGGGACGTTCAATATTTTCTTCTCGGAAATGTAGTCAGCGATCTGAAACTTGAATTTTTTTGAAACACAAAAAAAGTCTATTTTTGGAACCTCCTGCGGCCGAACGTAGCTCATTTCCCTCTGCATTTGATCGTTATCCGGGTAAGATTGAACGGCTTGTTTGTGCCGATCCTGAAATTTGATTTGATTATCTTCGTAATTCGAGAATTCCCAAAATCTAGGATAAAGCCTATGAAAAATGGTTTTCGATCTTTTGAAAATGATCGGAAAACTGACTTTTTTTTTTGTTTGGAGAAAACCATTTTTCCTAAACTTTCAAAGCAAATTTCCTCCGGTAAACTGTTCATTTTTTTCTTTTTTCCCCTGGAATTCGAAAAAATTATTAGTTTCTTATAAATATTTACAAGAATCCTAAAACGGGCTACCAAAAAAATGGTCGAACTTCACAGAAAATGACTTTTTTCCGGGAAAAAAAGGTTTTTTCAATCTAGGAGCAATTTTTTTCTCCGAAAACTCCCAAATTTTTTTCTTTTTATCTGGAAATCGAAAAATTTAGCTTCTTCTTATAGTTTTTTGGCAAAAATCTGAAAGAAAAAAACTACAAAAAAATGGTCGAAATTCACAGAAAATGACTTTTTTTGTTGAAAAAAAGCCAGCTTTTTCTTTCACTTTCAAAGCTATTTCCTCTAAAAACTCCCAAATTTTTTTCTCTTTTTTTCTTCTGGAATTTGAAAAAAATTGACTTTTTTTCTTATAATCTTTGGCAAGAAATCTGAAAAAAAGGGCTACCAAAAATGATCAAATTTTACAGAAAAAAATGTCTATTTTTTTCAGGAAAAAAAGACTTTTTCATTTTTCCAGGAAAAAAAGAACCTAATTTTTTTTTTTTTACCTGAACATAATGAGTTGAAACATTGATCAAAGCGTTGATAAGCTCAGAATCCAACTGTTGATCCGAATAAAAGGTACCTGAAATTAATTATTTGAGTAAAATTTGAATTTTTTAAATTTTCCACCCCCCGTCAATTCCATATCCGGCTCCAAATCGAACAGCATGTAGCATTTTTTCGTGGTCCCGACGGCCTGGAATCGAAATTTCAGTATTTCGAAACAAATTAATTGAATAAAATTCAATTTCCAAGCGTAGTTTGGCGAAAAAAATCTAGAAAATTATTTTCTGAAGAAATATTTTTATAAAATCATCAGAAACACGCTTCAAAAAGAAATCAACTAGGTAAAAAAAGCCGAAAAATAGAAATTTTTAGGTCTTGTTAGGCTAATTTTTAAAAAAAAAAAAGATCAATATTTATTCTTTTTAACAGTCCAAGATCCGAAAAAAACCTACTTTTTTTATTATGAAAACTTCTTATTTTCTAAGAAATTCTTTTCTGGAATTTTTGAAGGCTTTATAACATTTTTTTCAACAAAGAAGGACTAATTTTTTTGAAGATATCATGATCGAAGAACCAAAAACAAAAATATAAATTTTCCTTTAGCTGACCCTTTCAGTCCTTTTCTCATTTTCTTCTTCCAAAAACCTCAAAAAATTGATCCGATCAACTTTTACCTTGACGGATTTGATAAGTTTCTTGGTTTCCAGTGTTTTCAGGACTTTCCGGAGTTGGAGCTGAGCCAAGCCGGATCCGTCTCGGAGCTCTTTGATCCAGATTCCTTTGGTTTTTGGATTCCTCGATGAGGGTATAGATCTGAAAAAGTAAGAAAAAAAATATAGAAAATGATTTAGTATCTTTATTAATTCAAGATTCAGTTCGGAAAAAAACGTTTTTTTAGCAAAAAAAGCTTTTTTTAAAAATTGCAAAATTCATCGATTTTTTTGTTCTTTTTTTAGCCATTTTCGCCTTCTAAAATATATTTTTCTGACGCAAAAAAATGAATTTGAATAAAAAAATATGAACAAACGGAACCATTTTAGAACGAATTTTTCAAGGAAAGAGGTATAATTTCAATGAGAAAAAAACTTTAAAACCCAAGAAAAAAATACCCGAAAATTGTAAAATCCATTAGTTTCTGTTCTTTTTTGACCATTTTCGTCTTCTAAAACATATTTTCTAGCACTCAAATTGAATCTGAATGGAAATATGAATGAACAGAACCCTTAGAGAATAAAATTTCAAGAAAAACTTGTGATTTCAATGAGAAAAAAACTTGAAAAAAACCAAGAAAAAAATCCGCAAAAAAATTCATCATTTTTCTTCTTTTTTTGATTATTTTTTTCCTTCTAAAAATATATTTTCTGGTGCTAAAAAAATGAATTTGAATGCACACATAAGTGAAAATAAACATTAGAAAATAAATTTTCAAAGAGAAAGTTATAATTTCAAAAAGAAAAAAACTTGGAAAAACCCTAAAAAAATCCCCAGAAATCGTAAAAACCATCAGTTTCTGGTCTTTTTTTGACCATTTTCGCCTTCTAAAAAAATATTTTCTGATGCTAAAAAAATCAATTGAAATGAAAAATATGAGTGAAAAGAATGATTAAAGAATAAACTTTTTCAAGGAAACAGTGGAAATTTCAATAAGAAAAAAACTGAGAAAAAAATGAAACTTTCCGAAAAAAATTCATTTTCTGTTCTTTTTTTCAATCATTTTTCGCCTTCTAAAAAAAATTTTTCTACCACTAAAATTGAATCTGAATGGAAATATAAATAAACAGAAGCATTAGAAAAAGAAAGTTTCAAGAAAAAAAGTTATAACTTCAATGAGAAAAAAATTTGAAAAAAACCAAGAAAAAAATCCCAAAAAAATATGTAAAATCCATCATTTTCTGGTCTTTTTTTCAATCATTTTCGGCTTCTAAAAAAATATTTTTCTGGTACTAAAAATGAATTCGGATGAAAATATGAACAAACGGAACCATTTTTAGAACGAAGTTTCAAGGAAAAAGTTATAATTTGAATGAGAAAATTTTTGAAAAAAACCAAGGAAATTTGCATAAAATTGTAAAATCTGTCACTTTCTGTTCATTTTTTTGATCATTTTTGTCTTCTAAAACATATTTTCTGGCACTAAAAAAATGCATTTTAATAAAAAAATGAGCAAACAGAACGATTATAGAATAAACTTTTTCAAGGAAAAAAAGTTGAAATATCAATAAGAAAAAAACTTGAAAAAAATCAAGGAAATTTGTGAAAAAAATGGTAAAAATCTGTCACTTTTTTAATCATTTTTTTGAACACTAAAAACATGTTTTCTAGAAAAAAAATGGAAAAAGTTGAAGAAAAAACCAAAAAATCCCCAGAAATTGTAAAATCTATCAGTTTTTGTTCTTTTTTTCAATCATTTTTCGCCTTCTAAAAATATAGCTTCTGGTGCTAAAAAAATGAACTTAAATTATAATATGATTAAACAGAACTATTAGAGCATACGTTTTTCAAAGGAAAAAAACTAGAAAAAAACAGAAAAAAATTTTTCCGAAAAATTGAAAAAAATTTATCATTTTTTTAAATCATTTTTTTGGCCACTAAAATGTTTTTTAAATAAAATAAATGAAAACCGCTTGCTCTTCCGGCGATCCAGCGATTTGCGTATTGGTGTTCACTTTCAATCGCAAAATTCCTCCCATCGCCTGAATAAATTATTAATTTTTGAATTTTTTTTTAAAAACCTGTGAAATAATAAGCCTCTTGGAGCTCAATAACGAGTTTATCGCTACCTGTAATTGAGAAAAATTATATTTTTTTCTGGAAAAAAATGCAGGTAAACTTGGCGATCGATAACTTTCAACACGGGGGTCATCAAAGTGATGGCGTCCATGTCGATTCCGTCCTGGGCCGCTTCTACGATCCGGAAAATCATTTCTTCGGCTTCCGACGGCTCCGAAAGCTGCAATATTCATAAATTATAACAGGAAAAAGGCATTTTTTCCCAAAAAAAAAAGTAGAAATTCCCTAAATTTGAGTAAATCCTTGTTCTTTGAATGCTATTTTGAAAGCGAATGAAGCTTTTTAAAAAAATATTTTTAACCTTTTAAAAAAATGTTATAACACGTCTAGAAGTATATGGCCGTGAAAAAAATTGGCTTTATTTTTAAAATTAGAATTTTTCAAAGCGAATTTCAAAATTTCACTAGTAAAACAAAGAAAATAACAAACTTCTTCCTTCACAGTCGCCGACATTCTTTTCTGGATCGAACAAATTCAATTACTGCAAAATATAAATAAATATATATACGATCGAATTTCAGAAAAAGAAAGATCACGTCAATTTTCACGAAGATAATTCATATAGGCAATTCAAATAGAATTTTTCATTATTTGGTCATAAAGACTGAATATTTCCAATTCAAAGACCCTCACTAAATTGTTTAAAAAAAAGCCGAGACTAACTTCCTGAGTTTCTCAAGGTTTTTTTCAATTTAAGTTCATTTCAAATAAGATTTTTCCGTTTTTTTGAAACAGCAGAGAGAATTTCGGAGCTTTTTTTAGAAGTATCTCATGACGAAAATAAAAAAAAAAAAAAACTTCTGGAACTTTGAATGTTAGAACAAAACTTATACCGACCGATCAAGCAGCAAAAAAAAAAAAAATTCTTTTCATCAAACTTCAAAGAAAAATAGAGCATATCGAGAATAAGGAGAAAAGAAAATAAAATATGAGGAAAAAATGGTTCTACCGCAAATTTGAAGTTGAAATGGTCATTCCTTCTTACTTTGAAGTTCAAAAAATTCTTCACCGTGGGTTTCCATTTTTTTAAAAACTATGTTGAGTAAGATAAAATGGAAAAAAAGACTACAAAGGAAAACCAAATTTGATAGCTTAAAAAAATATTTTAATAATATGATTGTAAAAATTGCTACAAATTAGGATAAAATAGTGACTTGAGAGCTTCCGGCGTGTTCCGATCAATTGGGATTGGGATACACAACTTTAATTAGAGAAGACCAAAAAAAAAACCTTGAAATACAGCCTTTTTAAGGAGAAAGGCCCAGTTTCAAAAAAGCGCGCTGATAGAATAAATGTCGTGAGATCCGCTGTTTGCGTCTTCGACATCATATTTCACGACATCTTTTTCGAACTGAACGGTTTCAGATTCACGTAATTTTTTATCGAGTTATGAACAAATCAAACAAAAAAATTTCATTGAAAGCATATCGAAAACTCACACGGAGAAGAAAACGACTAAAAGTAACAAAAAGTAACAAAAAGGAACAAATTCAACAGTCTCAGGATTTCGGAAAGGGGCCACTAAAATGAAACTAAAGGAACACAAAAAAAAGAATTTAGGAGAACATTTCGTGAAGTCTTTGCCTGGAATCGGAGCTGGCAAGGACCCAAGCCGTGGAAATCGCCAAACCAACGAGAGCTCCTGGGAAAAAAACCATAGTTATTTTTAATTTTTGAATTCATTTTACAGTAATTTTTAGTGACTTTCAAGGAAATAGGCGTACGAAGTCTTGCGTTGCGGTCGCGACGCGGTTTTCGGCGCGAAATGAAAATTCAAAAACGAGGAAATCATTTTTTATACTTCCAACTGAAGGCTCAATACCATAAAAAACTAAAAATGATCGAAAACTGTTGTAAACAGAAAATTTCGCGTTTGAATTTCTATTTTCCCGCCAAAAACCGCGCCGCGTCCGCAGCGCGAGTCACTACGGTAGAAAATCGCCTTGAAATGTTCAAAAATCGACAAATTCGACAAAATCATGAATCAAGAACAGTTGCGAATAATTCAAAAAGACTGAAATTTTTTTAACAGAATAATTTCCCACTTTATGGAAACATTATTGGAAAAAAACGTGATTCAATTTCAGCATGGAAAAAAAGTTTCGATCGAAAATTAAGCTTAAAATTCATTACCCCTCCTCATTTTTTTGTAAATGTTATCGGTGGTATGAAAAAAACATCAGCGAAAAATTCAAACGGCGACTTTTTCCGACTTTTTTTCATATCGCTAGGAAACTTTCCGATGAAACTTTTTTTCCGACTTTTTATCCCTTATGTTTTTTTCGGAAATTAGTTGGAAAAAAACGGTGGAAAAAAACGAAAATTAGTTGGAAAAAAACGGTAAACTTTTTAAAAAAAGGGCTTCGGAACGAAAATTGGTATAGAAAAAAGAACATTTTTTTTACGAAAAAAAAATTTACACACAGCTTTTTCGAATTTTCCAAGGCTTTTTTCAACATCATATTCTTCAAATAGGGATGATTTCATTAGCTTAAAATTCCAAAATTTAAAATTTAAAAAAAAGTTTGGAGTATGCGATAAACGTCCCGGTGGGTTTACACGGAAGAAACCATAATTCACGAAACGGACGTATTAAAAAAACGTCGTGAAAGTTTGGTGGTATGAAAAAAATACCAGCAAAAAAATTCAAACGTCGACTTTCCGATTTTTTTCCATATCGCTAGGGAACTTTCCGACGTCCACCTTTCCGACCTTTTTTTCTCGATAAAATCTTCGTTTTAAATCTTCCTATATGAAGTAGGTAGTTGGTTCATGATGAAAAACACAAAGAAATAGGAAAAAAAAATTTAAATAGATGTCTTATTAACCGGAAAATATAAGAGAAAAAGTCGGAAAAAGATTCGGCGGAAAGGTGGCCGCCGGAAAGTTCCCTGGCAATATGAAAAAATCGGAAAAGTCGCCGTTCGAAATTTCGCTGGTGTTTTTTTCATACCACCGGAAAATCTCTAGTTCTTACCAACTCCACTGGCTTTCAGGCCATGGGGACTGCGATAAAGTGCTCCCGTAAGTGCTCCAGCTCCAAAAGAGTTCAATTCGTCTTCGGCTCGAATTTGTCGGAGGCCGATTTCCAGTGCCGAGTACATGAACACGACGGCTCCTGAGGGGGAAATGTCCTTTTTTTCTTTCAATTTTTAAAATTTCAAATTTCTCGCTTGGTTCTATAACTTTTAAACGATAAAAAAACGAAAAAAAAAATTTTTTTCAAATTTATATAGAAAAAAGATCATAAAATTGTTAAAAGTTCCCCAGTTTCACAATTATCGATCGATTCCGTAAGCTTCAGACGTTAGAAAATCATTATTTGAACATCTTTCAACTCCTGGATCATTTTTGAACTGTCAAAAAACTGATTTTTAAGGGAAAAGCCTCAATTTTCACCAGAAAATCAATAAATTTGAGAATTTTCGAAAAATCCTAGCCGTTTCTTGAATTATCAACATGTTCCAGTAACCAAAATGTGACATTTTAGTCATTTTTTCGCCTTTTCAACGATTTATAAATGAAATTTGAGTTTCAACAGTCGAGATCCTATTATAAAATTATGGAAAATTCAATAAAACTATCACTTTTTCGATAGGATTTTTTGCGGAAAAAAAGCTTTTTAAACAATATTCCTAGATTTTTCAGGTAATTTACCTGCGGGCTGAGCGTAACCCGATCCGTGTTTCATCGTGGCGTTGACCATACGCGTCATCCACGGTTTCCCGACCTGTTAATTTAATTTATTTGAATAAAATCGATAAAGTGGTTGTTAATTACAAGTTTCCGGGTTTCAGGATTGAACAATTCGGCCGTGGAGCCACGAGCGCAGCCGACACCGAAAGCGCTACCGACCGCCCAACTGGAAAAGAAAAAAATTATAACCCTAATTTTGACTTTTTTCCTGGAGAAACAGACTCAAAATTAAATAATTTGAAAAATTTCGATAATCCAACTTTTCAAAAATCGAAAAATCATTATTTATAGCTTTAGCTCAGACCTTTGCAAGCTGCAAAAATCTCTTATTCAAAATTCCGGATAAAACGCTTCTAAAATCAATATTACGGCCTAAAACTTCGATACTACGACCTTCAAAAATCAATATTACGGCTTTAAATTTCATTTTTGTCGCGGTGAAATAGCTTCAAAATGTTATAAATACCCGAAATTGGCAATCAAACTCTTCAAAAAAATTGAGAAAAATTTTTTTCTATATGCTTATTTTTTTGTCTTTTACAAGCTGCAAAAATCATTTGAACCGAAAAACTCGAGAATCTCTTTTGAAAATCCCTAATAAAAACTGGGGAAAAATATTTTGCCGTTTTGAAAAAAGTTTAACCTTTGTGAATCTTGAGCATATTTCATTCGAAGAGTGCGAATTTTCATTCAAAATCAAACTTGAGGATCAAAAATAAAACAGTATTAAAAGCGAAAATTAGTGAAAAAAATCAAAAAAATTTGCTTTTTGTTGAATAAACTTGCGAAACTTGGTTCAAGGCAAAAAAATTAAATTTTTTTCAATAAAATTCTATTTTTTTCAAACGTTAAAATGTATTGCAATGCTTGAACATTTAAGGAAAATAATAATTTCAATTTTTCAAAATCAAATTTTTTTCAAGTTTTGATCATGAAAGTGTTATTACAGCGCGACTATTAAGAAACTCAAATTTTCCAACTTTTACGAAAAAAAAAATGTTCATGACTCCATAGAGCTATTCAAAAATGCACGCTTTTCAAGGTGAACTAACAAAAAAAACCTTGAAATTTCTAAAATCAACACGAATTCTTAAATAAAACTTGCCCAATATGCCCCAAAGCAAATTCGAATTTGCCTTTTCCAGTAACTCCTCCTTCTGGCATGATATATTGAGGAGTCTGTGAGACGAACATTGATGGATCCATCTAAAATAATTTTTTCTGATTGGTAAAAGGGTTTTGAATCGAACCTGAACATAGGGATTCATTTGCCGGCTGACCGGAACCCCAATGCTTTTTATTTGGTCCAAAGCCAAGACCGGCGCCGCTGGGAATGGAGAATGATCCATTGGAGCACTGCTCGCTGGGGTACTCTTCAATTAAAATTGGATTTGAGACATAAAAAACGATTCTCTTTTACCGAATCAAAGCCGGGGACCGAAAAATTCATCCCAGCGCTCAAATCCATCGTTTCTGATGGTGTGTTAACGGAAGACGATGGAGAATCGTTTGAACTGCCGCCATAGCCAAACCAACCCATTTCTTACCCTTAAAATATAAAAATAATCATTAAACTTGAAGAAACGAGAAAAAACGACTGATTTATCTCCGCGTGTCAATTGCATCATTTTTAAGTTCTCTTGCGGAAAATTTACCGGAATAAAAAGAGTGAATACGTCAAATAACTAGCTTTGATCAGAAAACCATTGCGTCTCGAAAGAAAAACTATCTTGGTTCAACTTTTGTTCGAAAATTCAAACTTTATCTTCATTCTGAAGGAGGGAGAAAATGACGCTTTTGAGGGTAAATTTATGACTTAAGTATACATTTAGACTAATTTTCTGATAATTAATACTTATAAATACAAAAATAGCAAGAAACAAAAATGAAATAAGTAAAAAATAGATTTTAAAAGCAAAAAAGCTTTCGCAAAAAATGTTTTGGAAATAAAAACAACGATGCTCCGCGAGGACGGCAATTTAGGCGCTCCCTCGGTACAAATTTCATCACTTCAGTGTTTTTTTATTTATTTATTTTTTTCATTTTATTTGTAAATAATATTTTTTTCAGTCGGTTTTTGAGATTTATTTAAAGTATAATAACCTTGATTAAGAATAGTATTTTTTTATTTTTTTCGAAATTCCGTTTGGAAAAAGGTTAAAGTACATTAGGTACATTTTTTCTTGATAACTTCTGATATCTTTTTTTTTTGGCCTAACGCCAAGTTTCAACCAAACTAAACTACACTGTTCCTTTGTTCTAATCAGATAAATTTCAAATAAAACCTTCTGAAAAATGTCAGAATTTTTTTCGCAAAATCGTGGCTTTTTGAAATTTTTTGATAATTGTTTCTTTAAAGTTTCAAGTTTGATTTTTCACTTTTTTTCAAAAAAAAAAAGTTGGCTACAAAGTATCCTCAAATTTTCGTTATCTGCCGGTTCAAAGTACATCACACCACTTTTTTCCGTTTCTGACGTCATTCGCGTGATTTTCTCTGTTTACTTCACGTGTGTACCTCGGTTTCCCTCAGCTTCAGTTGAATTTATTGTGGCAGTTTGTCAGTTTCAAACCTTTTCTTTGTGAAGTTTACTGGTTCTTTCTTCAAAACTGCCTATAAATATTATTAAGCCTTTGATAAAAAAACATTCTTAGCTCCTTAAAATTTTTTTCGGAATGGGTTTAGGTCTCTTGTTTTTCAAGTTTTCAAGGATAATCATCATTTTTTTGACATTTTTTTGTGAAATTTTTCTGCAACTTTAACTATTTTTTTCCTATTGAAAAGGTCTTTGCTGAAAAAAACCTATTAAAAAAAGCGCTTATAAACGTTTTTTTTTCTCTTATAACTCGCCATTCGAAGAATTTTTTTCTGAAATACGCTTGAAATTATTCAAATTTCAGAACTTCAAGTTGCAAAAATTTTTATTTCGAAAATGAGAATTTGGTCTTCAGAACACGTTTTTTTAAGTAAGTTTCTCATATTTTTTTGCTTTAAAATGAAGTTAAAAAAATGATTTAGTCACGACTGGGAAACAGTAGCGATGGCCGCATACCGAAAAATATCCCAACCCATTAAATCGGGCAGTCACTGGTAGGTTTTCATTTTTAAATAGATATACAATGGTTTTTTTACAAGCACTTCTGACATGTGAAGTTCGATTAAAAGTCTGTTTTTGGATCAAATTTATATGATTTTTGTAGGTTTTCTTCATTTTTGGTCGTTTTTTATTATATTTCTGCTTTATTTTCAGTTTATTCATTTTTCAACACCCTCTATGGAACTTTTAAAAAAAGTTGAATAATCGTTTGAATATGTTTAATTTGAACTAAAATTGATTTTTTGTCTGTTTCCTTCAATTCTAGTCGTTTTTGGTTGTACTGCTCTATTATTTTTAGTTTTTCTTCGCTTATTTTGTAACTTTACATCATTTTTCACCATCTTCTTATGTTTCTTATGATGTAAAAAAGAAATATCCGAAGCGGTTTTTCGCTTTTTCTATAGAAAAAAGGCGGAAATCCATGCGAAAGAGTTGAAAATTGGTGTAAAGTTACACAAGGCTTTGAAAAAAATGAAATCGAGGAAGCTTTACAGCGAGGAAATTTTCAGTGTTTTTTGAAAGTTCAGTTGGATGTTGATGATTTTTAAGACATGTCTATAAAAGAAAATTTTTCTGTTTGAACGGAAAACGTTCCAAAATGAAGCATAAGAGCTTTCAAAATTCATAAAATGTCGTTTTTAACCGTTTTCTTGATTTTTTTGCTCCACAAAAAGCTCTTTATTCATAGAGAAAGTTGGAAAAAAAAGTCGATTTTTGTCGTAAAAACAGCACTTAAAGAAATAAAAAATTTAGCTGACGGTTGAAGATTTTCAGCTGGACTATTTTACAAGGGTTAAAATGGAAAACGGAGCAAAAAAAGCTCTAAAATTTGATAAAAGTTAATTTTTTTCGCTTTTTTTCTTGATTATTGCTTCACAAAACCTCTTTATTCACAAAAGAAATTTGAAGAAAAAAAGTTGATTTTTGTCCTAAAAATAGAAGTTAAAGGAGCGAAAAGTTCAGCTGAAGGTTGAAATTTTCAAATCAAGGCTTTTCAAAAAATACTTTTTTGATGATTAAGACCGAAAATGTCTCAAAATGGAGCAAAAATGCTCCGAAATTTGATAAAATGTCACTTTTCGCTTTTTTCTTGATTATTGCCTCAGAAAATCTCTTAATTCACAGAGAAATTTGGAAAAAGTCAATTTTGTCGGTAAAACAACGCTTAAAGAAATGAAAAGGACTGTTTTTTTAATTATTAAAATGGAAAATGTCTCAAAATGAAGCGAAAATGGTCTGAAAACTGATAAAATGTCCATTTTTTTGCTTTTTCCCAACCAAAAACTTCTTTATTTGAAGAGGAAATGAACTAAAAATGGACCATTTTAAAGCTATTAATTTATTTTTTATCATTTTCCCTTAAGGAATCGACATTCTGAAGCATTCCTTCGACGCCGGCCGACTATTATCCGAAAGATTGATCCAGTCGCATTTTCAAATCCCCTCATGGGCCACTAAAGTTCGAATTTTAAAGATTTCCCCCCTAAAAAATTGAATTTTTCCAGCTCACCGGCTTTTCCGGCACCCAATATTCACACGAATACACGGTGATCGACCCGACGAAGCAGGAAATGTCGTTGATTACAAGAAATGTCGGTTTTTCTATGGTTTTTAAAAGAAATAGCTCTTTTTCAGTTAAACGCCTCGAGTTTTCTCAGAGTCGATGAGAAGCTCACCTATCGGCCCCTTGAGGAGGATCCTACCAAGTTAGTTTTTGAGCGGGGGGAGATTCAAAAAAATGGTTTTTCTAATGAAAAAAATGGCTTGAAGGTATTTTTTTGGTGCTTTCATAGCTCACAAAAAGTAAGAAAAAGGCTCATTTTTTTCTCACTTTTTTTCTTAGAAAAAAAGACCTTTTCTTCGACTTTTTAGTCACTTTTCCTATGTCTTTTTCTGCATTTTCTTCTTTCTTGTACAATTTTACTCCAGGAGAAGTGCTTTTTCCATTTTTCGGATCAAAATCCAAAAAAATGAGGTTTTTCAATTAGCTTTTTTTAGTCACTTTTTTTCAGACACCACTCTTGCTGTTGAAAGAAAGTTTAAAAAAATTATTTTTTTAAATAAAAATTGTCATGAGAAAGTTTTTTTAGCTGAAATACCTTTGAAAAAAATGGTTTTCCATTTAAAAATGCATTGAAGGAGTTTTTTTGGTGTTTTTCATAGCTCACAAAAAGTACGAAAAAGCTCATTTTTCCCACTTTTTCTTAGAAAAAAGACCTTTTCTTCGACTTTTAGTCACTTTTCCTATGTCTTTTTCTGCATTTTTTTTTCTTACCTGTAAAATTTTACTCCAGGAGAAGAGCTTTTTCTGAGAGAAAGGTTGTAAAAAGAAGATCCAGAAAATTTTCTTCAGAAAAAAAAACTCGAGAAAAAGATTTTCCAAATAAAAATCCAAAAAAAGGAGGTTTCAGCTGCTTTTTTAGTTTCGAAAGTCTAATTTTTTTCCGTTTTTTTCATTAGAAAAAAAGAGCCTTTTCATCAGTTTTTTTGTCACTTTTTCCTTATATCTTTTTTTGCATTTTTTTCTTCTTTTTCTGTGCATTTTTTTACTCCAGGAAAAAAAGCTTTCTCAAGAAAAAAAGGTATAAAAAAATAAGAAGCCAAGAACTTTTTTTCTGTGAAATAAAAAAATGACATGAGAAGTTTTTCTAGCTGCTCTTATTGCTCATGAAAAAAACTACAAAAAGCTCATTTTTTTCCGCTTTCTTAGAAAAAAATATTCTTTTTATGGTTTTTTTGTGAAACCCTTATTGCCATCCTTGGCTGTAGGTTTTTGTGGTGGAATTTTTAAAAATTTTGACACTTTTTAAAAAGCCTTTCCATTAATTTTTTTGCCCTTTTTAGACGTCTTTTTGATTTTTCCTCTTTGTAATATACAGTTTCATCCCAGGAGAAAGGCCTGTACAAGAAAAAAAGTCATCAAAAAAATTGCTAGGTTCCTTTTTTTTCTTGAAGTCTTTCTTTAAGACCGTCCTTGACCGTGGTTTTTTTAAATTTAATTCATGAATTATTTCTATTTTTTGTTGAATTTTCAAATGATATTTCAGGACAGTACTGAAACAAGACGTGAGCGTGACAATCACATTGCCAGCTTTTGCCGATTATTGCGAAAAGACGTTTTTGAGCGTCTATGAATCGAATGCCGAGAAGGTGAGACTTCAGAAACTTCTCATAGTCTCTCAGGAAAAAAAAAACTGAATAGGACTTTTGGGAAAAAAATATCTTTATTTTTCAGATTTTGACCTTTTTTTTGCTCAAAAAATGACCACAATTAAGGAACCCCCGAGGAGTCCCTGTAGGGATTTTAACCCGGAAGTTTGAGTGGTCCCCATAGGGGTCTTTTTTTTTTTAGTTTCGGAACGCCAGAGTGGTTCCTTTAGAATTTAGGGGAAAACATCCCCTATATGGGGCAAAAAAGTGCTCCCTATAGGGGTAAGGTTTGCGATGCTCCTACTGGGAAAATTGTCATGGGCCACTAAGAGGCTCGCGAATGACTACTTTACGAAGAGGACACTAAAGTGGTCACTAAACCCACCTCTATATTGGCCACTATTTTCCGTTTTAGTGGCCACTTCAGTAGTTTTTCATCCAGTATTCTTTCCAGTAACTCTAATAATTTTAGAAAAAACAGATTGGACCAGTTATTTTGATCCATTGACCCCTAAAGGGTCCACTAAAATTTTTAGTGATCTAGTAGTAGCACTTAAACCTCTACAGTGGCCACTGATTTTTAACCCCTTAAGTGGCCACTAATTCGACTACTATAATGGTCACTAAAACGTTAAAACCCTATAGTGGCCGCTAAGAATTTTCCCAGTTCAAAATCTGACCCCTAAGCCACTAACACTCAAGTGGTCCCTATAGGAGTCCTTTTTCTAAATTTTGTCGTAAAATGTCACTATAGGGGCCACTTTTTCAAGCTTTATTATCTCCTATAGAGGGAGAAAATGGTCCCTAGAGAGGAGCCTTCAAGGTCTCCTGAGGTTGCCCCTTTAGGGACCATTTAATTTCCTCAGAAGGTCAAACTCTTACTTTTTAACATGTTGAAGCCTCCGAATTTTCTTCAAGTTTCCCGATTTCTAGGGACGAAAAGGCGTCGAATGGGTCATTGATCATCTCAAAAAGGAATACGACGATATTTCCAGTAAAGTGAGATTTTTGTCCTTTTTTTTATGGATGAATAAGCTTCAGTTTTTCAGGTGACCTCAGAAGTTCAAGGAATTTCCGGGAAAATGCGGTCGGCTTTCGGCGCAAAGCCTCAATAAATCGATTCATTTTGCTTGATTTTTGTTGTTTTTTCGATGAGTTTATAGCATTTCTTAATCTTTTTTTGATATTCAAAGATTGACTTTTTAGCGGTTTTGAAGTGGCTGATAGATTTTTTTTTTCTAGCTGAAAAATTCAGATTTCGAATTTTTTTAAATTACACGAAAAAACAGGATTTTATCCGGAATATTTTTTTATTTGGGCTTTTTTTCACGATTTTTAGGCTTTTTGGTGTTCGAAAAAAACAAAATCCAAAAAAATCTTCAAAAAAATGATTTTTTTATAAGTGATTCCAAAGGTTTCTGTGTAGAATTTTTTTGGTTCTATTTGGTGATTTTTGGACCATTTTTTTAAACAAAATTAGTGATTTATTATGATTTTTTTCCTTTTTTTGGTAACGTATTTTTGGTCCCTAGAAACCCCGAAATTACAGAATCATTTTTTTGATCGATTTTTTTCGATTTTTTTCTTCAGAAATTTTTGAATTGAATCGATGATTATTTTCTAAAAAAATCAGAAATTTTTGGCTTTTTTTCTGGTGATGTTTGGAGCATTTTTAAGCTAAATAAGAAATTTATGAGCTTCGAAAACGCATTTTGAGTATAATTTTATCCATTTATTTCGAAAATTAATAAAAACTCAATTTATCAGCCAACTTTGCTCTTTTTTTAAGCTTTTACAAGGCATCCTTGTCTTATTTTTTTCATTCTTTTTTTCATTTTAAAGGAATTTTTCCTTTTTCTTTTTACTTTATTTTTCCTTGAATTTGTGTTTTTTTGTCCCCCCAAATAACCCATTTCGTGAGCCGGTTGAATGATTAGGTTTATCGAATTTGATCAAGAATCAGGCGGGTCGCTCATTCTTGGAATATCTCGATGATTCTCACTTTTTTTCCCTTCGATTCGCAATTTTTTTCTCTTGTGTCATCTTTTTTTCTCATAGATCGACTAGTCTTTTTTTCGTATAGGAATTTTGTTGAAAGTGAAAGATTTTTATTTTTAAAGAAGCCGTGAGTTTGTAGGAAATCTCGGTTATTTTTTTGGAAGGAAAATGGCTTTTTTTTTTATTAGGAAGTATGGGAGAACCCCCCCATTATTACTAATTTTTTTCTCATTTTTTTGCCCATTTTTTTCTTTGAATTTTTACCTGAAATGGTTTTTTTAAAAAAATCCCGCTTTTTTTGATTTTTATCAAGTGTAGTGGAATCACCGCTACTTGAACTCCCCCTGAATTTTTTTCTCATTTTTTTGTCGGTTTCCTTTCAAACTTTACATGAAACGACTTTCAAAAAAATTTTATGAGAACGTATAGTTGAATCACCGCTATTTAAAATCCCCCCTAATTTTTTTATTGATTTTTTTCTTCATTTTTCCTTATATTTTTCCTCTAAATTCTATCTAACAGGGCTTTTACCAAACCCCCCCCTTTTTTTCCTATAAATTTCACTTGACACGACCCCCAAAAGCCATTGACGAATGAATAGACATTTTCCAAGACTTTTCCTACGAAAAAGTGCAAAAAGACTTATGAATCCGAAATCCAACGGTGAGAAATGTATAGGTCCAATCAAAAATGCATTCGAAATCTGAAATCCGACTCGGTTTCGAATGCAAGGATTTCATTATTTTATTTTCGGCGCGATTTTTTTTTTGCTCTAATTTTTCTTTTCAGTCTTCCGAAAAAAAGCTACGAAAAGTGAAATTTTAAATTTTTTACCTTGTAATCGAATAGCTAGTATCCAAATTTTTCACCAAGAATTTTGATAAGTTGATTGAAACGTATTTCGAACTGTTCCTATCCATTTCTATACAGAACTTTTTGAAAAATTTGCTTTTTTTGAACATTTTTTTACTTCAATAGTTCCAACGAGATGAAATCTTGCAATTTTGAACCTTCATAAATTTTTTTCAAAGACCTTCTTTGGCAATTTTTTAGCTCAAATTTTTTTAATATGAGCTAAAAAAAAGCATTTTTAATAGAAAGTTTTACTTCAAGCTGACGGAGATAAATTTCTAATGATAAGAGCCTTTCTGAGTTTTTTTACAGATCCTGAAATATTTCTGTAGACTTGAAGGCATAGGGGCTGTAAAAAATGGGGTTTCAGGTGAAAGCAGTATCTTGTATAGTTTTTCTTTGCGAATCGAATGCTGTACTCAAAAAAATTACAGATGTGACTACTTTAGAAGAAAAACGCGATTTTACTTTCCCGCCTTTAATTTTGAAAAAAGCTTTGGATCGGCCTACGGACAACTGTTTACAGTAGCCGTACACGCGATGTTGCGGACATCTCATTAGACTCGCATTTTGGGAGAAATAACCGGATATCTGCTTCAAATCAAGGGTTTCTTTTCTGAAAAAACATTGAGTCAAACAGAAAACACACCGATAATAAAGAAAACACAAAATATTGCTATCCCAATCGAAACCTGCTCATCATTTTTCACCAGAAAAGCATTTTTGCGATTAAAGTTTGCAAATTATACATAAATAGAAAGCTTTTGTGACGAAAAGAACTTTGGTGACAACAGAAAAAATTGAAAATTGAAAGAAACGAAGAAAAAAGCGAAAATCCGGAAGATGGCGTTACGTGTTGTCCATAGAGCAACTTTACTGCAAAGCGCCCTTTTCGCGGGAACACAAGCTTTCCTTTCTCCGAATTTGAATTATTTTTTCTACAAAACTAGGAAGTTCGATACGTTTTCAAGTTCACCGTTCGATTTGCAATGAAAAGGCTATAAATCGGATAATTAGTTCTTTAATTGAGATTTTCTTTGGCTTAAAGGTTCCCTAATGGATTTTCATGTCATTTTCAAACTTCTAGGGATTTCTTCAGGACCCTAAAAAAAGATCTGCAAGTTTTTTTATCAGATAACTATTTTTCAGAATTAACTCATCTGACGCTTAATTAATTGACTTCAATCATATTTTTCCTCGGATTCCATAAAAGGTTCTTTATTATTTTTTTAAGCTTTAAAGGGATCTCTTAAGCTATGAAAATGTTCTCAAAATGATGCGATTTCAATCAATTTAATATTTTGATTGGATTTTTGACCACATATTCTTTTTTTTCTGTAAAAAGCCTTTTCCATTGAAAATGAAGCTAAAAAGTCATAAAAACAGAGTTTCTTCGAAAGATTATCGTTAGAATCTACTGCAGTTCAATTATAACCATAAATAATTGACTTTGACGAGATCTAGGTCTCATAATGGATTCTTATCTTGTTTTCAAGCTTCAAGGGATCTCTTTGGGGTTTCAGAGGAGATGTTCAGCTCTAAAAATTTCTGAAAATGATGCGATTTCAATCAAAAAGTTTTTTAAATGTTATTTTTTTGATCTTATACCTTTGAAAAAAAGAAGAAATTGTTGTAAAAAAATTAGGATTTTTTTCAGGAAATTATCATTAGAATCAGCTATTTTTTTCAAAAAAATTGGAATGTTTAATTAAAGTTAATGAGGTTTTCTTCGGATTCTAGGCCATAATGGATTTTTAAGTTGTTTTCAAGCTTGAAGGGATCTCTTAAGGACCTCGATAAATATCTTCTTTACCTCCCAAAAGTATTTTTCTTTTCAAAAAAATTAGGTTTCCAAGGACATTATCTACATATATGAAGGCCTTTCTTCGAAATTAGCTAATTGAAGCCGAATTAATTGACTTTAACGAGATTTCCCTGGCCTTCCAGGCTCCATAATGGATCCTTAGGCGGACCGCATAAATCTGACGAGTAGACTTGCCAATTGTTTCCATTGCCCTCCCCAGCGGACAGATCTCATTTGCATGCAGATTGAATTTGCAAAGGAAATCTATAAGCTCCCGAGATTTTCCTCGCTTTTTCTTCTTTTTTTTCTCGAAATCTTGTCCTTTTCTTGAATTAGAAGGATCTTGGAAGATCAGTGAGTTTTTGAAAGTCGATTTTCTCTTGAAAATTAATTTAAAATGGTGGATTTGATCATCAGAACCGTTCAAAAAAATGGATCTAAAAAGCTAAAAAAATTCGGAAAAAGACTTGATTTTTTTCCCTCGAAATCCGTAAAAAAATCAAAATTTCAATGATATCCCTTGAAAATTTCAATTAAACTAAATAAACTCACTTCCAATTTATTATATGTCTCCCGATTTTTCGAAGTTTTCATGCAACGCTGTCGCGACGCGTTTTTGGCGCCAATACAAATTTTTTTGGCTTTTTTTCAAATTTTTCCTCGTTTAAAAAAATCGATTAATTTACATCAAATAACTCCCAAATATGGTATTTTTTTATGAAAGAAATGGAGATAGCTGCAAAAGAATCGCAAATATTTCGACTAATCCGGTGCGATAGAAATGCGATATCGCAAAAATGCCGCTCTGTCCTCGCGCGGGTCTCGCATTTCTCAAGCACTCAAAATAAAAGTTCAAAAAATAAAACGCCAAGAAAATGCAAGACAGTCGCGGCTATAAAGCAGCACTCTTGCGATGTCGCCAAAGTACCGCTAGCGACATCGCTTTCATCACGGCAGTTATTTTTAGATTCCAACAATCTGAAGTTTCAAAATTTGTGCTTTTTATGATTATCAAAAGAGATAGCTGCAAAATTATCACAAATATTTCGACTAGTCTGGCGCGATAGAGAAGCGATATCGCAAAAATGTCGCTCTGTCCTCGCGCGTGTCTTGCATTTTTCTAGTCGCGACATCGCGTTTCTCAAGCACTCAAAATAAAAGTTACAAAATTTCAAAATTGCGCGGTCTCGAGTACAATGCAGCACTCTTGCGATATCGCCAATGTACCGCTAGCGATATCGCTTCCATCATGGCAGTTATTTTTAGTGCAGGCTCCAAAAGCAACCCTTTTTCATGCCGTTGTATCATTCTGAACTTTCAAGAATAAATTTGAATATTTCCTTCACGCTAAAAAGCAGCGATGTCGCGAATGTCGCGAATGTCCCGCCAGCGACATCGCTTTCCTCCAGCCAGTTATTTTTACATTAGTGTAGGCTCCAAAAGCAACCATTTTTCAAGTCAGTGCAGCTTTCTGTACCCCCCTTCCCCCAAAGTGCAAAAAAATCCAATCCAAATTGAAAAAAATCCCCCTCTGCCATCCCCGTATTAATAAAATAATAAGTAGACACTCGAGGTGGAAACAATTATTTATGAACTAGCGCGTAATTAGCGGCCACTTGAGTGCCCTCCAAGCTTCTTCTTCTTCTCGAGAGTCCTTAATTTACGCCCGAAATCCTCCCCCCGACTCCCCCGGCGGCCGCCAGTTTTTGCAACAAAAGGAGAGACAATTTATTGGACTTTTCAGAGTTTCTGGAGTAAATTTGATTGAAAATTGACAAAAAAATAATTTTTGAAAATTTTTTGAGTTTCACCTTATTTGGCTTCGAAAAAGTGGTCACTCTAGGGGTTTTAATTAACGGTCACTCTAGGGGCATTCTAGTTGTCCCAATACGTCTTTTCAACGTTCAGATCAGAACAAAAAATCACAAGACCACTATAGGGACCACTTAAGATTTTGTGGCTTTGGGGTGAGGGCTTAAATCCCTATAGGGACCACAATTTTGTCCACTCTATGGGCTTATTTTTCTCTGACCCCTCCAGTGACCACTTTGGCGTTTCTAAGAATGGCTCCGCCTCTATGTAGATTACAAACAAAAAAAAAAACTAAAGAAGGGCTAAAAAATTCCAATCAAGACCATTTTTTTCAAAATCCTTCAATATTTGATCATTAGAAGGTATCATTTTCCCTCCTTTTCATCCCATTTCGGATGAAAAGTTGACCTTTTCGTGGAACCGAACGGAATTACGCTTGGGGCTTGTTAATGGGTCCGTCGAGGAAGATTCAATTTAAGATTCGCGAACCTGAATTTCCTCGGAACTTCGACTTTACTGTTTTGAGGACTTTTGATTTCTTTTTAATTTTAAATTGACCTGGAAGAACATTTTACTGGCCCACAAAAGGCTCAGAGGTCACTCTGAGAAAGTTGAAGTGGGTCCTTAAGGGAGTTTGAGATTTAGTGGGACCTTCAGGAAGTGTAAAAAGACCCCCTGAAGGGAACACATCAAGGACCCCCTTATAAAGCAAAAATCCCTATAGTTGGCCCTAAATGACCATCAAGGGAGCCCTTTAGGGAATTCTTTTCAACTTTAAATTGACCTGGAAGAACTCTTTCACAGTGTTCCAAAAGAGACGGCGGCAAGCGAAAAAAAAAGGTCGTCGCAATGGGGCGAAAACGCGAGTTTTTTCTAACGCAACGCGGTGCGGCGCGTGTCACCCCCACAAAATTTCATTCACTTTTAATACGGTTTTTTCTCTTTTTCTTGCGTATTTTACCATTCTTTCGTTTTTTTTCACATTGTATGTCTTCTCAAAACGTGTTTATCGCGTTTTCCAGAGATTTGAAGTGATTTTCGATTGTTTTCGTCACAGAAATTTGCATTAAAAGGACATTTTTGATGACAACTTATTTCGCATAAGATATTTCGTTTGTTTTTTTGTTTTAGAATTTTCAAATGGACTTTCTTAAGAGAAACGCTGTGAGATTTTTCTCAAAATTTTTTTTTCGAGGCAGTATTCGACAAAATTATTCCTGAAAATGTCATTTTGGGTGACAACTTTATTCGTACAAGCTATTATGTATCTGTTTTTGTTTTAAAACGTTCAAGTGGTATTTCTTAAGAGAAGTGCTCGTAGTTTTTTCTCACTTTCCCCTTTGGAAGTTCGATTTGACGAGTTTTCCTAAAAAACGACATTTTGGGAGATATTTTGTTTTGCAAAAACTTTTTCGTCTCTTTCTTCATTTAAATTTGTTCGTCATAATTATATACACATTAAAAATCTTCGAAAACTTGCGAGAACTTAGGAAAAACATCATTTAATGGTCTTTTCCCAACCACTAAATCCACAAAACTTGACTCTCATTCCCGCGCCCCTATTGCAATAAACCGTGCCGCTGTTGCAGTCAGCCACGCCTACTGACCACAGCTGCCGCTCGTTTGGGAACACTGTGTCTTTTTGGCGCAGGAAAGTTTAGAGGTCACTCTGAGAAAGCTTAAGTGGGTCCTTAAGAGTTTAGAGATTTAGTGGGACCTTTAGGGAGTGTACGAGGACCTTATGAAGGGAAGGCTTGAAGAACCATTTCAAAAATCCCTAAAGGGGTAAGTGACCATTTAAGGGCGTTCTATAGAAAGTGTATAGTGGCCTCGTGAAGGGAGCACTTGAAGAACCACTTATAAAGCAAAAACCCTTTAGGGGGTCCTAAATGACCATTTAAGGGGTCCCTATAGGGAATTTAAAAGAACCTGCGCGAGGGAGTTCTTGAAGGATCACTTATAATGCAAAAATCCCTATAGGGGGTCCTAAATGACAATTTAAGGGGGTACTATAGGGAGTGTATGAGAACCTTATGAAGGGAGAGCTTAAAAAAACCGTTTATTAAGCAAAAATCCCTAGAGGGAGCCCTAAATGACCATTTAAGGGGTCCCTATAGGGAATTTAAAAGAACCTGCGCGAGGGAGGACTTTAAGGACCACTTGTAAGGCAAAAAACTTTATAGGGGGTCCTAAATGACCACTTAAGGGGTCCCTATAGGAAGTGTATGAGGACCTCCTGGAGGGAGAGCTTGAGGGACCCCTTATAAGGCAAAAATCCTTATAGGGGGCCCTAAATGACCATTTAGGGATACCTATAGGAATTTTAAAATAACCTGCTTAAGGGAGAACTTGGAGGACTACTTATAAAACAAAAATCCCTGAAGGGGGTCCTAAATGGTTATTCAAGGGGTCCCTACAGGGGCGCAAAGGGGTGTTCCTTTAGTATACCCCCCCTTTGCTCCCTCTAGGGCCCACTCCAACTTTTCTTAACTCAAGGCCATTTTTTCCGAAATTTTCGCTGATGGCTCTTCAAATTTTCGACGTAAACAACTAGAATTGTATCGAAATTGGCAGGCCACAATTAAAAGAGAAAAGAGGTTCTGGAAAAGGCATCGAGGTAAGTAGAAGGGTAATTCGAGTGGCGGAAAACGGCCAACCGGTCCCTTTCCTCTTCACCAGTTCACCTCCTCCTCAATGGAAAAACGACCTTACTATTCCAAATGCCAAGATTTTTCCTTCTTTGTTCGTTTCTTTTATGGTACTGTAGTTACTGCAAGAAAATTGGTTTCCTTTTTTTGTGGAATTTTTTTTTTCTGAGTTCCATCGGCTTTCTTTCCATGAATATGTGCGCTCCACTGCGAAAATTGCAACTTTTCAGCTTCTTGAAAATATTTTATGTACTGTAGTAGTACTGTAGTTGCTGCAATTGAATTGATTTCATTTTTCTGTGGTTCTGGACATTTTTTTTTGGTCTGACAAAAATTTTTTTGAGTTCCATTACCGTGAAAATGTGCGCTCCACTGAAGAATTTCCAATTTTTCAACTTCTTGAAAATATCTGGTATACTGTAGGGGTATTGTGGTTACTGCAAGAGAATTATTTTTCTGTTTTTGTGGTTTTTGGAATTTTTTTATTATCTATTATTTTATTTTTTCTGAGTTCTATTTCCATCAATATGTGCGCTCCAGTGGAAAAATTGCAATTTTCCAGCTTTTTTGAAAAAATTTGATTTACTGTAGGAGTACTGTAGTTCCTGCAAGACAATAGGTTTTTTTAAAAAAATGATTTTTGGGATTTTTTTATCATTGTTTTTTATTTTTTCTGAGTTCCATTTCCATGAAAATGTGCGCTCCACAAAAATTTCCGATTTTTCAGCTTCTTGAAGCTATTTCATATACTGTAGGGGTGCTGTAGTTCCTGCAAGAGAGTTATTTTTCAGGTTTTGTGATTTTTGGAATTTTTTTCATTATATTTTATTTTTTCTGCGTTCTATTTCCATTAATTCTGGCCCTTTTTTGTCCCGACCCGACCTAAAAGATAAATATCCGACTTTTTCTACGACAAAAATAACGTTTTTCGGTTCTTTTTTTCACCTAGTTATCAACAGGGACTAACAAGTAAAAAAGAATTTTTGGGCAAATTTACGATAGAAAATTTAATTTAAGGACCAAAGCCCGGGCCGGCCCAAGCCATTCTCGGGATCTTTCAAGTCTTCTTTTTCTTTTTTTATCTCGTTTTTAAAAAAACCATGTTTGTAACGTTTTTTTATAATTTTGAAGCGATTTTAGCTCAATTTGAAACATATTTTGAAGCAATTTCGTTTCTAACGTTTTCTGAAGACCTTTTTTCAAGGAATTACCGGAAAAAATCTTGAGGCCTTTTTTTCAAATTAAGCTTGAAAAGAGCACAGTTTTGTAAGGTTTCCACTATTTTTTCGGACTCCGGCTCGTTTTGGAGCAAATTTGGAGGCATTTTCTCCTTTTTTCAAGGCTTCTTATGAACCTTTTTGAAGGGATTTTCAAACAAAAAGGACTCCGAAGGTCTTTTTTAATTGTAGGTAGAAAGACAAAATTTTTGTGGGATTTTCATGATTTTTCGAGTTTCGACTCATTTTGGAGGTCATTTTGAAGCTATTTTACTCCTCCTTTTTTTCAAAACCTTCTAAAACTCTTTTAAAAAGGGATTTTTGGACAAAAAGGCATCAGAAGGTCAAAATTTTTCCAGATTAAGGCAGAAAAGAGCACAGTTTTGTAAGGTTTTCACTATTTTTCGGATTTGGGCTCATTTTGAAGAATATTCGGAAACAATTTTATTTTTTCTTTTTTTCAAAACCTTCTAGAAACCTCTTAGAAAGAGAATTTGAAAAAAAAACTCCGACAATAGAAAAAAAGGGGACAAAAATTATACGATTCTGGAAAATGTTTTAGTGGCCCCTATAGGGTTTTGACTTTTAAGTGGCCACTATAGTAGTCAAATTAGTGGCCACTTGAAGGGTTAAAAATTAGTGGCCACTATAGAGATCTAAGTGCTAATACTAGACCACTAAAAAATTTTAGTGGCCACTTTAGGGGTCAATGGATCAACATAACTGGTCCCTGTTTGTTTTAAAATTATCAGGGTTACTGGATGAAAAACTACTGAAGTGGCCACTAAGACGGAAACTAGTGGCCACTGTACATGTGGGTTTAGTGGCCACTTTAGTGACCTTGGCGAGCCTCTCTAGTGGCCACTTAAAATTTTCCCGGTTTGGCTCAATTTGGAGCACATTTCGAATTTTTTTTGGCTAATTCTCGAAGTAGCAACAAAAAGCCTGCCTTCGGGCAACGTAGATGCAAATTGGGATGGAAACGTCGTTTTGTGAAAAATGCAAATTGGGCGATGAAGGGGGCTGATTTGTGCCGCCGCCCCGGGGGCCCGAACACAACGACGAAAACCCGATTTGGCATGACCTGCCCCCCTTCGTCTTTTGTGTGAGCCCGCATTTATTGTCTTCTTGTTAGAAGGAAGAGCAGCAGAAGCTCCGTCTTATTAACTGGGGGAGGCTTCTTTTTCTTCTTTTCTTCTTCTTCTTCTTTAGTCGTTCCTTTTTCGGATTTTTTAGTGGTATTTTCAGTTGAGAATAGCTAGAGGTGCTTCTGTTTTTGTTCTCAACCTTATTTTTAAAAAAGGAAGCATTGAAGTCTCCAAAATGTATATACTTATCAACTGTAGGCTTCTTCTTCTTGTTCAGTCGATCCTTTTTTGGATTTTTGAGTAGAATGATTCCTCGAAATTCCAAATAGCCGCCAAAAAATGAAAAATATAACCGAATTTCGGAAATTCAGAGATGATTTTGAATTTCGCGGAAGTTACTTGAACACGTCATGTGCTAGAGCGACGCAGTGCATGCACACTACACACCACACTTAACGGAAAAAAAAAGCCGTGTGTTCTTTTTAGCTTGAAAATGGCTACAGATGCTTCATTTTTATCGTCTTAGCCTTGTTTTTAAACAAAGGAAGCATTGACGGTTTCAAAATTCTTTCCTTTTTTGGATTTTTGAGTAGAACGTTCTTGTATTTCAGTTTAAGCATGGCTAAGAAGGCTTTTTTTCAACTTGATAAAAAAATGAAAAAAATCATTTCAAAGAGATTTTTCTTCTGTTTTTTTCTGATTTTAGTTGTCCCCCCTCTTTATTTTTGTCCCTTTTTTTCCGTGAATTTTTTTAAGGCGAACGCCATTTTTTTCCATTTTTTGAACGCCTAGAGATGCCTAATTTTTATCTTTTGGCTTTTTTTTTTCAAAAACGACTGCTCAAGTTTTGTGAACTTTTTTTTTAAAATTTCAGTTTTTCGCTTTTTTCACCGTAATTTTGATTCAGGACTTCTTCTCATTTTTCTTTTTGACTTTTTTATTTTCGAATAGAATTTTATTGTAGGCCTAATTTTGATCGTTTCAATGAGGAAAAAAAGGTCGAATAAGAAAAAAAAAAAGGGTTTTTTTCTTATTTTTTTGCAAATTTCGTTCCATTTTTGACTACTAAAACCCATTTTTTTGGAATTTAATCAATATTAAATTCATTGCTAACTACATGAAAAATATCCCAAAGATGTCTGACTCTCTAATTTTGCACACTATCTCGTTAATCTTAGAAGATCTGGTAGTACTGTCTCAAGCCACAGTAAATGTTTCGAAAAAAGTGAAAAATGTCTTTTTTTTTCCCTTCTGACGTCACAACTGGTCAGCAAGGCTTGGAATTTCTCTCTTTTTTTTCCCATCGGAGCACACTTTCTCATTGCTCCGTCGTCGCCCCGCCCACCCCGAGGCTCTCGCTTTAAACTCGTCGCGAACCCCTCCGACGTGCTCTTTTGCTGTCCCTTGCGCAGTTGTACCGCCGTTTTTTTTCCGTTGTTCAATTCGACTGAGTCTTGGTTCCTGGATTCCTGGTTTTATATTGATAAAAAGCCTATTTTTTGCCTATAATTTTCGAAAAAGTTCAAAAATTATTTTTTTCTTTTTCATCAAATTAAGCTTGGTTTTTTTCTTGGTTTTTTGGTTTTATATTGTTAAAAAACACGAATTTTACCTATTTTTTTTCAAATTCTCATTAAAAAATAGAAAAAAAGTTACAATTTGCATCATTTTTTTAGCTTTTTTTATTCAACAAAAACTTGATTTTTTTCCAAGATTATTAGTTTTTTTTATCCATAATCGTCTTAATTTCTTCCTTAACATTTTGAGCTTCTTCATTAGAAAATCATAAAAGTTCTTCATTAGATCTGATTAAAAATTCATTCCTCATTAACAAAAAAAAAAGCAAATTTGATTTTTTTTTTTGTTTTTTTTTCATCAAATTAAGCCTGGATTTTTAGAATTTCTGTTTATAAAAAAATAGGCATTTTTTTCTCTACCCTTTTCAAAATATCTTCTGTAGGCTTTGAATACCTTGAAAAGTAAAAAGCTCCATTTTCTGCTTTTTTTGTCTTTTCCATTCTATTCTGCCTTGGTTTTTTTGATTGGATTTTGATTTTTTTCATTGAAAAAAAGCGGAAAAATCATTTTCCTAGATTTTTTTTAACTTCTTCTGAATGATAAGCAGGCAAAAATGTTTTTAGAAGATATAACTTTATTCAAAAATTACCTATAAAGCTTGGAAATCAATTAAAATATCTTGTAAATTACTTTTTTCCGTCTTTTTATTCGATCTTTTTTCTCTTGACTATTGATTTTCTATGAAAACTCTTTTTTTTTCAAAGAAAAATGTCTTTTGTTGTAGTTCTTGTGTTCAAGAACGCATTTCGTAACTCTCAAGAACTTACAAACAAAATTTCGAGAAAAAAAGAGAAAAAAAACTGGATTTTGTGCCGCCGCCGCGTGAACTGTGTTTATTGCGCCGTTCGTTGAGTTTTTTTTGTCTTTTTTTTGTGATTTCAAGACAATTTTCTAGTTGATGAGTAATTCCGCGTCATTTTTTTAGAAGTTTTTGGAAAAAAAGATCAAAAAAAGTTTGAGAGTTTCAGAATTTTTCGTCATTTTTTTCATGCATTTTTTTCATGGTTTTTTTCAAAGTTTCTATTTTTTTGAATATTCAAATTTTGTACAGAAAAAAATCTGAAAATGTAAAAAAATTACGATGGAAAAAAACGCTGTAATCGTCAAAAAAATGAATTATTTGAAAATGGCGAATTTTTTTGGTTTAATTATAACCTATCATTCAGGATTTTTGAAAAAAATATCAAGTTTCTCAGGATTTTTTTGAAATTCAACACTTTTTCGGTTTTTTTGTGACAAAAAATATGTCAAAAAATCAAAATTCGAGAATTTTTCCTTTTTTTCGTTTTTTTTTGTCACAAAAAAATATTTTTTTCTCATCATTTCCTGGGCCCTCATTTGCCTCGATTCATTCGAGATTTCCCGGACAAATGTGCCGTCTGTTGTGTCCTTCGAAATTGGGGCTAAAAACGGACAAAGTGACGGGACTAATTGGTCCCAATTCGCGCATCTCATCATCCCCCCCCGGCTGCTTGTTTTTTTCTTCCTCCCCTAAGCCGTTCTCCATTATCTCGCATCTTTTTCTGCTCATTTCGCCCGTTTTTCTCAATGCTATTTGAAGTATTTGTGTATTTTTTTGAGTTTTTTTCCAGTCTTTTTTAGAGTTTTTGGTCCGAAAATTTTCATTTTTATCAGAAAAATCCCATTTTACAAGCCTCAAAATGAAGCCAAGGTCAAATTTCCATTGCAAAGTTGAATTTATTCCGTTTTTGTTAACAGTTTTCGATTTATGGACCTCAAAAAAAAATATCGAAATTCTAAAAGAAAAGCTTTTTTCTACGTTTCGGAAGTTTTTTCTGATCGAAAAGTGCAATAGTTCCAGATAAGCTTCTTTAAAAATCGGTTTTGTGATGAGAAATCTGCTCATTTTGCCGTTTTTTTCAAGTGATTCTGTGGTTTCAGAAGCTTCAAAAACAGGTTTTTTTGTGATTCTGCTCATTTTTTTCCGTTTTTTTCTCAGTGCTTTTTTTGAAGTATTCTCGTGGATTTTTGAGTTTTTCCAGTCTTTTTTAGAGTTTTTGGTCCGAAAATTTTCATTTTTATCATAAAAATCCCATTTTTAGAAGCCTCAAAATGAAGCCAAGGTCAATTTTCTATTGCAAAGCTGAATTTATTCCTTTTTTTAAACATTTTCTGATTTATGATCTTTCAAAAAATGTATTTTTTCTCAATTTTCCAGCTTTCATCGCTTCAAAACAACAGGTCTTGTATCAAAATCGAAAATTCTGATAAAAGCCCGATTTTTCCCGATAAAAACCTTTCAGAACAGATTTTTGATACTGCGAAACGCTTTCCCCTCTTTTTTCAAACCCCAAAAGTCAATATAAACAATAAATCACAGGGGGAAAGCCTCCCTGGCGCCTTTCGAACCACTTTCTGTTGCAATCACGTCTCTTTTCGTTGATTTCGAAGCGGTTTTTTGAACTTTTTAAATATTAAACGTTCCAAAAACGTTTTCCATTGTCCTTTTCCCGTCGTCAAGGTCTTTTTTGCCATTATGAATAGAACTGGTTCGAGGTCCTGCTTTTTCCTCGACGGAAAATCAATAAAATTTGACGGACGATGATTGTTTCGTTGCGGCTTTCCGTTGGATATATTGGATCTTTTGATGGCTTTTGATTGAAATATGGAAACTGAACTTTCGATTAAATAGGCATTTATCAAAGAAAAAATCCTTTTGGTGACTTTTTACATAATGACAGGTCGAATGCGGCTTTCAAAAATGGTTTTTTTTAAACTTTAAATGCTTTTTCGTGAATATGACTGCTGATTTTTCACTTCAAAGCTCGATTTTCAATCAAAAACTGGATCTTTTGTTGGCTTTTGATTAAAATAGGGAACTGGGATTCGATTAAATATGCATTTATCAAAAAAAAAAATGCCCGTGTATGGTTTTGGTGACTTTTTACATGATAAAAGAGCGAATGAGACCATTCAAAAAAACAGTTTTTTTGAATTTTTTTGTGAACCTGATCGTTTATTTTTTTACTTCAAAGTTCCATTTTTCAATCAAAAAAATTATATCTTTTTTTCAGACTTGTGATTGAAATATGGACACCGGGATTCGATTAAATATGCATTTGTCAAAAAAAAGATTCGTATAGGGTTTTGATGACTTTTCACATGATAACAGGTCGAATGAGGCTTTCAAAAATGGTTTTTTGACTTTTTGTAAACCCAATTGTTAATTTTTCACTTGAAAAATTAAATTTCGATCAAAAATTATATCTTTTTCAGACTTTTGATTGAAATATGAGACAGGGATTCGATTAAATATGCATTTCACTAAAAAAAAGATCCATATATGTTTTTGGTGACTTTTCACATGAAAACAGGTCGAACGAGGTTTTCAAAAATGATTTTTTTCATTTCTTAAGGCTTTTTTTGTGAATATGGCTGTTTATTTTTCACTTCGAAAACTCAAATTCCAATCAAACTGGTTTTTAAAATCCCTAGAATTATCTTATGAGAATGATAACTTTTTAGCTGGTTTTTTGATGCCCCAGATAAAGTTCTTGAAAGTTTCCATCTTTAAAACTTGTCAGTTTTCAAGAAACAAGGGCTCAAAGTCGAAGAAAACCATGAAAAAGTGGTCGAATGGGACATTTTTAAACTTTGAGCCATGCTTACTCGAAAAATGGGACGTTGAGGAGGTTGAGATTTTGAGGATTTTTTTATCTTGTACATAAAAAAATATTCTGGCCAAGTTCCGGGGAATTTTACATAAAAAAATAAAAATTGATTTAAAAAAATAAAAATTGATTCTTTGTAAATTTTTTTGTTGCTTTTTCTTTTTTTCTTTTTTTCTAGTCTTTGAGGTCCTAGAAAAAAAGCTGAAGGCTATCTTTTTGAACTTTTTTTGACCCCCCGCCTAAAAAAATTATCAAATAATTAGACAAAGTATCGTCGAGCACACCAACCAGTACTTATCGAATACTTCGGGTAGTGCTCAAATTTTTTTTATTACTGGTTTTTGGAGCCAAGAAATGACGGGGGGGGAGCAACCAGAAAAAAGCGGGGGAGAGGATTTTTGAGAGAAGAAATTTAAAAGGTTAAAACTATACCTATTTGAGAGATGAATGCAAAAAAAGTGTGTAGAATTAGATTCCTAAAGTTCTGGAGAGTGCCATGATTTCCGCACTTTTTGAAATAATTTTTGGATTTTTTTGGTGGATTACGGTAGCCTTATTATAAATTCTTTTTTTGATTTTTTTTATCCTAAATTGACATATTTCACGATTATCGACTTTTCTCTGGTTTGAAATTGTTCTCATCGCCCCCCTGCGGTTTCCGGTTGGGGGTGAGGGACAGCTTTTTTTCTTGATGAAAAAAATTTGACCGACCTTTGAATCTTGTTGATCTCTCGAATCTCTCTGCACTTCCTGTTGGGACGACCGTAAATTCAGTAAATGTCACGAGGCGCGTAATTGCCGGGGAGCAGCCGCGCGATAAGCTCTCCCCCCTCAGATCGCATCTCCTTGGCGGCATCGCTTGTCCCATCTCGTTTCTGTAATTTGTCACACGTTCCGATTCATCTCCCTTCTTCCTCGTTTCTCGGCTCTTTTGGCTCAAGATTTTTGCCGGAAAACATTTTCATTCCCTAAGAATTGACTTTTTCTAACCTGTCTGCGCCCTCTTATCTCTCACAGGGAGTCATAGACCCTATTAAAATGAGAGAGCGCAGAGAAATAAAGACTTTTAATTTTGGCCTGAAAAATTTGATAAAAAAGGACATTTTGAAAAGGTTCATTCCCTAAGAATTGAGATATTCTAGCCTGTCTGCGCTCTCTTTTCTCTCACTGGGAGATTTTTGATCTCTGTCCCTTTTTTTGTGGTATTCCATCCCACGAAGAAAAATTGAGAACTTGTCGAAATTCGCAGAAAATGCCCAAAAATGAATGAATTGAAACAAATTTCCTCGAAAATCTGACAATGGATACACGAGAAAAAAATTTCCCGCCAATATTTTTAAATTTTCAACTCAAACAGAATTTTTACAGAACATTTTTCTCTATTGAAATTTCTAAAATGAACTTTTTCAGTTTGAAAAACAAACCTCTGAGAAATAAGTTTCAGCTGGCTCGTATAAATACATCATTACTCTGTCTTTTCGTTAAATTCCAAAGAAACTGAGCTTTTCTAACATGTCTGCGCTCTCTTTTCTCTAACTAGCAGGAGTCATAGACCCTATTAAAATGAGAGAGTGCAGAGAAATGAAGAACTTTCATTTTGGCCCGAAAAAATTGACAAAAAAAGGACGTTTCGAAAAAGTTTATTCCCTAAAATTGATTTAAAAAAAATGTCTGACCTGTCTGTGCCCTCTTCTCTCTCACCTGCGAGGTCATAGGAACGTGAAAATAGCATGGAAACATGAGAGGGCCGTCGAGAGATGAGAACCCTATTAAAATGAGAGAGCGCAGAGAAATCAGGGATTTTCATTTTGTCACGGAAAATTCGACAAAAAAGGACATTTCGAAAAGGTTCATTCCACAAAAGTTGAGCTTTTCTGACCTGTCTGCGCCCTCTTTTCTCTAACTAGCAGGAGTCATAGACCCTATTAAAATGAGAGGGCGCAGAGAAATCAGAAATTTTCAATTCGGGCCGAGAATTTTGACAAAAAAGGACATTTCGACTTCAATAAGTTCCATTCCTTTTCTTGACTTGACGAAACATTTTGATTGGCTCGAATTGGTTTGGAAAAAGAAAACGGAAGCCTCCCGTCCGCCTTCCCTACATGAGTTAAAAGCCCATCAGAGACGGACATCGTTCACTTTGACCGCATTTTTCCACGTTAGTTTTATGGTGCGTTCAGCAACGGCCCATCCTCCATATAGGAATGAGAACGGAATTTCCGCTTTTCTGGGTTTTTGTCCGGAAAAGTAGATTTTTCAAGTTTTCAGCTCGTTTTTTGATGTACCAGATGAAAATCCTCAAAGTTTCCATCTTCTAAAATTTGTCAGTTTTCAAGAAATCAGGCCTCAAAGTCGAAGAAATCCATGAAAAGTAGTTTAATGGCATAACTTTTTTTCCTTTTTTTCGGTTCAGGAACGGCCCATCCTCCATATAGATTACCGGTTTTTCGAGTTTTGGTCCAAAGAAAGTAGATTTTTCAAGTTTTCAGCCTGTAAGATAGGTCTGATAAGGTCAAATATTGATATAATTTACGGCTGGTTTACGAAAAATCATATTTTTCCTTTTTTTATTGGTTCAGTAACGTCTCATCCTCCATATAACGAAAACAAAATTTCCGCTTTTTTCTGGTTTTTCAAAGAAAGTAGATTTTTCCAAGTTTTTCAGCCTGTAAGATAGGTCTCATAAGCTCAAGAATTGTTAAAATTAATGGCCGGTTTATGAAAAAAAAATTATTTTTTTCCTTTTTTTCGGTTCAGGAACGGCCCATCCTCCATATAGATTACCGGTTTTTTTCGAGTTTTTGGTCCAAAGAAAGTAGATTTTTTTCAAGTTTTCAGCCTGTAAGATAGGTCTGATAAGGTCAAATATTGATATAATTTACGGCCGGTTTACGAAAAAATCATATTTTTCCCTTTTTTTATTGGTTCAGTAACGTCTCATCCTCCATATAACGAAAACAAAATTTCCGCTTTTCTGGTTTTTTTTTTTCAAAGAAAGTAGATTTTCCAAGTTTTCAGCCTGTAAGATAGGTCTCATAAGCTCAAGAATTGTTAAAATTAATGGCCGGTTTATGAAAAAAAAATTATTTTTTTCCTTTTTTTCGGTTCAGGAACGGCCCATCCTCCATATAGATTTCCGTTTTTTCGAATTTTTGTCCAAAAAAATTATTTTTTTCAAGTTTTCAGCTTGTAAGAAGGTCTGATAAGGTCAAAAACTGATGAAATTCATGACCGGTTTACGAAAAAAAAATAATTTTTTCCTTATTTTATTGGTTCTGGAACATCCCATCCTCCATATCGATTACCGTTTTTTAGAGTTTTTGTCCTGAAAATGTCGATTTTTCAAGTTTTCAGCCTGTAAGATAGGTCTGATAAGGTCAAAAATTGATATAATTTACGACCGGTTTATGAAAAAAAAAGACATAATTTTTTCCGTTTTTTTTTCGGTTCAGGAACGGCCCATCCTCCATATAGATTTCCGTTTTTTCGAATTTTTGTCCAAAAAAATTATTTTTTTCAAGTTTTTCAGCTTGTAAGAAGATCTGATAAGGTCAAAAAAATTGATAAAATTCATAGCCGGTTTATGAAAAAAATCATTTTTCCTTTTTTTATTGGTTCTGGAAGGCCCTTCTTTCATATAGAAATGAGAACAGAATTGCATTTTTTAGAGTTTTTGTCAAAAAAAAGCTTTTATTACTTTTAATCCATAACTTAGGTCTGATACGCTTCAAACCTGTTATAATACGTCAATTTGTTTTGCTTTTTGATTTGCCATGTATTTTTTTATATTGTATTGAATGACAACCCGGAAAGTCTAGTGAGAGGAGAAATACCAGAAAAATCATCAAAATGGGCCTTTTTTGGTGCTTTGAGGCCTCATTTCATATTGAGACTTTCCAGTACCGTTTTGGAAAATGTGATCTTTTTTTGTAAGGGAAACTACATTCCTTATAAGGTCAGTAGATCTGAAAATCTCAAAAATCCAATCATCATTTTTCGGCCCAGCTGTACAAGTTGTTTTGAAGAGGCGAAGAAAATGAATATCTATTCCATCTATCAATCCAAATTTTTTTGGCGCGAGACTGATGAATCTTGAAGGTTCGTGTCACAGGATATTACCTCCCGTCGATTGCGTGCCGAGTTGCGTCGACTCGTCCACCATGATATATTTGCCAGCCCCCCAATTTCCTTCATTACTCTCTGTCGCAAAAAATCGAGCATCCCTTCTTGGCAGGTCTGCGCCCGGGTCGGCCCGTTAGCCCTCCGAGCCCGCCCCGGTCTTGAAGTTGGAGAGCCCGGCGTTTTTGGCGAAAACTGCCGGCCCCACATGTATTTTCCAGCCCCAAAGTCGCAAAAAAATTTAATCAGTCGTTTTTGAAAAAATTTTATCTCATTTCTACCACCCGAGTGGTCGGTCTTCATTTCCGCTCTCGTCTGAGATTTAATCCGACGCCCGTCAGCCCTGGACAAGCTGGGCGCCGTACCGTTCCTACATGGAGAAGCAGTGATCGTCGGAAACGCTCGAAAGTCGTCTACTACTATCACAAGAAAGACGAGATGCTCTACGCGCCGTCTACGTTTGATCAACGACAGTTTCGCGAACCGACAAACAGCTCTTTAATGATTCCATGATTCAGCAGAGAAACCTTCTCTGAAGACTGAATAAAGTTTCAAAGTTTCAAAGTTTTTGAAAGACCTGTGAGAGGGCCGGCCCGTCATCCTGCGGTTATTTTAAAAGCCCGACCCAGCCCGGTTGGGAGAAGGTCTCAAGAAAAACGAACATCACGGTATATACACTAGGAATAACTGCCGAGATAAACGCGAGACGCTGGCGGTACACTGACAAGCTTGCAAACATCTCGCGTTCATCTCGTCAGTTATTCTTAGTGTATTTGCCGGCCCCCTTTCTTCATTACTTTATATCGAAAAAAAAAATTCAGCTAGGTATTTTTATTTGCATACTTGCTCAAGGGTCGGCCCGGTAGCCTCCCGCAGACTTTCTGAGCCCGACTCGGCCCGGCCTTAGGGAGATTTTTAGCCACACATATATTTTCAAGCCACGTTCCCTTCATTACTTTCTTTCACGGAAAATTCAAGCGGCCGTTTTTTGCTAGGACCGTTAGCCCGCGGGCCATTTTCTGAGCCCGACCCGACCCGGTTTTATAAAGCGCAAACTTCCTTCAAGTTTCACTGTTTCACATTCACTTTTTTGGCTCATTTTACACTTAAAAATTTATGGAAACTTCTCAGGAACGTTAGAGTGGCCCCTAGAGGGTCGGGACACTTGAAGACTCCCCTCTAGGTATCAGCATTTTCCAGTTGATTTTTGTTCTTTTAACCATTCCAACTTTTCATTCTTCCAGAAGTACCTCAAAAAGAAGCCGAAAATTCCAATTTTTTCCGGTTGATTTTGGCTCTTTTTATCTCAAAAATTCAAAAATCAACCACTCTAACGTCCTAGTTTCCTGGTCTGTCCTACTTGTTTTCGCCACTCATATCTCGTGATGTTTATTTCTGTTCTTTCGATTAAGATAGCACGTTAAGGGGCAGCTTTTATCAGCTTATCTTTGGCTAGGTGCGCGACAGTTTTCGCCTTTTTTAGCCCCTCTTTTCGATAAACTTTTGATTTTCCTGGACATTTTCGCGATTATGATCGGTTTTCACCTAGTGAAAGTTGAATTTTTCGTTTTGAATTGCGATTTTTTTAACTGCTGAAGTGGGAAAAACCTTATTTTCTTGAAAATATCCTAATTTTTGGGGGAAAATGAAGCTTTTTTTGAACTGGAACTTTACATGATTTTTGTTGAATGGTCTACAAAAAGTTTTATAAAAATCCCTATTTATTAGGAAAAAAATTAACGAAAAAAATAGGAAAAAAATTCCGAATTTCGGCCAAAACAGCAAAGTTGCTCCATGGAGAAAATGGCATTATGGACAATTTTTCAAGCTGGAGCTTTTCATGATTTTTTTGAACGGTCTATTCGAAATTACATAAACATTCTATTTTTTTAAGGAATAAACTTTGAAACGAAAAAAATATGATTTCAACCGAAAATACGCAGCAAAGTTGCTCCATGGACAAAATGGTATTTTTTTCTCATTCTTTTTATCCTTTTTTTCTTTTTTTCCCATTTTTTTGTTTTTTTATAAACTTCCTCGTTGTGTTGAAATTTCATTTTTTTCTTTAAAAAAATGGATTTTTGTAAAACCAGGATTTTGTAAAATTTCAGACTAATTTTTTTCAAGTGCAAAAAAAGCATATAAAACTTATTTTTTTGAAAAATTTCAAAAAAATGACATAAAACTCATTTTTTGTGACCGTAAGCATTCAAAATATTTTTCTTCGCTTCTTTTTTTTTCTTTGAAACAAGGAATCGACAGCTGAATGGCAGAAAGTGATTGATCTCGTCTTGACCTTCGAATTTCCCTCATTTTGGCGCCAAAACTTGGTTCTCTGCACTTTTTTCCCTCGCGATTTTAATCCGTTTTGTCAATTCCATCACGCCGTCGCCACCACTTTTTTGTTTCGAATCGACTAAAAATTGAAAGATTTTTATTTTTTCCCTTGTTTTTGAGGCTCAAAATGCCTTATCGTCTTAAAATTCGCGATTTTGGACTGTTTTTCTGACTTTTTTGAAGATTAGTAGTGGTTTATTATCATTTTTGTAAGCTAGATTTTGTTGGAAACTAATTTTTTTAAAATTAAAAAAATGTTGAAAAATTTAAAAATTTTTCGTTAAAAATGGATTTTACTGCTTTTTTTGGGAGGTTCTTTCGGTTGATTTCGTGTTTCAGAAGGGAAAATGGCTTTTTTTAGAAAAGTTTGGAAACAGTTTTGAACATTTAGAAAGGATTATTAAACTTGAAATTGACACAAATTCGAAAAAAACTTCAAAAAAACGGTTTTTTTAAAAAAATAAAAATATTGTTGAAAAAAAGGCAAACAATTTTTTTCTTTGAAATCAGAGCTGATAAAACGGATTTTTCACAATTTTTCTCTTGATTTATAACATTTTTCTTCGAAATTTCGGATCGAGGCCGCTCTCAAAAAAGAAATCTCAAGTGTCCAAGTCGGCAAACTTCAAAAATAGCCTGCCCATGTACATACACCTGTCCTCCGACCGAAAAACAACCGTTTTTTTCTCCTTTTCGAACATTTTCCATGTGTTTCATCCCTTTTTTTCTCCCGCCTCATTCAAAATAAACCTGGAAATTTGTTTTAATCGCTTTTTTGAAGTAAAAAAATATACCTTTTTTTGGGAATTTTGAGGAAGAATTGCATGTAGAAATGATTTGTAAAAAGATTTTTTTGAAAAAAATTGTTTTTTTGAACAGTTTTTTTGAAGAATCTATAAGCGTTTTTTTACTATGAAAATTGAATTTCAGCTAAATTTTGATAAAACTTCCAAAATTTCTCTGAAGGGGGGTGAAAAAAAGTTCTCTGAGAGAGGGGGTGAAAAAAAGTTCCCCTAGTCAGGAAGCTTGAACTCCACAAGGAAATTGTGAATAAAAAAATACACTTTGCCAAAGTTTCATCAAAAGTTTGACGGGGGGTAAAAAAACGTTCTCCGAAGGGGGAGGGAGGGAGGGAATAAAAACGTTCTCTGAAGGGGGTGAAAAAGTTCTCTGAGGGTGGTAAAAAAACGTTCTCCGAAGGGGGTGGAGGGAGGGAGGGAATAAAAAAACGTTCTCTGAAGGGGGTGAAAAAAAGTTCTCTGAGGAAGGGGGGGTGGTAAAAATGTTCTCTGAGGGTGGTAAAAACGTTCTCCGAAGGGGGGAGGAGGGAGGGAATAAAAAAACGTTCTCTAGTCAGGAAGATTGAACTCCATACAAGAAAGTTGTGATTTTTTCTAAAAACCCTTTTTTGTCCCTTTGAATGAATAAGAATGACATAGTATATAAAAGATGTTCCTGGTGGGAGGTCCGCGGCTCTCCGAAAGAAGACGGGATCACGTTACTCACGGCGGGGCAAACATTCGTTGCGTTTTGGGCTTTCGGGTCGTGTTGACTCGACCGTTAATGGAGTTTTTCCAAAAGGTCAGACGCCGCTAAGACAATAGACAATGTACTTTTGGTTCTGGTCGAGTTTTTGAGAAGTTCTAGGTATTTTTTTTGGAGATTCCAAGCTTTTTCCTTCTTTTTCCTTCTTGCTTTTTCATTTTTTCAAGTTATTCTGACTTTCTTTGGAGTCATATGTACTGTCAGAAGCCCCCTGAATTATTAAATTGTCGTTTTAAGTTGGTTTTTGAGTATTAAAATTGATATTTTTCAACGTTTTTATCTAAATAACTCAATTTGGAGGTTTTTTCTACGTTTTTTATACTTTTCAAGCTTCTTCCTTCATTTTCCTTCTTGCTTTTTCATTTTTTCAAGTTATTCTGACTTTCTTTGAAGTCATCTGTATTGTCAGAAGCCCCCTAAAATGTTCAATTTCGGTTCTGGTTGATTTTTGATTAGTATTATTGATATTTTCCTACTTTTTTGGTATATCCAACGCTTTTTCTTTAATTTCTTGCTCGTCTTTATTTGGATTTATCTCTCTTTTCTTTTGGGACAACTTCAGAAGCCTTCAAAATATTAAGTTTTGGATCTGGTCTATCTTTTTCAACTTTTTTTGATACGTTCAAAGCTTCTTCCTTCGTTTTTCTTCTTGTTTTTTCATTTTGATTAAAACTTATTCCGAATTTTCTTTAAGATAGGAAAGATTTTTTTCCCTTTTATTGATAATTTTTCAAAACTCGTTTTTATGTTCTTTCAAAGACCTTTATAAGATCAGAAGCCCCCTAAAGTTCAACTTTTTTTGATTTTTAGCTGATTTATTCTTATAAAATTCATTATTTCTCACTTTGACCTCGTTTTTTTCTTGATAGTTTATTCACACAAGCCGTCTGCCCTTTTTTTAAAGGAGCATGGACAAATTTGTTTTGAAGTTTTCGTGGCGAATGGCTTTTTTTCAGTGTGTTAATCAAGACAGCTAGCAAGGTTGGCGCTTTTGAAAAACTTGAAAAAAAGGTTTCGCGCCAAGATTCTTTTTTGAAACTTCCCCATGCTCCTTTAAAGTTTAGAATTGAATTTTTGAAAATTGTATTTTTTTCAAGCTTATAAGAGCCCGATGTAGCTGTTTCATTCAGTCATAAAGACCTAGAATTATTATTTTTTGGGTTTTTTTTTCAAACGCTATGAATTTTTTGCTTTTTTCCATCACAAAATTTTTGAATCGTTGTTTTCGAATTAGATTGGTCAAACGGACCCAATTCTCATTTTCCCTGTTTGTTTCGGACCGGTTTGCGGCGTTTTGAGCCACAAGGTTATACTTGCCCCATTTCACAAAAGTGCAATTTTTTGTTTTCGAAAAATGTCAAATTTACTGCACTTTTAAGGTTTTATTTGATATATTACACCTTTAATTAGGTTCCTAGTGTTTCTCTGAAGTGACCTCTTAAGGGAGGAGCCAGGTGTCTTTTGAATTTGACCTCGACCCTTCTCCATCATCTCTCAAGTGGCCACTTGGGCTTTTTTGAATCAAGATTCCTTAAGTGACCACTTATCTGTCAAATAGAAGTTAGCAGCCACTCTAAGGTCCTTAGAAACAGTTTCAGATCTCATTCTAAAAATCAGGACCCCTTAAGGGACCACTTATTTCTCAAATAGAAGTTATCATCCAGTTAGCAGCCACTCTAGGGTTCAGATCTCATTCTAAACCCTAAAGAGCCCACTTCAATTTCCACTTGGAGTTTGAGTCGAACAACACTCTATTCATTCTCGCGCATGACCTCTTAGGGAACCACTTGTAAGGTCTTTACACATGTTGTTTAAGTGGCCACTTGAGACACCTTTTCCGAGAGCGTTCACACTTGTCGGAACAGCTCTGCTCATGCAAGATTTCTGATCTCTTTAGTGATAACTCAGCCCCTCTGGTCCCTAAAGTGGTCCTTTGTTCTTCTTCTTAGGGTCTTTTTCAAAGAAGAGTGGCGTTTTTTCAAGTGATCACTTCAAGGAAACCCAACCCTATGAAGATCGGTCGAAAGTTTTTAAAAGGGAATTTTGAACATTTTCAAGTGACCACTTGATTGAAAATTTCATGGGATTTGATTTTTAAGTGGCTACTTTAGGGCAAGCTTGGGGCGCGCCGTAGCGCAACAGGTTGTGTGCCTGTCTACGGTCCACAGGGTCACAAGTTCGATCCCCACCCCGACCCAACCAAGGGGTTTAAGAAATGTTGGTAGTGGGAAACCACGGCTTCATAATCCTCAGCCGTCACACACAAGGACGGATATGTCACTCGAGTCAGTCCACTGATATCAGGATAGGACCTCGGCTAATCGACTTGGGGCGCCGGCGCCGCTCAAGCGGTACAAAGGCGTAGGAAGAAGAAGAAGAAGACTTTAGGGCAAGCTTAGATTCAACCCCATAAAGACCACCGAAGCCTCTCTTTCTCTGGAAGCTTGTGTCGGACTTGACAATTTCCAACCTCCCACCTCTTAAGGGATCACTTAGATGTCTCTCCTTCAAAGTATGGTCTCAAAAGTGTTCTTTGGCCTTTCTTTCTGATTCTCGGTCGATTCTTGTCAGGATCTCTTTGAGTATACTAGAGGGGCCACTAGAACTCTTTTCCCCGGGTGTCGGACTTGATAACTTCCGATGTTTCACCTCTTAAAGGATCCCTCGGGTGTCTCTCCTTCAAAGTATGACCTTCAAAGTGTTCTTTGGCCTTCCTTTTTGATAGTTAACTTGAGATTTCTTCAAGTACCCTTAAATTCAAAGCTATAGAATCCCCTAAAACTCGTCTCTCTGCAAATTTGAGTCGGGCCCAATAATGTCCAACCTTTTTGTATGTTCTAGACCCCTTAAGCAATCACTTAATGGTCTCTCTTTCAAGGTATGACCGTCTATCTTCTTACGAAGCTTTAGTGGAGTTGAGTCGATTTTTCTACCCCTTAAGGGACCACTTGGTTGTCTTGAGTTCTGAATATGACCTCAAAAGAGTTGTTTGACCTTCCTTTTCGAGCTTCAACTATCCATCTCTTCAAGTACTTTCATAATCAGAGTCAAAAATTGAGTCAAGTTGAGTCGATTTTTCCAACCCTTAAGGGGTCACTTAGGTGCCTCTCCTTCAAGACCGTCTATCTTTCTCGGAAAGTTTGAGGGGAGTTGAGTCGATTTTTATAGCCCTAAAGGGATCATTTGGTTGTCTTGAGTTCTTAATATGATCTCGAAAATGTTCTTCGGCCTTTATTATCAAGCTTCAGCTTGAGATTTCTTCAGGTACCTTCAAAATCAAAGTTAAAAATTGAGTCAATATTTCTAACTCTCAAGGGATCACTTAGCTATCTCTCCTTCGAAGTATGATCTCGAAAGTGTTATTTGACCTTTCTTTTCGAGCTTCAGCCCCCCTCAAGCTCAAAGCTATAGGATCCACTGAAACTCGCCTCTCTGCAAGTTTGAGTCGGACTCAACAATGTCCAAGCCCTGATTGTTGCATGTTAGGGGGAGCCCCTGAGATTCCACTGGATGCAAGCTCGTCCTCTCCGCTCTCTTTGATCGATTTCTAGAAAGAACGGACAGGGAGGGTGACCCTCTGATTCCGGTTGAGGCGACCTCACGCAGAGATTTTTTTTTTTCGCGTTTCTCTCCCCCTTTAGTATGCGTTCGAGGGGTGGGCAGCCGGAAGAACGGAGGGACGCGTGTGGAAGCTGTCAATCGCTTGTCTCGGCCTTTTATAACGTTCATCTCGTGTTGCCTTGCTCCAGAAGCGACTGTTTTATTAGGTTATTGACACTTTTTGAAGGGTTTTTGTTGAAAATTTGAGAATTTTGACTTTTTTGATGAAGAGAGCCCAGTTTTTTCTGTTTTCTGACTCTTACGATGATCTCTTCACTTCCATTTTTGTATTTAAAATGAAATTTGTAACATTTATCGTCAAAAAATGGACCTAATAAAATAATTTCAAGCCTAGAAATGCGAAAAGTAGCATCGAATAGCTTGTCTCGGCCTTTTATAACGTTCATTTCGTGTTGCCTTGCTCCAGAAGCGATAGTTTTATTAGGTTATTGACACTTTTTCGAAGGGTTTTTGTTGAAAATTTGAGAATTTCGACTTTTTTAATGAAGAGAGCCCAGTTTTTACTGTTTTTTGACTCTTTCTAAGATCTCTACACTATCATTTTTTTATATTCAAAATGAAATTTGTAACATTTATCGTCAAAAAAATGGACCTAATAAAATAATTCCAAGCCTTTAAACTCTTGCTTCAGCCCATGTTCCATTGCCTTAACAAGTTTTCCATATATTTCCGGTCCAAAAATTGGAAGAAAACGGTTGAAAAACGAATTTTTCGCTTCTCTAGTGGTTTTTGACACTTTTTAGCTTTTAAAATACAAGTTTTGACATATATTATCCCAAAAATGAACCTGATAAGATTTTTAAAAAGCTTTCAAGCCTAAAAAATTGAATTATAGCTTTAAAACGCCTTTTTTAGGCCTTTTATAACGTTCATCTCGTGTTGCCTTGCTCCATAAGCGACTGTTTTATTAGGTTATTGACACTTTTTGAAGGGTTTTTGTTGAAAATTTGAGAATAGAGCCCAGTTTTTCCTACTGTATGTTTTTTAGGATCACTTTACATACATTTTTCATTTTTCAAGAGAAAATTTTAACATTTTTAGTACCAAAATGGACCTAATAAGATAATAAAAATCTTTCAAGCTTAAAAATGCGATTAGTAGCTTTTTTGTCGAAAAATGGAAATGTCAACTTTTATAGATCAAAAAAGAAACTCGTTTTCCCTTACCTGAGCCTTTTTTTGTTTTTATTAAGATCGGTTTTTTTCTCCAAGTTTACATACAAATATAGAATAAATATTCGATATGGGTTTTGAAAAAAACCCACTTTTTCGCTTCTCCAGTTGTTATAGACACTTTTTTGCATTTTGAGCGAAAGTTGCAATATTTTAGAACACACATATTGGTCTGATAATGTTATAAAATTATTTTAAAAGGTAAATAATCTTTAAGGAAGCTTTGAATAGCTTATCTAACGCTTTTATAACAGTCCTTTCGCGTTGCCCTATTCCAGAAGAGACGGTTTTTTGACCTTTTTTTTGGTTTTTTGAAGGAAAGTAGTGAATGAAAGGCGAATTATATATTTTTCGAAGATTTCTGTCGATTTTTCAAACATTTCTGACATTTACTTTGAGAATGTTTCAGTTTATGAATTTTGGAACTGTGATTGAGACTTGATTCATTTAAAATTCGTTTGTTTGAGATTTAGTGAAAAATATGGAAAATTTGAGTATTTTTCCTGCTCCAGAGACAAGTTCATTAGGTTCTTAACATTTTATGGAACTTTAATAGTTTTTTTTTATTTGAGGATTTCATTTTTCTTATTCCTTTTTGACAAAAATGTTGTTTATTTTTAAATTTATTCCATTTTCTCTAATCAGAATCCTCTTCGCTTGTACTTTCAGAAAGTGGGTATTTGAAAAATGGAAGTTTACTGGATTTATAACTCGAAAAAAGGGCTGTAAAAGGTTGTCTGGGCCTTTTACAACGTCTTACTCGCTCCAGAGACAATTTTTGAGGTTCTTAAAATTTTTCGATTTTTCATGGTTTCTTTTCGTTTGAATTCAAACTTCTAGTCATTATTATGTTATTTTCCTTGTAAAATGATTTTTAATTGAAAGATTGTTATTTTGTTATTGCGAAAATGCAAAAATATGTAAATCTGAAGGATTATTCACTTTATTTTCCCATTTGCCTCTTTTTTCTCTTTCTTTGTTCGGAATTCCCGTTTATAAACCCGTTCGTTTATGATTTTTCACAAGTTGATTCATTATTCTAAAAGTCAATTTTTTTCAGATTAGACCGTACTAATTTGGAAAAGATGTTGTAACGGCTCTTCGAGCAGATTTATGGACACTTATTATCGAAAAACCCAGACGACTTTCTTTTTTGGGCCATTTTTTAAAAGTTCGAGGTTTGTTGATTGGTTTTTTGGTTGAAATGTGTCATTATTGAACTAAATTTGAAAAAGAAACATAATTTTAACGTTTTTTTCAAAAGATATCTAAAAGTAAATTCTAGAAATTTCCAAGATTTTTACACGAAGAAAAAGGCTTCTTTCTCACGACAATTAATAGATTAATTAGTGAAGTTTTTCTCAGGAACCAATTAAGCATTTGTCGATTTAGCAGTAACAGAAATTTTATATTCAAAATAGATATGACTTTCAGAAGAAAAATCGTGGAAATCAATATTATTTGTGATTTCAATATTTGCCCTTTTTCCGACAGTCAGTTGAAGCTGCCGAAGATTTTGATAATGAGGTTGGTTTATTTATTTTTTTGTTGTGGTTGATTTTTTTCCTCTTTTCTTTCTTTTTGTTCTTGATTTTTTTCCGGTTTTTTTATCCTGAAGTTTGTACTATGAAATTTTTGAAGTAAGGTTTTATCAGCGAAAAATTGAAAAATCATGCTAATTTTTTTTAGCTTTTTCTAATCTCGAATCTCTTAAAACCTGACCCTTTTTTCATTCATTTTTTCAGAGATCCGAAAAAAAATCTGTCACAAGTTATTAAGTTATTCGAAAGTTAGAGAGCGTTAAAAATGGGAGGGTGGACATTTTTTTCTCTGATAGCTCTCTCGTTTACCAGTGCTCTCTAACTTTTGAAAATTCAGACCTATACACACAGAGTTTCTGACAAATTTTAGAATATTGAAAATTATTATCCTTTGATCGAGTTATAGCCCATTCCGCGAAAAATTGTTTCTATCTTTATTTTCCTCCGAGTTACAGAGCCCTTTTATGAATCTTCGTTTCGATGCGCTTAACATGGATCTCTGCATGCGCCTTTAATATAACAAAAGTTTTGGGCCGAATCAAAGGCAGGTTATTAAAGGCGCATGCGAAACAAAGAGGCAGATAAAACACACTGAAGCGAAGTTCGTCCTGAAATTCAGGGTGGGGGGTTAATGAAAACGGTGACAAGCTTTCGCGAAATCGATGAAATATCAACATAACAATGATAAATACAGGCGTCGCAAACGCAATCCTCACTAGCGACGTCGTTCCGGCGCTCGTACGCCAACGAATGGGCCGTTCGGATCGCCGGCGGCCAGGCGAAAGACGCCGATCGCCTCGCTCAGAAGTACGGGTACACTAATATGGGCGTTGTGAGTTTCTACTTTTTCTTCTCCTTCTATCTAGTTTCTTGTATTTATCCGCATTCTGACTTGAGCCATCGAAAAACGGGTCTCGAAACGATTTGAATGGTTGGTGTGGAGCCTAGACAGGCCACGCCCCTTTGGGTTCCAAGAATATTCAAAAAATAGAGAAAAAAAATGTATTTTTTGTCGATTTCACATTTTTTCATAAGAAAAACTCTAGAGGGCACTCAGAAAAGTCAAGAGAACTTGAGTGATCACTTAAGGACTTTCTTTCAAAAATTACCTTCCTAGGGTGCATTGAAAAGTTCTTTTGAGGTTTAAGATTGAAGTTATTGCTTGAGTGGACCCTTGAGGATTCCAAGGAGTCACTCAAGGGGTTAATTTTTTTAAAATCAGAACCGAATCGACTTTTGATGCATTTTTATGTTGGAAAACCAGAAAAGAGTCTTTTTTTACAAATATCTCTTAAGGGGCCACTTGGTTCAATATCTTTTGGGTTTCCAGTATGTCTTGGCTTCTTCTTAAGTGACCACTTTAGATTTCAAGAGACCTCCAATTTTTTTAAATCAGGATCGAATCAATTTTTACTGCAAATTCAAGCGGAAAAACAGGAAAAGAGTATTTTTCAAAATTTCACTCAAGTGGCCACTTGATTCTTTCTCTTTTGGGTTTCCTGTAAGTCTTGGCTTCTTCTTAAGTGACCACTTGAGGTTTTTAGAGACCTTCAGTTTTTTTAATTACAATTTTTACTACATTTTTATGCGGGAAACCAGAAAAAAAGTCTTTTTCGAAATAACACTCAAGTCGCCACTTCGTTCAGTTCAAGTCATCTCTTTTGTTCCTCCTTAAGTTATCACTTGAGATTTTCGAGTAATTCCTCTATTTTTCATTTCAAAAAGTTTCTGTACATTTTTCATTAGATCGTTGAGTCAAAAAATGGGCGTGGCCTGCCAATAGGGAATAAGTTCGTTGGAGCGAATTTGAACTGATAATTTTCAACTGGAAAAAGCCGTTTAAAAACGAAAAAATATTGATTTTTTTTCCAGATCATTCCGGGTGAAGATTATTATTTGTTTCGAAATCAACAGGGCCGGGCGAGGTCGTCGCGAAAATCGCGAAGTTTACAGGCCAACCATTTACAGCACGACGCCGAGGTCTTGCAGTGTCCGAATGTATTTAAAATGCGACCAGTTTTCCAGGTGCTTTGGATTGAGCAGCAAGTTGTGAAGCGGCGTGTGAAGAGAGGGTACAGGAAGACCAGAAATACTGATGTTTGTTGACTTTTTTTTTGGGGTGGAAAAACTTTTACTGAAGAAAGGCAGAGTGGTCCCTAGAGGGGAACTTAAAGGGTCCACTTGAGGGATCGCCTCAGCTTCTTAGGGCGGGGGACGGCGATCATAGGGGCACTTGAAGGTTCCACTTGAGGGATAAGGGAAGAAAGCTCGTGCTTAGGAACGCCAATTTGGTCCCTAGAGGGGCGATCTTAGGGGCACTTGAAGGGTCCACTTGAGGGACCACTTTAGCTTCCCCTATAGGGGTGCTAAAGCTTGCGGAAGTGGCCCCCTTTGGGAGTCTTAAAGAAGACAAAACCTTGGAGACCACTGTAGGGACCCCTTAAGCTTTAGGAGCCTAGAGGTCATCCCTATAGGGACCACCGATTTTACCCCTCTAGGGAGCACTTTTTTGTAAACTTGAGGGATAAGGGAAGAAAGCTCCTATTTAGGTAAGCCAGAGTGGTCCCTAGAGGGGTAATAATAGGCGCACTTGGAGGTTCCACTCTCACCTTACCTACTTTTTATGGGTTACGGAAGCTTGCAAAAGTGGTCCCTTTAGGGGAGTCTTTTCAACTTTCAAATGAAGCAAAAAACGTGAAGATCACTATAGGGACCACTTGAGCTTTAGGGACCTAGAGGGCATACCCGAAACGTCGTATAGGGGCTCTAGGAAGCCCTATTTTGTCCCCTATAGGGGCTTTTTTCCCTAACCCCTCTAGTGACCACTTTTTGAGAGGAAAACCATGAAAAGGATGTTTTTTTTTAACAGAAACTCATTTCTGGATCTCCGATCTTCAAAAATCAGATTTTGGAAAAAATTATCCTTTTTTTTCCAGAGCAATCAAATACTGGAAGATGAGGGTGCGATGGTGAGCAAATCGCGAAACCGGAAACATCCCGATCCCAATGACCCATTGTGGACCGACATGTGGTATTTGGTGAGTTTTGGACCACCTCTGACCTGTCTGCGCCCTCTTTTCTCTCACTGGGAGGAGTCATAGACTCTATTAAAATGAGAGGGTGCAGAGAAATAAGGACTTTTTATTTTGACTCGAAAAATCTAGAAAAATGTGCAGAAAATGCCAAAAAATGGATAAATTAAAACAAACGTACTGGAAAGTCTGACCATAAGTACACGAGAAAAAAATTTCCCACTAAAAATTTCAAAAAAAAGTAATTTTTTTAAAAACTCATATAGGATTTTTTTCTCTGTTGAAATGTTTAAAATGAACTTTTTCAAGTTGAAAAAAATATACCTCTTAGAAATAAGTTTCAGCTGGCTCGTATAAATACATCATTACTCTGTCTTTTCGTTAAATTCCAAAGAAACTGAGCTTTTCTAACAGGTCTGCGCTCTCTTTTCTCTCACTAAAAGGAGTCATAGACCCTATTAAAATGAGAGAGTGCAGAGAAATGAGGAAATTTCATTTTGGCCTGAAAATTTTGACAAAAAAAGAAAATTCGAAAAAATTCCTTACTCAAGAATTGAGCTATTCTGACCTGTCCGTGCCCTCTTCTCTCTCGCCTGCGGGGTTATAGAAACATGAAATAGCATGGAAAGATGAGAGGGCTGTCGAGAAACGAGGAGAGTCGCAAAAAACGGACAATATCCTATATGAGCCTATCATCCTCAAACTGAAACAATCTGACCTCTCTACGCTCTCTTTTCTCTCGCCTGAGAGGCCATAGAAACATGAAATAGCATGGAAAGATGAGAGGGCTGTCGAGAAACGAGGAGAGTCGCAAAAAACGGACAATATCCTATATGAGCCTATCATCCTCAAACTGAAACAATCTGACCTCTCTACGCTCTCTTTTCTCTCGCCTGAGAGGCCATAGGAACGTGAAAATAGCATGGAAACATGAGAGGGTCGCCGAGAGACAAGGAGATTTTCAAAAAGCGGACTATACCCTATATGAACCTATCATCCGCGAATCGGAACAATCTGACCTCTCTGCGCTCTCTTCTCTCTCGCCTTTTAATATGAAAATAGCAGGGAAACGAAGAGAGATTAGAGAAGCCACAGATTCCTAAAAGAATGCAAAATAAATGATTTTTCTCCCTTCAGAATCGAGCCGACACGACGGGGTTCACGAAAATGGACCACAATGTGAAGGAGGCCTGGGACCTCGGATACACGGGAAAGGGAGTCGTCGTGACGATTCTGGACGACGGCCTGGAAAGGACTCATCCCGATATTGCTCCTAATTATGTAATTTTTCGATTTTGAAGCTTCATATCAAGATCTGACATGAAAATGTGACAGAAAAAGTTGAAAAATCCAAAAAAAAAGTTTTTTTTCAAGTTGACGAATCTTCTTATAAGTGCTGCGCTTCTGAAAATCCAGAAGTTTCGAGACTCAGAGCATTTTGGTCGCATTTGGAATGGCTCAGGGCGTCACGCGACTTTATAAGCTTCGCGCAAGTCGTTTCGAGTCGGACGCGTCTAGAAAAAGCCTCTTCTCTATTCTGTACCATGTACAGCCTGTGTACCACGACTTGGAATTTCATCAAACGACGTTCCGCTGTGCCGCTGCGCGCCTTTGCGAACATTGGTCGCGCTTTTAATTTTTTTTTTTCTTTTTTCAACGTACTCTACTTTCCTGTGCTCCCACAGCAATAACAATAAATTAAAAGCGTGACCTAGATTCGAAAGACGCTTCGCGAACGCACGCAGCGGAACAGCGGAATGTCGTTCCGTGAAATTTCAAGTCGCGGCACACAGACTATTATCATATAGTCAATGTTTCCCGACTTGAAAGGCGAGGGAGGCGGGGCAAGGGGCGGGACGCGTAGCGTGTGCGTACGCGGTTCTTGGCGCCAGTTCAATTCAATCGCCGCCGACTATTTAAAAAAAGCTCGGCCACCGCTCTTTTTTCTGTATTTTTCTTCTATTTTTTTGATGCACACATGAACATAATCAATGAATAATTGAAAAACAAGTGAAAAGAGCAATAAATAAGCTCTCTGAATGCTCGCTAGCGGTTGAATTGAACACGTGCCAAGAACCGCGTACGCACACGCTACGCGTCCCGCCCCTTGCCACGCCTCCCACGCCTTTCAAGTCGGGAAACATTGACTATATGATTGATTGGTATAAATAAATAAAAAATCATTCCAAATGCGACCAAGAGCTTTTATTTTGAGATAGTCGAGTGGAGTTAACATTTTTCAAAAATATTTGCAGGACCAACGAGCGTCCTACGACGTGAACGACCGGGACGACGATCCGATGCCTCGTTATGAATATTCCGATGAAAATCGACATGGAACAAGGTGATATTCCAGTTTCAATGGGCAATGAAAGACATCCATTAATACTTGTAGTGTTTTGAGTTTGTTTTGACCGACTGAAGGTATGTCAAGTGATCATTATAGGGATAAGTGGGAGAAGTTGAAGAGAAAAAATCAAGACCTTTTTTAGGCTATTATAAAGCTTTTACAGCCGTGAATATGTGTAGATTCGGTGCTGGGAAAAGTTGACCAACTGTAAAAAGAACGCTAAGTGATCACTACAGGGAAACGTGAGAAAATTTAAAAATATAGCCCGTTCACGGCTGGCTTGGGACAGCGAACGGGCGGTTTGATTTTCGTGGCGGCGGTAGATCATGGCGACTATCCATGCGCCTTTCATCAAAGCCCCATTTTATGAGTTATTTTTTTTTTCTCTTATTGAAAATCTGAAACCAATGAAATGAATGTAAACATAAAATAAACTCAATAGAAACAGAAATAATTCACCAAATGAGGCTCTTATTAAAGGCGCATATTTGACCGCCATGATCTACCATCGCCGTGAAAGTGAAACCGCCCGTTCGCTGTCCCAAGTCAGTCATGAACGGGCTATAAAAACCATTACATTCCGTTCATGTGTTCATAGGGCACCTGTTGAAAAGTAAAAAAGAACCTTCGTTCTGAGAAAATTTGACCAGTTGTAAAAGCATTTTCAAGTGATCACTATAGGGAAATGATAGGAAAATTCAAAAAATCGCAAGCCCTCACATTTTTATCAATGATATTTTCTTCTCAGATGCGCCGGAGAAGTGGCCGCCATTTTCAACAACAGCCTTTGCATTGTTGGAATTGCCTACAATGCGAATATTGGAGGTGATTTTCGTGAAAATCGGCTTTAATTTCTGGAAAATTGGACTGGGAAGGCTATAGAAGTTCAAAAAAGCTAGTTTATAGTGAAAATTGATCAATAAGTCAGAAATTCCGATTAAAAATAGCTCGAAAATCCACAAAATCTCGAAAATTTCAGCTCAAGGACCACTTAAAATTCAAATTTTTCAAATTTTTCACAATTTTCAGTGTCGAAAACGAATTTAGAAGTTTTCTGAATAAAAATATCATTTTTTAGGGATCCGAATGCTTGACGGCGATGTCACGGACGCCGTTGAAGCCGCCTCCGTCGGCCATAATTCGGATTATATCGATATTTATAGGTTCTAATCGATATTTTCTCCCCATTTCATCAAATATTACTGTTTCAGCGCATCTTGGGGTCCGGATGACGACGGAAGAACCGTAGATGGACCGGCTAAATTGACGAAAAACGCCTTTGAACGAGGAATTACGACTGGAAGGAAGGGGAAGGTGCTGAAATATATGTGATTTGATGAATAAAAACGCAAAAAAGTCTTAAAATCAAGGCAGTTTTAATGTGAATTCTAACAAGAATTATCAATTTCAGTGCTCACTTAATTCATGCAAAAAAACCGAAAATTTCTATATATTTTTGCGATTTTATTCATATATTTCAGTTTAACCTTTTTTTCTGGTGAAATGAAAAAAATTTTTCATTTGAAATCAATGATTTAGACAATTACAACAAAAAAATTGATAAAATTCGAAAAAGAATATTTTTATCGATTGGCGATGATGACAAACGACGCTCCACTTTACGGTTAGCGTTGGAGCGCAGATTCACAAATTTACTGCATTTTTCGAAAATATTTTTTATTTTCGATCTTTTTTTCCATTTTCAATTTCATTTAGTTTTTTTTTCAGGGTAGTATCTTTGTGTGGGCGTCTGGAAATGGAGGCAAAGATGCGGATTCGTGTAATTGTGACGGGTATACCAATAGGTTTGTAGATTTTTGCGGAAAATTTATTAATGTTAGTTTTTTCTTTTTCGAATGTTTCTGTATTTTTTTGTATAGAAAGTTGTTAATTTTTTTGTAAAATCTAATAGAAAGTACCTATAAGCAAAAATTCGAAGGTGTTTTTTTAGATTTTGATAGAAGAAATTGGATAATTTCTCGAAGAGGTTTAATTATTTTTTTTTTTCGATATTTGAGGCATTCTAAAACAGTCTCATTAGATACTGTTGTCTTGAAATTGTGTTTTGCAGTTTTTTCTAACACTTTTGGACTTTTAAAAATTATTTTTTTTCATGCCGTGTTCAATTTGATGCAAAATACTCGTTAGAGAAAGGAAAAGATCACTAAATTTCGGAGAGTCAGAGATCATTTTGCATTTCGCGGAATCAAATTGAACACGGCATTACAAATTCTGAAGGCTTTTTGCATAGAATTTTCTAAATTCAATGATTTTTACCCTTTTCAGCATCTACACTCTCTCGATCTCCTCAGCGACGGAAAACGGCAACATTCCGTGGTACTCCGAGGCGTGCAGCAGCACTCTAGCGACCACTTACTCGAGCGGGGCGACCGGCGAGAAAATGATCGTGACGACGGATCTGCACCACGCCTGCACGAATATGCATACCGGGACCTCGGCCTCGGCTCCCCTGGCCGCTGGAATTGTTGCCCTCGCCCTGGAGGCCAATCCCAACCTCACCTGGCGTGATTTACAGGTGCTCCTTTGGGGATCTATACATTCTTGTCAATTTTTCTTGAAAAAAAAATAGAAAAAAAATTGTGGCCACTATAGAGGATCGCCAAGGACTACTTGGAGAAGACACTTAAGTGGCCACTAAACCCACTTCTATAGTGGACACTATTTTCCGTTTTAGTGGCCACTTCAGTATTTTTTCATCCAGTATTCCTTCCACTAATTCTGATAATTTTACTACAAACAGATTGGACCAGTTATGTTGATTCATTGACCCCTAAAGTGGCCACTAAATTTTTTAGTGGTCTAGTAAGAGCGCTTGGACCTCTATATTGGCCACTAATTTTCAACTCCTTAAGTGGCTAATAATTTGACTACTCTAGTGGCCACTAAAACGTCAAAACCCTATAGTGGCCACTAAAAATTTTCCCAGTCGGTCACTTTTTAGAAACTCTATCATGATCAAACGGTCGAGAAGAAATTTTTGGTGATTTTTAGATACATTCATCTTTATAGCATCTACCTAGAGTGATCTTTTTGATCTGGTGATTTTTGAACAAAAGTTTTTTTAGCTCAAATATGTCTTACTTTTTTCATTTGACTAAATTTAGAGGTCTCAGAGGGTTTTCTCTTGGTTTTTAAGTTTTGAATTGAAATTAGGAACCTTCAGAATAGTCCAGAATCCAAATTTCCTGGTAAAAAAATTTACATTTCCTGTTAAAAAAATTTACCGAGTTTAGAAATCTTGTAGGGGATTTTTCTATCAAGAAATATAAGTTTTTTTATTTCAGCACATCGTGATCAGAACTGCAAAGCCGATAAACCTGCGAGCCGGCGATTGGGTGACGAACGGCGTTGGCCGGAATGTTTCCCACTCTTTCGGGTTCGTTTTTCTCTCAATTTTCACTTCCTAAATAAAAAATAATGGGTTATCAATTTTTGACTTAGGGAGGGTTCTCAGCTCATAGTGGGACTTTCGTATGAGACTAGGCTCACTAGAGGCAGTTTTTCACGTTTGTTCTGAATTTTTGTTGAAAAGCTGCTCTAGAGGCCTATGGAAAGAGCTAGGGGCTGTGAAAGTTATAAAATTTTGGCGTTTAAGAAAATTTTTGGAGGGTTTATATAGATCCTGTCCCACTGGTAACAGGAAACCAATTATTTCTCATCTAGGAAGGTTTTTGAGCCTAGGTATGATTTTCCAAAGCTATAGTGAGACTTATTCCAATTTACCTTCTGAAAAAAGACTTTTTCTATCGATGATGTTGCAGATACGGCCTCATGGACGCCGGCGCGATGGTCAAAATGGCGAAAAATTGGCGCCGAGTCGATGAGCAGCACCGCTGTCGGCAGTTCTACCCCGCTAGATTCAAGTCCGTCGATTCTCAAAAAATTTGATAGAAAACTTTTAAAGAGAGTTCATTTCAAAAAGAGACTGATTATTTGAACTAAAAGTCTGTACGTTTTCAGGAAATGTGAGAAATATTATGAAAAGCTAGAAGTCCAAACGTGTAGTCGATTCCGTGTAAAATCTTCACTCGAAGTGGTCGCTCTCATTCTGAGGCTTCCACCTAGAGCACGGTCTCCGGGCTCCAGCACAAGATCTGCTACATTCTGAGCTCGTCAAGGCGCAACTGGATGGACTACGCGCAGAAGGACGAGGCGAAGGACCGTAAGACCATGCTTTCAACTCTTTCGACTACACGTTTGGACTTCTAGCTCGCCAAAGGCGGTTGTTCGTTATAGCTTTTAAAGTTCTTGTTCACCGCCTAGTCGATTACATCAGACTAAAACAACAAAATAAATGATTTGATTGATTGATTGAAAATGAACCAGATTATTTAAAATTGAGTACTGCCCGTCTCATTTGATGACCTCCATTTCTTGAAAAAAGGGCTTACGAAAATTCACTTTTAAGAACAAGTTTGTTTCAAAAAAGAGGCTGAAAATCAAATTTCATCTTGAAATTGGAGTATAACCTTGGTTTTTTTTTTTGCATTTGTGCATTTATCTTAAAACTTTTATTTTAGTGCTTTCAAAAGTCCCTGTAGCTTTCTACTCCTCGCCTTTTATTTTTTTCTCAAATTTCGCTCGACCAACTGTAATGTTGAGTCAACGTTTGTTTTATGTGATGAGAGAGATGTCTTTTAACAAAATTTACAAGAAATTTCACGAAAAACCTCCTTTTGATCTATGGAGATTAAAACAGAGATTGCCTTTTTCCAGGACGATTCCCCATGGAAATCGGCTCCAACTGCAGCTCTACACTGACGGCTGTTACCTGGGCCGTCAAGGGGAACGTGTGACTTTCGTCGAACACGTCCAGGCCATCATTTCCTTAAAGGCGCCGAAGAGAGGCGACATACAGATTTTCCTCACTTCTCCTTCGGGTTCGAATTTGGTTTTAGTACCATTAGTTCAAGTACTGGTTAAATTTAAATTGTCACAAAATAATTCCATTTAGGTACTTTCTTAAAATTTTCAAATTTGACTTGAAAGAGGTATGCCAGAGGATCTTTCTATGAGCAAAAATAATTATCTGATTCATTCAAGGCGTTCTTTCACCGACGCCCACTTTTTCTCCGTAAAGTGTGGTGTTTCATGTGCATGCACCGCGCCGCTTTCGCGCAGAAAATTGCGTTTTTGTAGAGATAATTCAATTCGTGTCAAAGATCTCTGGTAATATGGCGGCTTGTGCCTTTAAAAAGCTCTGCCATTCTCATGACGTCCCGTGGGAGAGTTAGACTCCGCTCACCGTTTTTTTAGTTTCGCATATTCTTCCACTAACAAAAACGCGGTGAAAAATGAAAGATGTATATAAAAATTATCAGTTTTGCTCTAAATAACCTCCAAATTCCATCAGTTATGCATTTGGAAGAATCTGACAGCATCAAAAAAATCAATTTTGAGAAAAAGAAGGTCAGATCCACGTAGTAGACAATGCTACAGCGGCCGGTCAATATTGCGCCGTCAGGGAAAATCTTTTTAATATTTGTTTCTTTCAGCAACTTGTTTCTCGAGGTCACAAGATCAGTCACAAAAAGTACACAAGATTTCATTTTATTACCAGAAAACCCTATCTAAGTTTCCGTATTACGACCGAGTTGTCTTCAAATTTTTACTCATTTTCATCGTCAAGAAATTTTTCTCAACGTTTTAGCCCTGTTCAGAAATAAATAGGAGGGTTATTTTTCCAGGAACACGGTCGACGCTTCTGACGAAACGAGCCAGAGACACGAGCCGCAGCGGATTCACGGACTGGGCTTTCATGACGACCCACAGCTGGGGAGAACAGGCTTCCGGGCTTTGGATTCTTGAGATCGACAACGATGGATGGGACGGTAGGACTTGTCATTATCTTTTTGAGGAGAGCATTGAAATACTTTGGTACGAAATCCGCGTTTCGAAATCCTTTTTCAAGCGATAATTTATCGAAATATTGCCGAATGACGTCAAGTGGGAAGTTTTGACTCCGCCCACCAGTGTTTTTTATTTTGCATTTTTTTTACACTAACAAAAAGCCTGTGATGATCTCTTCGGTTTTTGAATTTCAAGTGACGTCATTTAAAAACGCTCGGATTGGTTCATAGCGCCATTAGGGGCGGAGCTTGAGCGACTACTTGACTTTCAAACTCTGGAAGAACCTCGAAAATCCTAAGGAAAGAAAAAAAGTTCGGATCTTCTTCATTTTGAAAAAAGAGAAATGAAAAAAAGCGTTAGTGACCCTATAGGGGGAGGTAGAGTGTTCCCTAGAGGGGTAGCCTTCAAGGAGCCCTCTAGGGGCCACTCTGGCGTTCCTAAGTATCCTTTAATCAGGTCTTGAAAAAAAAATTTCATCAAAATATGACCCGGGTCCATAACGATTCCCTTGTCACAAGAAAAATAGTGAAAAAGTCGATTTTTCAGACTCGGAGCTCATCAAATGGGAATTGGTGCTCTACGGCACTGAAACGGAGACCACCGACACCGGCGGACAGCACGCGGCGTCCCTCTCCGCCCGGTCCATCGACCCCAACATGATGATGGTCTCCTCCATCTCCTCGTCGTCTGACCTCTCCGTCATCCCCATTCTATTTCTCATCATCTTCTTTTTCTCCTGATTATTGTAAAGTGAACCCGAATGGCCCGGAAAAAGGCTCGAAATCGAGTTTTTGTCTAATAGTGGGGGAATGTGCGCTCCATGGCTTATTATGGCGCGAAATTTGAATTTTAGCTTTGACGTTTCAGAAAAATTCACCGTTGAATGAATACGCGCTCTACGGCTCATAATGGCGCGAAATTCGAATTTTTTCAGTGACGTTTCAGAAAAATTCAGCCTTAAAAGAATTCGCGCCCTATGGATAATGATGGCGCGAAATTTGAATTTTTTCCATTGAGATTTCAGAAAAATTCAACTTGGAATGAATACGCGCTCTACGGCTAATTATGGCGCGAAATTTGAATTTTTTCTAAAGAAGTTTAAGAAAATCCAGTTTTAGGACCAATCGCGCTCGATGGCTAATTAGGGCGCGAAATTTGAATTTTTTTCCATTGAGATTTCACAAAAAAATTCAGCCTTGTGAGAATTCGCGCTCCACGGCTAATTATGACGCGAGACTTTTTAAAAAAATTTTTTTAATATTACCATTTTGCAGTTTCTAGTGGCCACTTAAGAGACCCCTAGAATTTCCTAAAAAATCCAATTTTGCATTGGAGCGCACTTTTTCCCGGCTATTTTTTTCTCATTTTTTTCTTCTTCCTAATAATTAATAATTTCTTCTCGAAAGCCTTCTCCGACAGTTGTGATCTCAGAAAATGCTTACAGCTCGTACAATTTCGAAACTCTGAACCCTAAAGTGTTCCCTCCCGACACATTCCGATGCCAAAATGACGTCCGCCACAACTAATTTCAATTTCACTTTTTCTTTTTCTTTTGCCTTCGATTTCAGTTTTTCAGTTAGTGCGCTCAAAGTGTTCACGAGAGGAGGTATTTCCCTAAAGTGAACACTCAAACTTTGAACGCCGCCCGTAATGCAAGGTGAATGTGATATGATCGATTCTCAATGTCCGCAAATTTTGCTTGATTGTTTTATCTTCTTAATATTTAATATTCTTGTAGGCTTTTCTGTTATTTTCTATGTCAATTAATGTGAAACAAAGTGCAAATATTTTCATAAGTGATGAAAAATTTACTTATACACAGCTTTTGTGTGGTTAATTGACACGGTTCGGATGTAAGGCATGGAAAACAGGTAAATGAGGTAATTTGACAAAGTGGAGTGATTAATTACATGGGTTTTTTTCATCAGGAAATCGTAGGTAGAGCAGAAATGGCTCAAGGCTGGAACAAAGAGCGCGAGAAACGGTCCTGAAATTAAAAATTAAAAAAAAAAAATCAAAAAAATTCTCGTCAATTGAAGCGTTTGGTACGCAAACAACATACTTGACGCCAAATGTCTCGTTTTTCCCTTAAGGAATTTTCTGTTCGTCAGCTGAGTGATCACTTAAGAGATAAATTTGAAATCAAATAAGCCCTATTTGAAGTGGCCACTTAAGGGATTTCGAGGGTCTTTCTGAGGGTAATTTCCAATTGGTATATGACTTTGAGCTTGAAGAACCGATACTTGATAGGAAAAAAAAGGAGAAAGAGGCCACTTAAGGGGTCTGCTTTTTGAGCGGCCCCTTGAGGGATCATCTGAAAGGCCACCTAAATTTTATCAAGTTTCTATTGACGTTGAAGAAACTTTTTGCCGGCTCAACAGGAAGTGATAACTTAAAAGGGTTCCTCTCTGAGTGGCCCTTTGAGGGGTCATCTAAAATGCCACTTACTCAGGTTTATCGACTTCAAATCATATGGAAACTACTTCGGATTAATAGAAAGTGATAACTTTAGGGATTTGTTTTCTAAGTGGCCCCTTGAGGGATCATCTGACAGGCCACTCAGGTTTATCGACATTAAATCATGTGGAGACTAAAAAAACTTCTCGGATTAACGGAAAGTGACAACTTGAGGGGTCTGCTTTCTAAGAAATCCCTTAAGGGATCATCTAAAGCCATTCAGTAATGCTTTTTCCGAATCTTTTTTTCTAAAAAAATCAAAGTTAAGATGAAATCCTTAAGAAGCCCCCCAAATCTTCAAAACTAACCTCCGCCTTCATACGTGTCCTCAACGACCTTCTTCTCTCTTGCTTTTTCTGGAAATTTAAAAAATGAGTAATTTTCTTCCGAATTTCTGAAAACCATTTGAACTTGGCTCTTTCGTTTTTTCTCGGCTCTCATCGGCGGCAATTCGTCATCATCTGACGTCATCGTTTCGTTCAGAGCACTTTGACTGGAAAAAAAAAATCATGAAATCATGTAAAAACCTCAAAAATGAACTAGGAAGAATCTTTTAGATTCTCTATTTTCACTTCGTTTTATCTATTCATCCTCTTCTGAAACGACAAATCTCTAGAAGAAGAAAGAAAAAAAAAGAAACTTAAAAAGTACAAATTTAGATTACAAATGAGCTGAAAATTCAAGTTTCTAACAAAAATTGTTTGAAAAGGAAAAATTCCAGTTTTCTACTCTATACGGAGTAATTTTTTCGCCAACTTGACCAAAAAAAAAGGAAAAAAAAATTCAAAAATAACTGGTTGAGATCAAAGAATACATAGAACTACATGCATGGGGATCGAAATTGAGAAAAAAAAATTAAAGACAAAAATTTCTCTGGCTAGACTTAGAACTGAAAAAGCCTCCAAGTTCTCATTTTCCTGCCCGATTTTCAGAAATTCCACTCAAAGTTGGGGCTTTTTAGGCTGAAAAAGATCATCAAACTGAAAAAAAGAAAGCTACTAGGATCTTCAGCATAGATGGGCAAGCAAGGAAGAGGAGGAACCGGCTTGCAAAAATTTTGAAAAACCAGGGAAATGAAAAAAAAAAGTTTCAACCTTAATAGTACAAGTTCTAGCCTCGGGGAGGTAGTATTTACTTGAATTCAAATAATTTGAGAGGGTCGACGGTCTTTAAAAATGGTCTGCCCATTTATGGTCACAATTTCGAAAAAAAAAAACAAGGAAGAAAATACAAAGCTAGTAGGACCTTTTATTCGACAAAGAATTGAGATGGAAGGCCATCGCCTCGATTTTTTCCGCGTTTCCCTCGTCGGCTTTCATCGCCATCACGTAGCTGTAACATTATAAGGTTTATTACAGAGAATAATTCAAAAATCGAGGGAAATGTATCACTTTCGTACCCCCTATGCATTCAGTTGGCTTTTTTTAAGCAGCTGGAAACATCTCCATGATATTTATTGAGCTTTTTCGATTATATTGAGTGGTATATTGATCGAATATCTCTTATCCTCGCTCCGAGCGGTCGATAAATCCGCGGGAAACCGTAGAAATCGCGTCATAAAAAACTCCAAAAGTTATGAATCGATCTGATTTCTATTTAAAATGCTTCCAATGGATGGATTACATGTGCTCACCGAACTTTGAGCCTTTCGGAACATTTTAAGAAAATTCTCCCAAGAAAATAATTTTCGAAAATTCACAGCTTTTGAGCTTAAAATCATTAATAACTTTGTGGGTTAGCCCATGTATGAAATTCCTAATTTTTTTCGAAAAGCAAAAAAAAAATCCATGAAGCTCTCTCAATCTGCCATGAGTAACACTTGTTGTCAGAAAATTCAAATTTTTCAAATTTTTCCTCCTATAAAAAAATCAAAAGAAATCTCTGGGAATTAATAAAACCCAAAAAAACAAGGGGGAATGTACGTTTTTAGTCGGGTACAAATCATTTTTTCGCCCAAAAATTTCATTCCTTGAGCTTTTTCAAATTGAATGATGGTGAGAATGGGAAAGCAAGCAGAAGATTTTCAACTCTTGGAAAAGGAAACATGCAGAAAAAGACAATCAAAAAAATCTCCTTCAAGTATTTTTTCCCTGACCGCACTGGGAATGGCTCGCCTGCCAAGCGGTCACTTCGAAAGGGCGCCCGACCGTGAGTGAGTTACGCACTTTAACATTATAAAGCCTTAGTAGCCGTTCTAGGGCTTTTCAAGTCGATACCACTTTTATATGAGCCGAAAATCAAGAGAAAAACGGTCACATTGAAAGTGCGCCCGACTTTAAAGCGAGTTCCGCACTTTTGCATGGAAAAGTCTTAGCAGCGCTTTTAGTCATTCTACATGCGACCACGAATCTTCAAATCGATACCACAATTTTTAAAGCCAAAAATCAAAGGAAGATCGGTCAATCTAAAATTGCGAACGACCTTGAAGCGACTTCTGCCCTTTCGCATTCAAAAGCTCTCGGCGGTAGCGCTCTGAGCCATTCTAAGAGCTTTCAAATCGATATATAACTTTAATGAGCCGAAAATCAAGAGAAAAACGATCACTTCGAAAGTGCGCCCGACCGTAAAGCGACTTGCGCCTTTTTGCATTAAAACATCCCGACCGCAGCGCTCTGAGCCATTCTACATGCGACCAGAAATATTTGACTCCATACAAAAATTTTATCAGTCGAAAATCGATAAAAGGAGGTCACTCTGAAAGTGCGCCCGACCTTAAAACGACTTGCGCGTTTTCCCCTGAAAATACCTGAAAACATCCTCAAATTGAAGAGCGGCTTTCTGATCGCCAGCCGGCGGGAGGTTCTCGTCTTCCGGGAAAACCAAATTCTGCTGAAAAAATCAATAAATTAAATTATCGATTTTTTTTCTTTCTGAACCTTTGAATTTCCTTTTTTGGATAGAATCGAGCGGGGGACGATTTCGGGTTCGGTGGCCGATTTGAATCTTTTTGGGGTTGCTGGAAAAATCAATCAATCAATAAATCGACGAATCAATCAATCGATAAATCAATCAATAAATCGATAAATCAATCAATAAATCGACGAATCAATCAATCGATAAATCAATCAACAAATCGATAAATCAATCAATAAATCGATAAATCAATCAATAAATCAATAAATCAATAAATCAATCAATAAATCGATAAATCAATCAATCGATAAAACAATCAATAAATCGACGAATCAATCAATCGATAAATCAATCAATAAATCGATAAATCAATCAATAAATCGATAAATCAATCAATAAATCAATAAATCAATCAATAAATCGATAAATCAATCAATCGATAAAACAATCAATAAATCGACGAATAAATCAATCAATAAATCGATAAATCAATCAATAAATCATTAAAATCGATAAAATCGCTCAACCTTCTCTCGAGGCGAGTCCCAGGGATTCTCTTTCGAGCTCGTTGCAAAATTTCAAGTGTAACGCCTTCACGTCGCCCAACTGAATATAAAAAAAGTCGATATTTATAATATCTCTGCAACCTCCTCAATGTCCACAGACTCTCGCTGCTCCATTATCACGCTGTCTTGGAATCGGATCGTCTTTTTTCGGCGGCTCGAGGCCAACTAAACCATTTCGAAGTTGAAAAAAGGCAGCAAAATAATGGATTTTTTCGTTTTTGATGTGTTTTCCTACACAATGCCGCCGATAGAAAGTCTCAAAACTGATGAAAATCAAGGAAAATTGAAAAAAATGAGGAAATACAAAACTTAGTGTTCAAAAAGCCACACAATATTGCTATAAAAACATACAAAAGAGAAAAAAAAAACTTGCTAAAAAAACCCTTTTTGGACAGTTTTTAAGCGGAAAAACCATTTTTTAAATTTAAACTACAAATTTTAACTTTGAAAAATTCTAGTGACCACTTAAGAGGTTCCTCAAGGACTCCTCGGAGAGGACATTCAATAGAAGCTTCTTGGTGGCCACTATAGTTTTTTGTGGCCCAGTAGCACCAGACAGATTTCTAAAGAGGCCACTAAATTTCAACCACTCAAGTGGCCACTATTTCAACTACTATGGTGATCCCTAGAAGGCCTAAACCCTAAAGTGGCCACCAGAAATTTTCCAAGAGAACGATCCCTGAACTAAAAAATAATCTATAGTACAACTTCTAACTTTTTTTTCGATTCGGATTTTTATCAAAGAACTTCGGAAAACTTCTATTGGCCACTTAAGAGGTTCCTCAAGGGCTGCTTGGAGAGGACACTCAAGTGGTCACTCAATAGAATCCTCTTAGTGGCCACTATAGTAGTGTTAAGTAGTCTAATAGCACCAGTCAGACTTCTTAAGAGGCCCCTGATTTTTCGCCTCTAATTCGACTACTATAGTGACCACTAGAACGTCAAAAACCCTAAAGTGACCACTAAAACTCTTGAAAAAAAAGTGAAAAAACCCCTATGACTATCGAGCATTAAAAATTGGAAAAAGTCAATTTTTTGCCAAAAAAATTTTCTGAAAAGAGGTTTTCGCCAAATTTTCGTGAAGCCTGTTTCATGGACCTTTTCAAAAATGACAAAAAAGGAAAATTTTGGAAAAAAAAAACGAACAAGATTCATGAAAACTCTTCAAAAAGCTCGTTTTTCAAAAAATAATATTCAAGAGGACATTTGAGCTCTTCAGATAGCTAAAAATCAAAAAATACCCCAGAAAAAAGTCCGCCAGTGGCTCGACTTGGCGTCAGCGGATTGCCGACGGTCAACGAAGTCGAGGCCTGTTCCTCCGTCGTCGAGGTTTTCCGGCCCGGGGCCAAATTGCTCACGATGAACTCGCGGGCCTTCAAATTTCAAAATGATCAAAAAGTATCGACTTTTGTTGGTTCTATAGTGGAACGATGTACGAAAAATTCGAAAAAAACGTTGAAAAAATACTTTTTTTGGTGCCAAAAGCTCATCTAATTTCTTTAAGGTATCCCTATAGGGGCAAATTTTTTTCTTTTCAAAATCATTCTTGTACATTTTTTTATGTTCTGCCTGTAAATAAATATTATTATTAACCTTAGGAGCCCTTGAAGGTTCCCCTCAAGGGAGCACTTTATCTCCCCCTATAGGGGCCACTGAAGCTTGCAAAAGTGGCCCCTACAGGGGACATGCTAATCGATCCATTTTCTGAACTCTATGAGGAGAAGCATTTCAAAATTTTCCTTCAAAGTTGCCACTCTAGGGGCCACTTCACCCCCTCCTCTTCGCCCCTAAAAGGACCACTAAAGATTGAAAAAAAGATTTAAGTTAGGGGTGCCTTTAGGGAAAATTTTAGGAAATTTCAGAGGAAAAGAGTCCGATTCTAAGCCCCTATAAGGACCACCTCAATTTTAGCCCTAAAAGGAGCATTTTTAGATCCCCTATAGGGTCTTTTCACTATGTTTACTAGAACAAGCAAAAAAAAAAAAAAATAACTTTTTTCCAAATTTCAGTACTTTTTTCAGTACATCAGAGAACACTAGGAATTGAAAAAATTGTGAAAAAAAAAATCATATCGATTTATTGATTGATATATTACCCTGAGCCGATCCGCGTCATTTGCCTCGAACAAATTTATGCCCAACGGGAGGACGCTGGGCCGTGGGCCTGCCATCGAAGCCCGCTGAAACTTTGAAAATAATAAAATTTTCATCAGGAAGAAATTTTCCAAGTGACTTGATCAGTAAAATATGAATTTTGAACCATTAAAATCAGATTTTCATCGCGTTTTTTGAAAAAAACACAATTTTTACTTCGCTAAGGATTACTGTATACCAATTTTCCGCAATTTCGTGGCCAATGTTCGAAAATACATAAGTTTCCATGGCGGTGAATTTTCTAGGAGCAAAAAATGACGATTTTATCAGTAGAGCAACTTTGCTGCAAAATGAATTTCTGACTCGATTGGGATAAAATTTTGAAATCGGTTTTAAATGGATTACGGTAACTTTTGGAAAACCCTTTTTTTTGGCGCGAAATTTAAATTTTGTATTCTCAGATCAAATAGTTGCTTTTTTTCATATTCTGAATGAATTTTTTTACATTTCTAGTGATATTTTTTTCTAGTTATAGTATTACGACGAAAAAAATTTTTGAAAAATTTTGAAAAAAATGGCTTAAAAAAATTTTTGGTAAATTATTTTATAGTAACCTCCTTTATGTAAAGAAATCCTATGGCGCGAAGGGAAAATTGCAATTTTTTCAAAAAACACGAAGTAAATCTGATTTTAACAGCTCAAAGGTCATATTTCACTTCCCAAAAGACTTGAAAAAGAAAAAAAAAATGCATTTATTCGAAAAATTTTAAATGACCATGCGCCTTTAAACAAGAAAACCAGGTCTCACAGCGAAAGAGCTCCTCGGTGGGCGGTCCGGAAGACGCCTGCCAACGACGGAAGGGCGGCCTATGATGGAAGGTCTGGCCGAGATCGATTTTCCCAAGTTGAGGGCCGCCCGAGTGATCGGGACGTCGGATTTGATCAGTTTCAAGGCGGCTGGGTCCGGCACGAACTCCGGTTCTTCCCGTACCTTGGCCGGTCTTCAAAAAGGGGTTAGTACACCAAAAATGGAGATTATGTTCATTTAAAGGGCAAGGGTTTTTTTCTGAAAGAGATCCTGAAGCTGGCTGACTTGAGCCATCGAAAAATGGGTCTTGACACGAAAATAAAATAGAGAGTGCTTGGTTAGTGGAGAGCGCCGACAGGACACCGCCCTTAGCGTCCCAAGCTGGCCGTGAATCAGCTATCAAAAAGGTCCTGAAGCTGGCTGGCTTGAGCCATCGGAAAATGGGTCTTGTCATGAAAATAAAATAGAGAGTGCTTGGTTAGTGGAGAGCGCAGACAGGACACCGCCCTTAGCGTCCCAAGCTGACCGTGAATCAGCTATGAAAGAGATCCTGAAGCTGGCTGGCTTGAGCCATCGGAAAATGGGTCTTGTCACGAAAATAAAATAGAGAGTGCTTGGTTAGTGGAGAGCGCAGACAGGACACCGCCCTTAGCGTCCCAAGCTGACCGTGAATCAGCTATGAAAGAGATCCTGAAGCTGGCTGGCTTGAGCCATCGGAAAATGGGTCTTGTCACGAAAATAAAATAGAGAGTGCTTGGTTAGTGGAGAGCGCAGACAGGACACCGCCCTTAGCGTCCCAAGCTGGCCGTGAATCAGCTATCAAAAAGGTCCTGAAGCTAGCTGGCTTGAGCCATCGAAAAATGAGTCTTGGCACGAAAATGAAAGAGAGTGCTTGGTTAGTGGAGAGCGCAGAAAGAGTGCCGTGAATCACCTATACCTCCAAAAAGGAGAGAAAGTTCCAAAAAAAAGCGTAAATTTACTTTTTCCCTTTCCAAAAATGCGATTTTTTTGATTTTTGGCCTATTCTCATCAAATTTTTTCACTTTTTTCAATTCTGGTTACCTTTTTCAAGAAACACATCTAAACAAACGAGAAAAATTATCTAGAATGCCTCAAAAAAAAAAACCAACTCTTCATTTTTCTGGCTCAAAAGCGCAGAAGTTTCAGCTTTTTTCGCGGCCACTCTGGAACTCGCTTTCGTCGCCCGACTGATTTTACTGAAAATCTTGATAAAATTCGAGATTTCGCCGCGGAAACTGACCTATATGCTTGTCTAGCCGCTGCCACTCGTTTTACGCGTTCTTCTTTGGAAAGCTCCTGGCGGATGGGAGCCATTCGGCTGAAATCCGCTTTATTTTAATGAAAATAAGAACCTTATCAATATATTTTATTTTCTATAGCTTACTAATATATATATTTCCCATTTGCAAAAGGAAAATCAACCGTGAAATATTTAAAATAACGAAAAAACGTAACCTCGCGAGCAAAGTCAAAAAAAACTATCTTTAAAGATTTTTGAACGTTTTTCTTTTGAAAAGGAACTTTACACGAAAAAATTGAATATTAAATTAAAAGAAGACAAAGAATTATCAAAAATAGGCGACTTAAAAGCAGAAATAAGAGCTGAATTTTGGAAAATTTGAAGAAAACCTTGAAAAAATGCAAATATCTTTCTCAGAGTTGAAAGCTGAAAAAAATAAAACTTGGGAGAGAAAAATCTTATAATAGAAAAAAATAAAATAAAAAAACACTACGAGGAACTTTTTCAAACACTAAATAAATCCAAAATTCGGCAGCATTATAAATTTGGTCTTTTTTTTCTGGAAAATGACGATTTTTTTGAAAATTGAAGATATTTCATGAAGTTTTAGTTATTCTGATACATTTCCTGAATAATAAAGAACCCAAGAATCACTTTTATAACAATAAATCTCTGTGAAAAGCAATCCTCAAATGATATTGAGTAATAAAAATGGAATTTTGAAAGGAAAAAGTTTTCAAAATGAAAGAAAACACCTCTAAATGCATCAATAAGGTACTGAGAAGGATATAACTGTTCTGAAAAGGCCTAATAATCCGAAAGAACAAAAAAACACAGAAAACACCAAAAAAAAAACACAAATTTTCAAAAACGCGCCAAGAATTTGAAACTGGCGCTCTTCGCCACGGAGCGCAACTTACACTCTCGGCTTGGACAATTTCGGTTTTTCTGGGGTCGTCTTTGCCATCTCAGTGGATTATTTATTGTCAACGAGTAAAAATAATTAGAAATGGGAAAAGATCTCGTGGCTAACGACTTTATTGAACACGTAGGAAAGCTTCACAATTGAATAGAACTAAGATTTCTTTTTTTTTTGATTCGACTGGGAAAGCGAGGAAATCACCTATGAAACTGAAATTCTGGGCGTGGATTATACATGATATGCTTTTTCGTGTGAATAAATGGATAACTGGAGCAATAAAGGAGACGAAAAACATGAAATTCAATCGGGTAAATACTGTTTCGTTTCTTTTTGTCTGAGTAAAACAACAATCAACCGTAAGAGAACGCGAAAATGCATTGAATTAGATGAGTGCGCAAAGAAAAAAAGCATAAAACTTTCACCGCGGATGGGGAAAAAACAAGCAAGAGTAACAAAATCAAACTGAAAGCTTGGAAATACCCGCCAATCAACATAATTGAATTAAAACTAGAAATTGGGTGAAAAGGGTCAATGTTGGGCGTGGGAATGGCTGTGTTCGTGGCCGTCGAGAAGTCGCAGGCCGCCGATTATGGAAAAGCCGACGAACATGACGAAAAGCTTGAGCAGGTTCGGGTGTTCGTTGTCCCTTTCGTGCAGGAGGACCTGAAAAATTGAGGGATTTAAAATTTCATGACATCATAGGCAACGTCGGAAAGGGTAGAAAAGGCTCCAGACAACCCTCAATAAAAAGATACCCAAAAACTGTTTTCTGAGAGAACCTCTTTGGCAAGCCCTTGAAGGGCCCCTCTAGGGACGACTTTAATAACCCTTACAGGGACCACTAAAGCATGCAAAAGTGGTCCCTATAGGTGTTTTAGTTGGTGATTCCTGTAGGGGACATGCTAGTCGTTAACTTTTATAAACTCTATGCGAAGAACTAAATCCATAAACGCTTTCGGAATGAAATTTGAAAACCCCTATAGGGTCCACTTAAGCTTTAGGGACTAAGGGGTCAGACCATTAACCCCTATGACGAGCACCTTGATTTTATCACTATAGGGAACACTTTATCGGCCCCTATAGGGTCTATTTCCTTTTGCCCTATAGGAGATGTTTCCTATTTATTGCACTTTCACTTCGAGACCCAAAAAAAAAACTGCAAAATTCCTCAAAATGGAATATACGCCAAATTTTCGCTGGAAAAAAAGAAACTGTCGTGAATTTCTTCATAAAAACCTTCCGAGGCGGACTGGGCGATTTTATAAATTTTCTGATTCTTTTTGATAAATTGAGCCCCGTTGATCAAATTCTCACTAGGTTGATGAAATATACAGTTTTGTTGATCTTTCGGAAAAAGGTGACACAAAGACAAAAACGTGACAAGCTGTTAAATTTCCTAAAAAAGCTTCCCAAGCTTTTTTTTTTCGAATTTTGGAGCCAAATTTCTTTAATTTTCTCTGTTAAATCGAGCCCCGTTGAACAGATTCCCACAAGGAAAAATGAAAGTTCTCTATCTAGCTCAAAAAAAAAGACAAAAACGTGACAATCCATCAAACTTCCTATAACCGCTTCCGGAGGCGGTTCAAAAGTTCGGAGCCAAGTTTCTGTTAAGCCCTGTTGGATAGATTTCCACAAGGAAAAATACAAGTTTCTGATTTATACTCGAAAAAAAAAGACAAAAACGTGACAAGCTGTCAAGATACCCATAAAATCTTCCCGAGGTGGATAAGATGGGTTTTTACTAATTTTTGAGCCAATTTTCTAAAATTCTTCGTTAAATCTAGAGAATCGCTACAATGAAGCTTCCCTTAGAGGGGAAAAATGGAACTAATAAGCCAATTTTTTGAGATTTTCATTAAAATTAGCTTCTTTAAAAACATTTTACTAGTTAGAAAACCTAAAAGATTTGTTAATTTCCCGATTTACCTCGAAGAAGGTGACATAGAGGAAGGTGCCGACGGCGAGGCCCTGCAGGATCGTGATGGTGGCGTCCTTCCAGAGGGCGTTCTTGCCCTCGATGTCGTCCCCAACTCCCGCCACGGCCATGCCGACTAGAGCTCCGAGCGGAGTCATCAGGGCCAGGGTCAGGATCGAAAATATCACCTGAGGAAGAAAAAATGATCAATTTATCATTTTCAAATCAACGAGAGCAGAACAAAAAGCATATGGGGGATCGTCAAACCTTGGCCAAAATTTTATTGATCAAAAAAAAAAGAAAGAATCCATCCAAATTACTCTTCTTTTTTTCAAAAAAACATCTCAAAAAAAATAAAATTCTAATCGGATTTGTATAAGATTAAATGATGAATTATTCAAAAATTTTTCAATTTCCAGGACCAAAATGAAGAAATTCTACAGGTAGAATTAAAAAAACAAAGAATTACGTATAAAAAAAACTTTTTTTACTCAAAAATCCAAAGCTTCATGTACTCACTGAAAAAGGTGGAAAACTAAATTTTCGCATTCAAATTTCAGATTTTTCCGTTTTTCTTCAGAAAATACTGAAAAAAACATCAAAAATTTTCGATTTTTCCACATTTTTCAGCTTGGAACAACATCCAAAATGGTCATCACTCGGGTGCAAAAATCGATTTTTTTTTTTTGTCCCGAGCAATCGATAAATAGAAAACTCACCCATTTCAACTGATGAGCGTGAGTTCGGGCCAATTGAAGGCCAACGGAAAATGCGACGATCAGTTTGTGGACCATGAGTGAGATAAAAAGGGCTGTGGTTTCCGTTTTATTCGTCTGAAAATTCGGTTTCTTTTTCAGGGTTGTCCGAGGGCCGGCCCGTTAGCTCCCGGGGGCGGCCCAATGAGCATTGATTTTCTTCAAGCCCCATATCCTTCTTTTTTACGAGAAAAACCAAGTGTTGTGTTCTTTCTTCACTTAAAGTTCAACAGAATCTATGATATCGGGATTTGTCCGGGCTTTACGAGGGCTTAAACGAGGGCTTTAGCTCCCGGGGTCAGCCCGATAAAAGCACATTTTCAGTAGGCTGAACAATTTTTTACGAGAAAAACCATGGGTTGTGTTCTTTCTTTACTTGAAGTTCACCAGAATCTATGATATCGGGATTTGTCCGGATTGTCCGAGGGCTGGCCCGTTAGCTCCCGGGGCCAGCCCGATTCGTGCGAATTTTAATTAACTTTTTTACGAGAAAAATCAATTGTTGTGTTCTTTCTTCACTTGAAGTTCAACAGAATCTATGGATTCGGGGTTTTTACGGGCTTTACGGGAGCCGACCCGGGGTCAGCCCGATAAGAGCGCGTTTTCTTCAAGTTAAAAAGGCCTTTTTACTTGAAAAATCACGTTTTCGGCCATTTTTTCACTCAAAATTCGACAGAAACTATGAACTGACAAGTAAAAATTTGAATAAGGACAAAAAAGGGTGGACATTTCTACAAAAAATAAAGCTCAGGGCCAGGTCAACCCGCCCTGACCGAAACTATCAATTTACGAGTAAAAAGGGACAAAAAAGTGCGGGCTTTTTGCAAAAATTGGGGATCAGGCACGGGTTGGCCCGCCCTGGCAGAAACTATGAACTTAAAATTACAAGTTTACTTAAGGATGAAAAAGGGCGGGCTTTTTCGTTGCCGGGTTGGCCCGCCCTGTCTGAATATTTTCTATCAAATCAAAAAAAGAGCGGGCTTTCCGTAAAAAAGGGGACTCTGGCCCGGGTCGGCCCGCCCTGCCAGAAACTATAAACTGACAAGTAAAAAAAAGGACAAAAAAGGGCGAACTTCTTCGCAGCCGGGCCACCTTGCCCGGATTTCTCCCTAGGGATCGATAAAACCAACCATAACACCAAAAGCAATCCCTTCTATTATCGAGTGGATTCCGAGGGCCAAAACGAAGGTTATCGATCGGATTCCGTGAGAATGGGCGTGAGGTTGAGACTTCATCAGGATTGGGGGGTCTTCTTTTACTGAAATTTGATCGATTATCATTGTTTTTTCGAGTTTTGAAGGATTATGAGAGCTTCAGTTTCATGCTAAATTTTTCCTAATTTGAACAAAAATAAAAAAACTTTTCAGAAAAAAATTAAAAAAATTTCAACTTTTTCTATGCATTTGAATCCAAAAAAACTTCAATTTATATACTTTTTTTGAAAGATTAAGATTTTTTTAGTTCAAAAAAATCATGTTTCAAGAACAAATTTTATTGATAAATCTGAATATTTCGAATAAAATACACATGAAAAAAACCAGAAAAATCCTCCAAAATACAAAAAAATCGCCAAAAAAATCCCAATTTTTTAGAGAAAAAAATTCAAGTTTTGAGACTTTTTTTAAAGCTCCAGGTTATTTTTTTCATTTATTCTTCAACCTTCTAGCCTCATTTCAAACACCTTCTTCACAATAATCGCTAATTTTTTTCACGAAAAAAACGAAGGAAAAAGCACTTTTTTTGAGTGTAAAAAAACTGAAAAAAATGTACATTTTTTTCAAAAAAATTAGTATTATAGTTCAAAAAAATCAAGTTTCGGGAAAAAAATTTTTTTATTGATAATTGTGAAAATTGCAAATAAAAAAACACATGAAAAAAAGGCAGAAAAAAACCCTTAAAATTTAAAAAAAATCGTCTTCAGAAGAGAAATTGAAGTTTTGAGGCAATTTTTAGGCATTTTCATTTTTTTTTTTCCGAGCTCCAGAAAATTTTTCAGTTATTTTCCAGCCTTCTCACCATACTCCCATTCAATTTCTTGCCAAAAAAATAACCGAATTTTTCTTGAAAAAAATAGGGAAAAAAAGCTCTATTCACGCTTAAAATTGATACAAATACTGGAAAAAAAGTGACATTTTACCAACAAAAATCAATAAAAAAATCAATAATCAACCAAAAAAATCACCTTTCTCGCAATTGGTTTCGCAACGTTCCGGCTCAGCAAAGGTAAGGGTCGCGAATGTTCTGAAATCATAAAAAAAACTATAAAAAAACATGAAATTGCTGTTTCAAATATTATGGGGGTAAGAATGACAGGATCGATTGGATTTCACGTGTCTTGGAGAAAAAAAAGACAAAACAGAGGGTTAAAATTTGATGATTTACATAGTTGATTCACCGCCGGCTTTATAAAATTTTCAAAATCATACATGGGCTAACCAACTACTTTTTGTGACGTCATCACGTACCCCCCTTGAAAAAGTACGTACTCCCCTCGAAAAAGTACGTACCCCCCCGCGGATGACTATCAATGTGAAATGATTATTAAAGTTAATATAAGAATTGAATGAGACTATTATCTTATTTCGCGGGCTTTTGGAAGTATATTCAGCTAGGTGTCAACACTGCAAAACAGAAATATTTCAACTTTTTAGCGTAGACCCCCGAAATCCGAAAAATCGATCTGTTTTTCAATGTTATCCTACATTATGAATCGAGTTTTTATGATCTGGCAGAGTTTCAGACCTTCTGGATGAGTTTTTAAGGAAAATAGATTTTTTTGGACCACCGGGAAGGGATATTTTTGAAATTTTTGAATTTTTTTGGCTCAAAATCAATATTGATCTTGAGTTAACTCTGAATAAGGTATATCCTCCAAATTTCCAACCTTCCGGACGTTTTTTGACCAAGTTACAGTGTTTCAAAGTGTTATCACTTGACGGTTTGCGTACCCCCCGTACTCCCCCAAAATCGGAAAAATCGATCTGTTTTTCAATGTTATTCCACATTATAAAGGGAGTTTTTATGATCTGGCCAAGTTTCAGGCCGTTGGGATGAGTTTTAAGGAAAATAATTTTTTGGGCCACAGTAGATGTATGAATGTATGCTGATCACGATTTTGCTAGTTTTTTTAATTGTTAAACTTGTATTTTTTCATCGTTCACATGTGTGGTAACGCCGTAGGGTGAGTTGAAAAAAAATGAGCGTTAGGGTGAAACTTTCTCTAAATCAAACATGTTGTAGAACACGATTTTTTAGGATTTTTTGAAAAAAAAACCGAATATCATCACTCAAGCCGTTTTCGAGATACTGTGGCTCAAAAAAAGGGGTACGGTCGAACCCTTCAAAAATCTATATCTTGACATAAAATCGACGAAACTCTTCCAAAGTTTGTAATAAGGTGCAATATAATCTTATTCAATTTTTAAAAATCTTAAACCTCATTTTGCTCATTATTGCTCATATTACAGAGTTTTTAAAAACCACAAAAAATACTCTTTATTGAGTCAAACATGGATTATTCGAATTTTCCATCTAACACTCGGAAATTCCAAAAAACATGTGATTTTGGGTAAGTTTCCCGAATAACTTTTTTATCTCCTGTTTTTTTGGATTGAAACTAGCAAAATCGTGATCAACGCGCATTCTTACATCCACTAGGTCATTTGCAAAACGAAACGAGGAAAAAATTCAAAATTTCAAAATATCCCTTCCCGGTGGTCCAAAAATCTATTTTCCTTAAAACTCATCCCAACGTCCTGAAACTTGGCCAGATCATAAAACTCCCTTTGTAATGTGGAATAACATTGAAAACAGATCGACTTTCCGATTTTGGGGGAGTACGGGGGGGTACGCAAACCGTCAAGTGATAACACTTTGAAACACTGTAACTTGGTCAAAAAACGTCCGGAAGCCTGGAAACTTGGAGGATATACCTTATTTAGAGTTAACTCAAGTTTAATATTGATTTTGAGCCAAAAAATTCAAAATTTCAAAATATCCCTTCCCGGTGGTCCAAAAATCTATTTTCCTTAAAACTCATCCCAACGGCCTGAAACTTGGCCAGATCATAAAACTCCCTTTATAATGTGGAATAACATTGAAAACAGATCGATTTTCCGATTTTTGGGGGAGTACGGGGGGTACGCAAACCGTCAAGTGATAACACTTTGAAACACTGTAACTTGGTCAAAAAACGTCCGGAAGGTTGGAAATTTGGAGGATATACCTTATTCAGAGTTAACTCAAGTTTAATATAGATTTTGAGCCAAAAAAATTGTAGATTTCAGAAATCATTTTTCTTATGGGGTCAGAAGTTGATTATTTTTTTCAATTTTTCCAAACGGCTTAAAAATTTTATGAGCATGTATATATCATCCATTGGTACCATTTAAACTAGAATTCAGGTCGATTAATCAGCTCTGGAATTTTTTATAAGGCTATTTCTACGATTCCTCTCGATTTTTTCTACCGTTTGGAGCTAGGCAAAAAGATAGGCAACGAATTTCTCACTAAATGTACTTTAAAAAGCTCGATAAATAATATGGATGCATTTTCCGCGGCTTAGAAAGCCATCTGAATGAATAGGGGGGCCCGAAAGTGAAAAACAGCCTGTTAGCCCACGTATGTTCAAAATTCAAAATTTCCGTCAGAGAGTGAAAAAGATCACTGAATTTTTGGAGGGTCAGAGATAGTTTCCAAATTTTTTTTGATCTTTAAAAAATCTATAAAACTCTCTAGAAAACGGCCTCTCTAAAATCTCTCATCTTCGCGCACTATTTCTCTAATCTTCTCAAGACCATTTCTTCAAAAAATCGGCTGCTCCTTTAATTTTCAAGCTAAAACCAACGGCGAATCAACTATAATGAACATTATCGGAACCCGCTACACATCGGACAGACGTCGCCAATTTCCTGCCTGTTGAGTTTTGTAGCCATTTCAATTTTTTCAACCGGATGAATACTTCCATAAGTTCGTCGTCCACGATTCAAAGAGGGTCTATAGGTAGAATGAATTTTTTTGAGGGGATTTATTTAAAAAATATGACGATTTAAGCGTCTGAAGGTCACCTTTCTGTTTCAAATTTTCGAAATTCGTTTTTTTTTTTCAAAAGTTCGAACTTGCCATTCAAAATTGAACGTTACTTTATTTTCTTTTGAAACCAAGGATTTTTCCGCTTTTTCTCAAACTTCTCGAATAAAAAACGCGAATAGTTCATTCATAACCTTCCTGAGTCGATTTAAAGGCGCAGGAAGCCTTTTCATCCAAAATTGATACAAATTTACGTAAAAACTTCGTAATTCAAAAATCCTTGAAGCTGTTGTATAGAAAAAAGTGAAAATCCAAAATTTTTTCACTTTTTAAATCCAGAAAAAAACGTTGAAAATAATTGAAAACAATAAATAATTTTTTGTGTTGCGCCTGCCAGTTTTTAAGTTCGAATATTCTACCATTTTTTCTTAGAAAGTTCAAAGATTCGAGAAGAACTAGATGCTAAAAACTTATCAGTATAACCTTTTTCCGAAAAATGCGATTTATACAGAATTTTCCAATCAAAACTTTCTCAGGGAACGGAAAACTATAAAATCTGATAAAATCTTATCACGGCGTTCCTAATGGGGGTGAGGGAAGGTGAGCGAGGCGTCAAAGTTTCTGAATTTACAGAAAAAATTTAGTGCGCGCTACGGATAAAATTACGTCACGTGACGTCACAATTACACTGAATATTCAACGTTAACTTGTTTGTTCGATCGCCTTCGGCTGAAGTACTGTAGATTTCAAATTTCGCGCCAAAATTTTTTTGACGTCTTGCCACCCCGTTTGGGAACGCCGTGCTTATTAAACACTGGAAGGTCAGAGAATTTTTTCAAATAATTATTATGGAGAAAAAAAAAATGATTATAAACCTCGTGGTAGCGGTACATTCCTCGGTGCGCAAGGGTCTCGCATGGACAGTCACGGGACAATGTGTCTGGCAATGGCCGTCGTTCAACTGACTTTCCTCGCTCAACAGGGTCGTCTCCTCCTGTCGGTTACCTGAAATCCGGGCAAGTTTTCATAGTCACCCCTGGTCGCTCTCGATCCACCTAAAGCACAGTCCAAAGGCTCCAGCACAAGATCGGCTACATTCTGAGCTCGTCAAGGAGCAACTGAAAGGACTGAAGAACGAGGCGGAGGACCGTAAAGCCATGCTTTCAACTCATACATCGGCTGGATCCCACCCCGGGGTGCGGCCTACTCTCCCCCACCCCTCAAACTGCGGCCCCCCTCCCTCCAAAAAGCGGCCTACCCCCTCAAACTGCGGCCTACCCCCCAAAAAAATGCGACCTACCCTTCCCCCCCCAAAAAAATAATAAATTATTTGATTTGATCTTCGAAAATCACACTTGAGGAAGTAGCCAAAGAAATTTTTGAAAAAAAGGGGGATGAAAATTAATTTTCCTCATCGGGAGGTCGTGACTTTAATCTCGGGCCCTTTGAACCAAAAATTTTACAAAAATTTTTGAGAAACTTTTTCGCTTCGAGACCTTTGAAAATGATCCATGCGCCTTTAAAAAAATGCAAAAAAAGATTTTCACTACTCAAAAATACGTCAAAAAAATTCCTGTCAAATACCTCAAAAAAATATAATAAACTTGCAAAATTCAGACGATTTTTTTCGTAGATTATTCGCTTCTAAACTTTTTTTCCTGAAATATTCTTACAATAAATTTTTCTTTAAATATCTTAAATTTTCAAATAATTCTATTTTTCTAGAAACAAACCACTCTGATTCGAAGAACTGTCGACTTTCTTGAACACGCCGGCCGCCTCGACCGCCATACAGCATTCGGTGGCCTTTGCGGCGATTTCTTCATTTTCCCCGGCCCTTTCTTGATTTCTGGAAGTTCTCTATCGCTAAAAATGGAATAAAACGTAGAATTCGAAGAAAAATTTGAACTTGAACGACTTTGAAGTACCATAACTTCAACTTTAAAATATTTTACTGTTTTCTAGTCAAGTTATAAGGTCTTAGAAGTTCGAAAACCCTACTTATTTCACAAAAAAATATCAGCTTTAAGAGATTACTTCTCAAATAAAAAAAAGATGAAAAATTCTAAAATTCTTCTCATAAGGAAAGTAAATGCTATGAACTTCAATATTTTTGTGAAATTTTTTTCAGAATACTTTCTAGTTGGGAACTCCAGAGTGGTCCCTATAGGGGAATCTAGGGACCGCTTTAGCAACCCCTGAAGGGGCCTCTGAAGCTTGCAAAAGTGGTCCCTATAGGGGACATGCTAGTCGATAATTTTTATACACTCTAAGCGAAGAACCACTTCCATGCGAAAAGTTAAACAAATAAGCGAGACCCCTATAGGGTCCAATTGAGCTTTAGGGGCTAAACCCTTTAGATACCACTTTTTCGGCCTCTAACCCCTATAGGAACCACTCTGGGATTCCTAAGGAATGTGTCGAATGAAGTTCCAACTGTTTTTTTTCATAAAGGAGCCTTCAAAAATGAAAAAAGGTCGATTGAAGAGATTTTGCCCTTGTAAAAAACTAGAAGAGCATTTCAGGAACTTTATTTGAAAATAAAATGATATTCTGGCCAATTTTGAGCCAGTTAGAAAAGTATGATAACCAGCCTTGTAGTGAAACAAGGTTAAAACATAAAATTTACGAATCTTCCAAGATTTTCCAAGATTATCCCAAGTTTTCCCAGACAAACCCGCTGTTGGAACGATGATGATGATGGTGATGATCCGAAGAATGTCCGTGACTGTGGGCCATCGCAGGAATCAGCATTATAACCAGCTGAACCCAATATTTCTTTCAATTTCCAAAAAACAAGCCGACTTCTTCGATGAAAAAGAGCAAAAAGAAGCCGAGGCAACTGAGCAGCTCGGCTATGGGATAATTGATGTGGATCCCGTGGTTCTGGTCCAAATTCTTCACATTTTCCACCAACTCGGGGAAAAGGTGCAGGAAACATGTCGCCAGGAACACGCCTTCAATGAAAAATGTTAAAATTAGCTTTTTTCTGACTTCAGATTCATTTTTTCAAGGTTAAATCCATTCAAAAATTAGTGGGAGACTTAAAAAGAGACTAGGAAAAAAAGCTTTGGCGCAAAAATTATGATTTTTCTAAATTTTTTTAAAAAAAGTGAATTTGAAAGGAAATGGCATAAAAATTTCAATGATTCATGTGCGTTAAATTTTTTTGAAAAAAATATTCAATTTTTGGAGCATTTTTTTGCTTCATTTCAAGACATTTCTCTATTTAGAGCAGTAAAAAAATAGTTGAAACAAAAAAATTTAAAAAAACTTAAAAATTTAAAAAAACGAAATTTTACAGTTCACCACAAACTCCTGAAGGACACTTAAAAATTCAATTTTTTGAAAAATATCCCATTTTGGAGAATTTTTGCTCAATTTCAAGACATTTCTCCATTTTTCAACAGTTGAACTAGTTGAAACAAAAATAAAACAACTGAAAATCAAAAAAATAACAAAATTCTACCAAAAATGACCAGCTTTTTTCCAATTTACGCCCTAAAAAATGCTCAGAAAGCTAATGTGGATGAACTAAAACTGAAAATCAGTTCCTAGATTAATCCTTTCATTATAAACCTCCTGAAAAGCAAGTTAGAAGACAAAGAATAAGAGAAACGTGACGATGACGACGTGAACTTTCTGCGTTGGCCGCCCGATGGCGCAGTGCTCGCAAAATCTTAAAATTTCGAAATTATAACATTTTTTCATTTCCAAAAATCAACCTTCAAAGGAGAAAGACCAGAAGCAACTGTGCCGAGGATCATGACCCCCATCAGGATCAATTTATAAATATACAACTCCATCTTTTGCTGCAAACATTTTTTTTTGACGATTGATAAGGAAAACAAAACACGCTGCAAGATTCGTGAGAGGAGGAAACCAAGAAAGTTATACTTAAAAAAACAGCTTTGGAGAGACACTCAAGGCCGCTGGAATGACCTTTCGTTTTTTTGGTCCCACCCGAAAACGCTTAAAAAGGAGAAGTTAATTGCCCACTGTTATTTTTTTCTCCTATGGCGTTGGGTGCGGCTTAATTTATTACCTACATAGGAATTTTGACCAAAACTTGAAATTTTTTCGCTCTGAATCATCACATTTTAGGAGAGTTAGAAAAATGGGTTTTTCCACAACAATTTTTCATGATTTTTTTAAGACGGTTTACTAAAAAAACGATCCGGTTTATAATAAAATGTTCCTTATAGTACAAGATGAAGAAGAAATTAATCATATAACAACAAAAATAACTTTAAAAAACCAGGTTATCGATTTTCTGGCATGAACTTCAAAATGACCTTTGCGTCAGGTCCGCTGTTTGCGTCCGCGGCGTCAAAGCTTACGACAACTTTGAGGCTTTTTTTTCAAAAGCTCGGCTTTTCTATATTTTTTCTAATTTTCTATTTTATAATGAAGTTTCACATTGTTCTATATGTTGTTCAGAGATAACTCTTAGTGGTTAACAATTTGACAATAAAACTTTTTATTTTTTGAAGATTTTCTCATCATTTCTTCGATTCACTCGCAACGCCATTTTTTCTTTATTATTGATAATTTTCGATGTGGTATTTGGTAGATTTTGATAGATATGTGATGAAGGTCGAGTTTAGGAAGTGATCGGAAATTCTTTCAGCATAAATTAATGACATCTCGGCGGCAGCGATATTTTCGCGCTCGATCTCCTCATTCGGAAGCCACTTCTAGTCATAACGGCGAGATGGTTGGGTTAGAAACGATTGATCATGAGGAACTCGGTGTTATTGACGCAGAAACAGGTTATTTCAAAATAGTTATTTTTTTCTAGAAACGAGAAAAGAAAACTTTTTGGAAAAGTGATGTAAAATCGTTTAGTTCTATTTCTTAAATTTTAAAAAGCCTTTTATAATAGATTCATTGCTCATGTATGTAGATGTTTGAAGGAGGATAGCTTCAAAAATTTTTGCATCATACTGAGGAAATTGGAACAAATGTTCGAAATCGCGAAATTCTTGTTTTAATATGAGGAAGCTCAATGTGTAATAATTTTTGTGGTTGTGATTTTTTAAATTTCAACTAGAAAAGGGCCAAAAATACTCTTTTTGAATGTTTTTAAATATATTTTTACAACGGTTCAACTTAATATTTATTGAAAACTATAGGTTTTTTTTAAAGTAAAAATAAAAAAATCAAAGTTTATTTTGTGGGGAAAACTTTTCAACAATGACAAAGGTCAAAAAACCAAAAATGGCTTTTGAAAAACCTGTTTTTTCCTTTTTATGGCTTTTTTATTGGGGTGGTTCTTTTTCAGAAGGTCAAACAGGTGTTGAAATTCAAAAAAAGCAAATTATTTCTATGAAATGGATGATTTTAAAGGCCATGGTAGTCAAAAAAATCACTTTTTTGCATTTTTTTGGAGACTTTTTAAAAATTTTTTTACATGGGTTCTATATGTTGAAACAGCCTGCTTTTTAACTAAACAAATTTTTTTGGCCTCAAAAAAATCCATCTTTTCTACGGAAATCAATAGATATTTTTGAAAAAGAAGACGGATTTTAATAAATTATCAGACTTAGCTATTTTTTCATTGAAAAATCTTAGTTTTCCTACAAAATAAGTGTCCTTTCAGTGTCTGGAAACGGCCAACGTCTGCGGCAAGGCGGCCAAGTCGTCGTGGAGGAGGTCACGAATGAAGAAGTCCTGGAACAAGAGGACATGACCCTCGACCATAACGACGCCCAAATGGCCCACCAGCACTACGCGACCTCCAGACAAGCTCGCTTCGCAGTGCCCGGGAACGGCCCGCGTCGCCCGGGCCGTCCTCCCAAGTTCGGCGCCTCCCAGCCGATGGCGCTGGACATGGTCGCCAAGCTGCAGAACAAGGCGACCTACGCCGCCGCCCGCCTTCCTCCCAGCAACCCCATCCTGCACAATCACGTCCCGCCGCCGAACCCCCGAGTTTCGCCCGGAGGTGCCCGACTCGTGAGTGTCCCCCGGAAGAGGGAGCTCTCGGCTAGTGGCGTGGGGCCAATGTCGAAGCGGATAGGGATCCCGAATTCCTACCAAGGGATCCGGGCGACTTCCTCCCGGGCCCCCAGCAGTTATGTCGACACTTCCAAGGAGAATCGGCCCGTCAAGGTTTGGAATAATCTAATAAATCAGTTTTTTTAGATTTCTGAGCGTGTTTTTTTCGATTTTTTTAAAAACTTTAAGAAGCTTGATTTTTTTCTTTTATTAAGGTCCTTGAGCCTTTGGAAAGGGCGGAGCTAAGAAAAAAATAAGATTTTTTTACTAAATTTAGAAAGAAAAATGAAATGGAAAAAAAGCCATTTCTGGCTCACTTTGAAGAAAATTACGTCTAAACCTCTTCTTTTCACACCCTATTCCGTTATTCGTGTCGAGACCCTTTTTTATAAATATTCCAGATTAATGAGTTAAATGCGCTCCATGGATAAAGCTTGCTAAAATTCAGTTTTACGGAATTTTTTGACGAAAAAAAGTAATAGTTTTTAACTCAGAAATGCCGTACTTAGATCAAATTTAAGCATTTTCGCTTCAAGACCTTTGTTTTTTGTTGTCTTTCTAGCAGTTTCGTAGAGCAATAGTTATATTTAGGGTAATTTTTTTTCTGTTGGTTCAAATATTTTGACTTTTATTCTTTTTTAACTTTTTCCAAGGGCCTTTTAGGCGTTTTAAAGTTCAGATACGGGATAATTTGACAAAAATTCGCCTAGTAAGCTTGTTTTCTTCAGAAATAGCACTGTGAGCTCATTAAAAAGGCTAAAAATGGAGGATTTCCAATTCAAATTATCTCCTTTAGGTAGTCATGATCATTTCATTTTTTTAGTTGAGTTCCTCTTTTTGAAAAATTGGAAACTGAGGGGGAGGGGGGATTTTTATGTGGTCCAAAAAAAGTATTGAAAAAGTAGAACTCAATCAAATGATTTGACTTTTTCTTTTTTTAACTTCTTCCAAGGGCCTTTTGGGCGATTTTAAGCTCAAATTAATTCGAAAAAATGCACCTAGAAGCCCAAATACGGAATACATTGAAAAAATGTACCTAGTAAGCCTATCCTCTTCAGAAAGAGCATTGTAAGATCATTAAAAAGGCTAAAAATGGAAGATTTCCAATTAAAATTCTCCCTTTTAGGTGGTCCGGATCCTGCCCAACTCCCTCCGCCAGAACGCCCAACTCCTCGAGCAATCCATCGTGGATCTCGACGAGAGGATCAAGGACGTCCTGGAGGAGACCAAGGTCGATTTCGACAAGTGGAAGGCGATCGCCGCCCAGCAGCCGCAGATGAGCCCCGAGGAGTACCACAACATGCTCGGGATGCTGCTCAACGAGCTCGAACGGACGACGGCCGCCAACAACGCCCTCACCGACTACCATCGTCAGAGACAGCGTCAAGAGAGGAACCTCTACGAGTCGCGCGAAGACAATTTCAACGCGAGGATCCGTCAGCTCGAGACGGAGAACCGCAAGCTACGGGAGAACATGCTCGCCTCCCTCCAGAACCGCTTTGAACAGTACGGAGCCACGATGATGGACGAGGCCGAGCAGATGCAAGACGGAACTCACATGATCGACGAGGGTCATGATCAGCAACAGCAGCAGGACAATCAGCTCCAGCTCGATGAGGTGAATCTCGTGGATTTAGAAAGACTATTTTGGAAGGCAAGGCCAAGAGGACTCTTAAGGGTTTTTCGATTTTTTGAAGGAGACTATGGAGTTTTTGAACGTATGATTTTATAGGCAAGATCCAAGAGTCCTCTTAAGGGTTTTCCGATTTTTTAAAGGAGACTTTATGGATTTTTTCGAACATTTGAGGTCATAAGCAAGGTCCGAGAGGCCTCTTAAGGGTTTTTCGACTTTTAAAGAAGACTTTATGGATTTTTTGAACATTTGAGGTCATAAGCAAGGTCCGAGAGGCCTCTTAAGGGTTTTTCGTTTTTTAAAGAAGACTTTATGGATTTTTTGAACATTTGAGGTCATAAGCAAGGTCCGAGAGGCCTCTTAAGGGTTTTTTTCGACTTTTTAAAGAAGACTTTATGGATTTTTTTGAACATTTGAGGTCATAAGCAAGGTCCGAGAGGCCTCTTAAGGGTTTTTTTCGACTTTTTAAAGAAGACTTTATGGATTTTTTTGAACATTTGAGGTCATAAGCAAGGTCCGAGAGGCCTCTTAAGGGTTTTTTTCGACTTTTTAAAGAAGACTTTATGGATTTTTTTGAACATTTGAGGTCATAAGCAAGGTCCGAGAGGCCTCTTAAGGGTTTTTTTCGACTTTTTTTAAAGAAGACTTTATGGATTTTTTTGAACATTTGAGGTCATAAGCAAGGTCCGAGAGGCCTCTTAAGGGTTTTTTTCGACTTTTTAAAGAAGACTTTATGGATTTTTTTGAACATTTGAGGTCATAAGCAAGGTCCGAGAGGCCTCTTAAGGGTTTTTCGACTTTTAAAGAAGACTTTATGGATTTTTTGAACATTTGAGGTCATAAGCAAGGTCCGAGAGGCCTCTTAAGGGTTTTTCGACTTTTTAAAGAAGACTTTATGGATTTTTTGAACATTTGAGGTCATAAGCAAGGTCCGAGAGGCCTCTTAAGGGTTTTTCGACTTTTAAAGAAGACTTTATGGATTTTTTGAACATTTGAGGTCATAAGCAAGGTCCGAGAGGCCTCTTAAGGGTTTTTCGACTTTTAAAGAAGACTTTATGGATTTTTTGAACATTTGAGGTCATAAGCAAGGTCCGAGAGGCCTCTTAAGGGTTTTTCGACTTTTAAAGAAGACTTTATGGATTTTTTGAACATTTGAGGTCATAAGCAAGGTCCGAGAGGCCTCTTAAGGGTTTTTCGACTTTTAAAGAAGACTTTATGGATTTTTTGAACATTTGAGGTCATAAGCAAGGTCCAAGAGGCCTCTTAAGGGTATTATAACGTTTTTTTCGATCTCTATGGCTTTTTAAAAAAAGTGCATTTTTCTGATTTTTTTAAAAAAATAATTTTTGAACATTCAAGGTCTTAAGAGGGCTCTGAAGGATATTAAACGTTTATTAGTCTTTTAAAAAGGCTATGGATTTTCTGAAAAAGTGAGAGCATAATTAAGGTCCACTAGATCCCTTAAGGGTTCTTTTAGCCCTCCAAGATCCGTTAAAAAACGGAAAACTACAAAAATTGTGAGAAAAGACGCTAGTCCATCTTATGAATGAAAAAAAAACGATGTTTTTCAAGTTTTCAAGGAGCATCATCTTCTTCGCCATTTTTCAAAAAAGAACGATTTCCAGGACGTCCCAACGGAATGGATCGTGGAGCAGACGGTTGGAGATGATCCCAACGACGAAGAAGACGTCAAAATGCAAGTCGTCATAGGCGACGACGGCAACCAAGAACAACAGTACCTCGAATGAAAAATATCCCAAAAAATGATCTTTTTCCTTCCTTTCAAATCATTTATTCTCTCATTTGCACCACTTTGCTTGATTCACTTTGTCAGATTTCCATCCAAATTAGTTACGTTCCTCATCGCTAGCTTCCCTTTCAAGACCATTTCCTTAAAATTTCCGCTGCTCCTTTAAAGTTCGCATAAATTATTCCGCCACCCTGATCCTACGGATTCTCGAAATTATTCTTTTCTTTCCATTTATCTTGTCAAATTTCCCCAAGAATAAACGTATAGCGTTGCAAATTTTGTCGTTTTTCGTTTTGGAAAGTGTTTCTGCGAATATTTTGTTAATTGTTTAGGAAATGATTGAAATAATGTTTGTAGGCTGCAGGTTTCCACGCGATCTTCTTTTGAAGTATCATGGTGAGGTTTTGGAATCAATTATTGATTTATATTTCATTATTAGCTATTTTTAAAACTTGTGAAATTGGGAAATGAATGGTTTTTCCATTTATATGAGAAAATGGATTAAAAATGTGACAATTTATGGAATTTTGTTGTAAATCTTTCATTGGACTACGCTAAAAAAACTTTTTTTGGCTTTTTATTCCAAAGTTTTTTTACATTTAAGTGTTTTATTACAGTGCTTTATTATTTTTTTAAATTTAAATTTTTTTGATCATGGGTAATTTTTCGAATGAGAAAGAACCGCTAAAAAAATCGCATTTTTTTCTTCAAAATAAGGAAGTTTTTTTATATTACAAATATAACTTTTTTTAATTTTTCCGTATAAATTTCAATATTTTTTTCCAGTCGACCGGTTTGATTGTGGCGGGCCTCGGGCTAGCCGCGGCGGGATTTGGAGCCCGATATGTTTTGAGGAATCAGGCGCTTCTGAAAAGAAGTATCGAGGCGATTCCGGGTGGCGCTGTTGGGTTTTTTGTCTATTTTTGTGATAAAATGATGTATTTTTTTGATGAAACTTGTCATTTATTCAGTTTTTTTGGACGTTATTTAGGGAATTTTTTTGTGATGAAATTCGACGAAAAATTGAGCAAAAACTTGATTTTTTTGAAATTTTCGAGGATTACGTTTGTAATTTATGATTTAATAACTTTGAACCTTTTTAATGTATGAATTTATAGTTCTAACGATTGATTTGAAACTGATAGTTTGAAGGTTTTGAAAAGCAAAATCTCTAAAATTCGACCCTTTTTTTGAAAAAAATAATAAATAGCTTTTTTTCGAAATTCTGTAATTTCCGCTAACATTTTTTTCGGCTCAAACTAGCTTTTTAATGATCTTTTTTTCTGTTCTAGAATATTTTTTTGGAGGATATTATGTATAATTTTCAGTTCGAAAAGTACTATCGCGGAGGATTTGACGCGAAAATGAGCCGCAGGGAGGCTTCCCTGATTTTGGGAATCCCGGCCACCGCGAAACCGGCCAAAGTCAAAGAGGCCCACAAACGGATCATGATCGTTAATCATCCGGATCGAGGTTTGATTTCAGATTTGATAAATTAGATGAGTTTTCAGTTTTTGGTTTGGGTTAAAAGATAAAAAATCAAATAACCAACGTTGCGACGACATTTAGATCATTTGAAAGGCAAAGTAATCTTAGGGTATTGAGATTGAGAAAAATTAGTTTTATGGACTCAAAATTTTTTTATTTTTTTGATTAATTTTCTTTTTGAAAATCATATTTTATGTCGTTTTTAAGAAAAGGTTCAAAATTTTTTATTTTTTCGGTTTTAAATGTCAAGTACCACTTTGTAGCTTTTTCGGTTCATTTTTAACCTTTGAAAGCCAAAAATTTCTTTAAAGAAGCAAAGTATCGACGCGCGACAAACTTAAGAATTCCAGAGTGGTCCCTATAGGGGTTAAAGAGAAAAAAAACCCCTGTAGGGGCCTGACCCCTTAGCCCCTAGAAATCAAGTGGCCCCTATAGGGGTCTCTCTTAAAATTTCATTATTTATTCAGTTTTTCTCATGGAAAGGCTTTTTTGCTTAGAGTTCATAACACTTATCGACTATGTACCCTATAGGGACCACTTTTGCAAGCTCTAGTGGCCCCTGTAGGAGTTGGTAAAGTGGTCCCTAAGGTTGCCCCTAGAGGGACCACTCTGGATTTTCTAAGAATAACTAAGAAATCATTTTTTTTTTGATCTAATTTTGCACAAAAATTTATAGTCAGATTTTGAATGCCCAGTAGAATGACGTCATTAGAAAACGCGCTCTGATTGGTTCTTTAGGGGGCGGAGCTTGAGCTGAAAAGACTATGACCCCACCAAACTCTCAAATTTTCAGGAGGATCCCCCTACATTGCCGCCAAAATCAACGAAGCCAAAGGATTTCATGGAATCGAATAAAAAAACTAAACAAAAAAATTATCAGAATTGCGATTTTTCAATATTTTTAAAACGGATATCTACGTGTTTAGTTAGTTTTAGTTGATTTACTGTTGTTTTTTTGGTTGAATCAGGTATCCCAGTGCTTTTTTTCAACACATTCTAATGTTTAGAATGATTTTTAGTTCAGAAAAAGCTTGTTGAGACGAAAGTTTAGAGCATTTCCTACGTCATTTAATAATCCAAAAAGGTTTTTTGAGCTGAAAAATGGCGTTTTATTGTTTTTTTGTTGTATATTTCTTGTTCATGTCCTTTTAGTTGTACTCAGAAAATGAAAATTTTTTCAAATTTCGCGGGTCTTTCATTGAAAAAAACAGTAAAAGCCTTTATATTTAACCCTCTAGGGATCACTTTACTGACCCCTATAAGGGTCACTAAAGCAACCAAAAGTGGTCTCTATAGGGTACATGCTAGTCGATAATTTTTATGAACTCTAAGCCAAGAAGCATTTCCGTGAGAAAAAATGAATAAATAAACGTTTTTTAAATGAAATCGAAAGACCCCTATAGGGTCCACTTGAGCTTTAGGGGCTAAGGGGTCGGGTCCTAAACCCGTATAGGGACCGCCTTGATTTTACGGACCACTCTGGAAATTTCAAGTACAGTGATTTGCATCCCAAAAATTTTAACCATTGCATTTTGAAGAAAAAAGGTCCTGGCACGAAATATTGAAGAAAACAAATTTTTTTCTGATCTTTGAACCCTCTTCTCCAAATCGTCTGACCTATCCTATCAGTGGCGCCCACCGATTCTTATCATTTTTGCCATTTTTCTCGGGTTTATCGACTTCTTTGCTCGTTCTGCATTGTATAGATATTTCCTTTTTAGAAAAAAATTTGTTATAAAAACAAAGAAGAGCTCTTTTTCGTTGATTTCAGCCGCTCCTTGCGCCTTCAAAAAGCCTAGGGAAAACTTTTTTTTGCATGATTTTTCTGGAAAAACTTAGTGGCCACTCAAGAGTTTAACGTTAGTAGTGTAGTTCCCCCCGTAACCCCGCTACGACCATCGAGGTCTCCAACCATCTTCCCAAAAGCTTCTTCACATTACTGATTATCACCGGTATATCTAATTATCACCGAGATCACTTAATCAGTAGACCGGTCGGGTACCGCAGGTATATCTAACTATCACTTTATCACTAATCACCACTTATTTCAGGAATTATCAGCCTTGTTCCCCCGAAAAACCATTTGATTTTTTCGAAAAGGTTCTGAAGCCCAGATTTTCCGGCGCGTGATAAGAGCGCGGTGTGGTATAGCGATCTGGCGGCTGTCGAAAAAACGGCAGCGAGGAGCAGTGGGAAGGCGGCGGCCTGGGGATCACGAGGTCATAGGTTCGGTTCCCATGCAAACTTTTTGCAGTTTTTTTATTACTTTTTTTGCAGTTTTTTTATTACTTTTTTTGCAGTTTTTTTATTACTTTTTTTGCAGTTTTTTTATTACTTTTTTTGCAGTTTTTTTATTACTTTTTTTGCAGTTTTTTTCCTTTTTATTCCAGGTTTTTGAGGCGTATAAACATGAAAAACGTTTTTGAACCTATTCGAAAAACTCCATCTTTTTCACTTTTTTTCGTGATTTTTCCATGCGTTGGAAGCATGCGTTCCCCAGAGCTTCTTCACATCACTGATTATCACTAATTATCACTGATTATCACTAATTATCACTGGTTATCACTAATTATCACTGGTTATCAATATTTATCAGTAAATATCAATTAAATCAGTAATCATCCCCCGTTTATCTTTTCATTATCACCAATTATCACTTTTATCAGTAATTATAACCGATTTTCACCAAATTTTCCCGTGTAAAACAGACATTTCAGAACTTTATATTTTATAAACAATGGGCATTTCATCGGTAATTTTGGAAATTAAGCGCAATTCAGGATCAGATCTGGGGTGATTATCGATGATTAAATGATTGTAAGGTGTAGACATGGCGTCTTCATAGACCGCCAATACATTTTTAAACTGATAATCACCTATATCACTAATTATCAATGATATCACTGCTTCATTTCTCGAAAGGGATTTAAACAGTGCATGAAAAAAATCATTCATTCCTACAATTTGCAAACATGGTTTCCAGCCGTGTTATTATTCATGAACCGTTTCTGAAGCTGGTTCAGAAACAGAGCTACGCAGTGATGGCCGCCGCCGACGATCAGATAAAGTGTCTTGTCGAAGTAATTTACAACTTATTCAAATCTCCCAGCATGAAACTCACCAAAACGGAGCTTCAAATTTTGCATCCTGTGCAAGATATCCTAAGGGAGATTGCCAAAAAACCAAACATTGAACGCTCTCGTAAACTCCTTTTTCTTCTGGAACCTCGTCACCACAAGGCATATATTACACCTGCACTCTTGTTGAGCGGTTCGCAATGAACCCCATTCATAAATACCGTTTACTTCCCTATGACGACGCTAACAAAGTTCAGTCTATTCGGAATGCTCTATCCACCATACTCGATAATGCAGAATTGCTAGACTTTGAAAAGGCGGCCCTGTACGAGGATATGCTTTCACGGTTTCAGAGTTTTAAAGGCTGTCATAGCTCTCCTCTTACAAGATTGGAAGAATCAGAAGAACCCGCGAGTGCTGATATCACGGAAAGGCGAGAAGAAGTGAGCGCCTTCATACGAAAAAAGAGACCATTGAGGAGGACGCTCCGGAGAAAAATTTCGAAAAGGAATCGTACCCGAGAATATGAAGAACCTGAAAGAGACGCAGATGCTCCTGAAAGAAACATGGAAGATTCTGAAAGAGACATGGAAGATTCTGAAAGAGACATGAAAGATGATGACTCGGAAGAAAAGCTGCCAAGAGCCGTTAAGAAAGAGCCGTCTGTCAAAAGACTTTTAAAGCCCGAAAAAGGAAAACTTTCCGGCGAGATACCTGCATTCCTAAAAAGAGAAAAACTTGTAAAACGGCGTCATACTGAAGATTATGTTAATGAAATACCTTCGAAATACCGACTTTTAAAACAAGAAGAGACTGAATCGGAGAAAGAAGAAACGGACGACTCTGAAGAAGAATCTAATGAATCGGAATCTTTTGAAGAAGAATCGTATGAAGAAGAATCTTATAAAGAGGAACCTGAAGCTTATAAAGAAGAATCTGATGAAGAAGAATCTTATAAAGACGAATCTTATAAAATAGAACCCGAATATTATAAAGACGAATCTTATAAAAAAGATAAAAAAGAAGCTCATAAAAAAGAAGCTCATAAAAAAGAAGCTCATAAAAAAGAACCTCATAAAAAAAAAGAGGTCAGAAAAAAGCATGCCCTGGAAAAGACAGTTAAAAGTATGCGCGCAGAGGAAAAGAGAAAATTGAGAAGGATGAAACGAGCCAAAATTAAAAAAGAAGAGCCAGAGTCGAAAGTCCGTAAAAGAGAGTATTCGGGCGAAGACGAGATACCGGTAAAGATTCGGGCCAAAAGTCCTGTGAAAAAACCGAGCCTGCTGGCTTTGAAAAGGCGAGAAATGAAAATTAGAATGAGGGCGCCGAGAAAGCTGAAAAGAAGAAAACTGGTGAAACGGCATCACACTAGTGATTATGCAGACGATGAGGAAATTCCTTCCAAATATCGCATTCGCGAAACTAAAAAGATTAAAGAAGAGCCCGCAGACTGGATTTCGTACGAGGACATTAAAAAAGAACCGGCTGAATGAGAGTGTTCATAAAAATGAACAATCTTTTACGAGACGCTTACCTAAATTTTTCGTCTCCCGCCGCCTTTACGGGCATTGTTAATCTTTACAAAACTATAAAAGATGCCAAAATTGCCGACGTTGAAAAGTATTTGGAAAGCGAATATGTTTATACTTTACATAAACCCGTTCGAAAACGTTTTCCACGTCTAAAAACTCGCGGAATTGGGCTAGACTGGACCTGGCAGTGTGATTTGGTGGATTACGGCATGTTTAAAGAGGAAAACGACGGTTATACATTTCTTCTAGTATCCATCGATGTCTACAGTCGGTACCTACGCGTGAAACCAGTGAAAAACAAGAGTGCTCTCGAAATTTTTCGAGCCTTTGAAGAGCTTTTCCAGGACCGGATACCCGTAGAAATCGTAACGGACAAGGGAAAAGAGTTTTACAATGCTCAAATTCAACGACTTTTCAAATTTCATCACATTCGCCACTACACACCTAAAACCGAATTGAAAGCTGCCATGGTGGAACGGGCCAATCGAACTCTCAAAACTCGCCTAGCCAAATACATGACCTTCTCCAACTCACACCGCTATATTGATGCACTACCGGCTATAGTATTTGGAATAAATCATACGGTTAATCGAGGAATCGGTAAAAAACCCGTACAAGTTTCCAACGGGGAATTTAGTGAGATTTTCCAAAAAGGACACGAAAACCCCGCTACGCAGTCGGAGACACTGTACGGATATCGAAACTTCGCAAAACTTTTGATAAAGGCTACGAAAAGGGGTTCAGCGAGGAATTGTTCAAAATTTCCGACATTTTACCGTCCAACCCCGTCACCTATCGCCTAAAAGACCTAAAAGATGAGCCAATCGACGGAAAATTCTACGAACAAGAGCTGACGCGCTACACGGAATCTACCGACGTCTTCAAAGTGGAAAAAATTCTCGCCAAGAGACGTGTAAAGGGAAAACGACAATGCCTCGTCCGCTGGTATGGCTACCCGCCAGAATTCGACTCTTGGGTAAACGAATCAGAACTTCATGCAATTTAACTGTTTAATAAAATGTTTTATCGACGAGAAAAGTGTAAAAACAATGAAATTAGGTGAATTTTTCCATGACCGGACAGCGGTCTCCATTCATCAGCAGCATACTGTCTACTTCAGCGTACACGAGCGCTACCAGGCCGTCGGAAGGTGTCTTCTCGCGAAACTGTATACGTAGAACCACGTTAGAGTTTTTCACCAGGTCGAACATTGGCGTGTTGGCAGTAGGCGAAAGTTCGAAAACGTAGAAATTGTAGCCATTTTTGAACATTTCCATCGTGATTCCATTGTTTCGGTCATTGCGCGCCAGACCGAGTCCTTCCACCATTGACAAGTAGGCTGTGGCAAACTGGTCTTCCGGGTAATCCAAATTCATTGGTCGATTAGGTACAGTCACTCCGCCGACATCCAGATAAACGTTTTGAATGTTAAAGTTTTGGAAATTGAAGGGTGATTTAAGAGTGCTTCCACGGAACGCATCACTTTCCACCAGCCCCACAATAACTCGTTTTGGGATTCTCGATGTGAAACAAGGGATGGCGGCACTCTCTGTCCTATTACCCTCGATATTGTAGTGACGAAGCTGGACATTAGTGTAAGGATACTGAATCATTTGCGTCTCTTGCAAATGTTTCTCTAGCGCATTGGACATGCCGTCGTGCAAATCATAGGCGTTTACCATTAGGTGAACATCTTCGATATTCAGACGTACACGTGGCGCAACTAGTGCATTCTCCTGACCCTGACATTCGACAAGGAACGAGGACGAGTTGGGATGAGCCACGAGTCTAATGTTTGAATAATTTAGCATTAAACGTTCCGTTTGAAAAATGGGAATGAGGAGATTGGCGGCCACTTGGCACGACTTTCCCTTCACGACCATTTTACAGCGCTGCTGGTAGTCAGTACTAGCATCCGTGTCCATTTTCTCATCAGGAGCGTAGCCTGCTAGCTGCAGGGTAGTCTCTTTGCATGATTTGTCATAATTTAGTGTGTTTCCAATGTAGGCGAGGTAGGCATAGTTGGTGTCGCTGTCATAGACTAGCTGGTGATTGAGATAAAGAGTAACTTGGCGAAGTAGAGAGTGTCCGATGGATTGAATTGGGGCGTAGGAAAAAGGCTCCATACCATCCTTGTCGAGAAGGGGAAACGGAACACCGTGCTCATCGGTAATGTTAAAGGTGAAAACAATGTAGGTGCGCTTAAGATTTAGAAAACTTTTCGAATTTGAGGCAAGCTCAAATTCAAAAGGCCCATCTTGTTTAAGTGTATTTTTTAGTGGAATATATTCCCATCGAGTGGCGGCTACGCCAACCTGAGTACCGGGTAAAGAGGTGAAATCAATTTCGGGCAGCAAAGTCTGTTCAGACTTTTGTTCGAAACTTTTGGCCATTTTTTTTAAAACTGTAAGCGGTACGACCGTCTAGCAGAGAGAGATTTTTTAGAATGATTGGCAGGCTTTACCGCAATCTTCTTTGTACGTGTTCCCAGACCAGTTAAATTGCGAACAGCCGTGCGGCTCTGTTTTTTGACAGAGCTCACCAGAGGTTCTCCTTTGATAATGTCGTGAGCCACATTTTTTACGGCCCCACCGAGCTCCTGTCCCACTTTGGACTGTAAAAAAGTGGGTATCATTGTGAGAAGGCTGGCCAGTATGCCGCCTATACCCCGACCAAACTGTCCTCCGCGCTGATAGAGGGTTCCTCGAAACCTTGCGGTGCCATATCCAGATTGGCTAGGGTTTAAAAGATGGGACCACTGGATGCCGTTTAAATCGGATTGATTGATAAAGTATGCAGCCATCTTTATTGCGTAAAATAGACTAAAATGACCTACAAGAATCATTCACCGTAATATGTATGGTAGCGAGCTAACACGTCTTCTACTCAGAGATGGTCCTTCGGCAAAAATCTTTGCCGGAGTCTTTAGTAGCGACAAAATACCGCGTTTAAGACGTCGACGCTACGCTCTAATCGTAAACACTGATAGACAGGGGGAGCCTGGACGCCATTGGCAAGTTTTGTACGTAGACGGCAAAACTTGCTACTTTTTCTGCTCGCTGAACGAGCCACCGACTGAAGGAGTTTCGAAATATCTCCAGCGCTTCGACCACGTCGTTTGTAACACGGCACGCGAACAACGCCTAAATACGGAAACTTGCGGCGGTTTCGCCTGTTTCGTGGTGGCCATGCTGGCGCGAGGTCACTCTTTTGGTCACATTTGTAGCCTTTTCAAGAGAATAAAACGTGATGATGCTTTCATCAGATACTTTATGAAAAATGCTTTCGATTATAATTTAAAGGGATAAAACGTTTATTCGAAATATTTAATGTGTAACATTACAAAACTCTGGCCGTGCTCGAATCTTATGGGATTTCCCATACCATCTAGAAATTCAATAGAGATGCTGTTTACAATTTCATGCGAAATGTCACGATACTGAGGATTACTAATTGTATGATGGATTGTCTGATTATAACCACTAACCACAGGTAAAACGGTTAAAAGAGGGGCGAACGTATCACCAACAATATTGTGCTCGACTAGATCAGAATACAGATAGACTAGGTTTACATCATTAATTAAAGCAATGTGATAATTGGCAGTATCAGGACTGAAAAGTACTTTGGGAATAAAGCCGAAAAAGTATTGTAATTCAGGGGACAGGTCGATTTCGGAAACCAAATTCTTATCGAAATCAATAGATAAGTGCTTTTCGGGAGTTATGCCAAAACGAATAGAGTGTCTGGCTTTCACATTAACTACAGTAGGAGGCGGCGGTTTGGTAGATGGCGGTTTTGGCGGCGGCGGCTCTGTAGTTGAAGGTTTCGTAGGCGGCGGCGGCGGCGGCGGCTCTGTAGAAGACGGCATTGTAGGTTTCGTAGTTGGAGGTTTCGTAGGCGGCGGCGGGTCTGTAGGAGACGGCATTTTAGGTTTGGTAGTTGGAGGTTTCGTAGGCGGTGGCTCTGTAGGTGGTTTTAGAGGTTCAGTAGTTGGAGGTTTTGTAGATGGTGTAGCCGGAGGTTTTAGAGGATCCGTGAGATTTTTTTTTTTTGCGTCTTTTACCACTTTTTCTGTGGCTACTTGTGCAGCTTCGAATTTAGCCGTAGTGCTTTCCAGCGTTTTATTAGCCTTGTTCACCAACTCGGCTGCCGTCTTTTCCAGTTTTTGCATCTTTTCAGCCTTTTCTTGCGCCTTTGGGTTATCGGGATCATTCTGAGCTTTGGCTGTGGCGGTGGCCGCTGCTTTTTTCACAGAATCTGCCTTGTCCGTCTGAACTGTAACATTGTTACTGGCGCGTTCTTTGGCCTTTTCGGCAGCCTTCTCGTTAGCTTTTGCTCTTGCGATTAGTTCATCTGCCGCCTTTTTATCCTTATCAGCCTTTTCTTGGGCGGCTTTTCTGCGCTCTTCGTCTTTTCTCTTCTGTTCCAACCTCTCAGCTTCGGTCCGTTCACGTTCTTCAGCCTCTTTTCGTTTTTTCTCTTCTTTTTCGGCTAGCTGCGCCTTTTCCTTCAACGCCTTGGCAATAGCCTTTTGGTTTTCTTCTTCAAAATCGGCGGCAGCTTTTGCAACTTTATTCTCCTGATGCTCTGTTTCCAGCATTTCATCGACAATTGCGGCAAAACTTTTTGGAGGCGACAAATCAATTCCTTCGAGTGCAGCATCAATGACGTCTTCAAAGCGTTTTCCATCGTCTTTCGACGTTGGGTCAGAAGGGGCCTGACGCTTTCGACGTTTCTTTTTTGGTGCTCCAATGATGCTATTCAGAGTGTCCACAACGTGTTCTATGCTATTATATTGACCGGCTGGGAGAATAATGTTTTCCCAGGTACCATCGCGGTAAAACACGGTGAAATCACTGTCGAGCGGACGGTTAACAAACGTGTTTGGAAAGACGACATCAGTAACGGCCACCTTGTGCTTTCCTTTTCGCAAGTTTACCTCTTTCGGTAAAATTGTAGTGTAACGGGAGCTAGTATTCCCCGGGTAGGAGACGTTGGACGGTAGAGAAACGTAAAAATCTTGCATGGTTGATAAAAATGAAGCTTTTCAGTTTTTCGTCACTCTATATAATGCTTTCTCAGTGGGCGGTGTCTACCTTTCTGCTGGTAGTTTTTACCAGATCAGCTACGGCCTTTATCATTTATGCCAAATCCAACCCTCTCACCCTCGCCAACCTGTCCTGCCTGCCGTCAGAAACAGACTATCGGTATCGTTTCAAGGGGTATACGTTTTTTGGAATACCCCAAGTCTTCACTTTTATCGTACGCGATGAAGTGGTTATCACGCAAGATGGAGGATATCATTTGGTTCGCGCTGATTGCGAGTTTGAACCAATTTCTAACAGTCGAATCATTATTTTATGTGATAACATTCTTCACGATGTTTCAAATGGTAGTGCAAAGCGAATTGGTGGCGAGTATGAGCACATTGCTTACGATCATTGCAGTGATCACATCTACGTTTATCAGAATTCTACAGTTTATCGTCTCTCGGACGCCGGCTCTTTGGAGCCGTGCCGAAAGCTACAAGATTTGAAAGCTTTCGAAGTGACGGCTGGCGGCGTGACTGGACTTCACGAGGATGGTAGCGTTACCTTTAACGGCCAACCAATCATTATGCTAGACATGAAACTTCGCACTCAACTTCCATTCATTATAGCGCCTGATCCTCCACCTTCTTCATGGTTCTATATATACATTTTACTACCATTTTTAGCCATATTATCTTTTATCATTCGCCGATATGGTTTGGAAGTTTTCTTTTCCCTGCAGCGCTACCGTCATCGGTTCAACCGCTTCCGGCAAAACAACGCTGATGCGGCGAATAGTCGAAAACTCGGAACACTACTTTCATGAACCAATAGACAACATTTTTTGGTTTTTTCATACGGATAATGATTCGATCCCCAATCATCCAAAGGTTCAAAAAATTGAGGGCCCTCCAGACCTGGAGTTACTTAAAAGTTGTCGTCATCAGAAAAGTATTGTGATCCTGGATGATCTAATGTCCTACTTTTCGGGTAGTAAAGAAGGTAAAAAAGTTCTCAATGATTTATTCTGCATCTATGCTCATCACTACAATTGTGCCGTTTTCAATTTGGTTCAGTCGGCTTTTCAATGTGATCGAACGAGCCGCATCAATTCCACCTACATTATCCTCCTCAAAACTCATTCCGACGCATTGCAAATTCGTAATATACTCGCTCAAATTTTTCCCGAAAAGTTTAAAAATGTATTGGCGGCCTATGAAGACGCCATGTCTACACCTTACAATCATTTAATCATCGATAACCACCCCAGATCCGATCCTGAATTGCGCTTAATTTCCAAAAATTACCGATGAAATGCCCATTGTTTATAAAATATAAAAGTCTGAAATGTCTGTTTTTACACGGGAAAATTTGGTGAAAAATCGGTTATAATTACTGATAAAAAGTGATAATTGGTGATAATGAAAAAGATAAACGGGGGATGATTACTGATTAAAGTGATATTTACTGATAAATATTGATAACTAGTGATAATTTGTGATAACCAGTGATAATTTGTGATAACCAGTGATAATTAGTGATAATCAGTGATGTGAAGAAGCTCTGGGGAACGCATGCTTCCAACGCATGGAAAATCACGAAAAAGTGAAAAGATGGAGTTTTTCGAATAGGTTCAAAACGTTTTCATGTTTATACGCCTCAAAACCTGGAATAAAAGGAAAAAACTGCAAAAAGTAATAAAAAAACTGCAAAAAAGTAATAAAAAAACTGCAAAAAAGTAATAAAAACTGCAAAAAAGTAATAAAAACTGCAAAAAAGTAATAAAAACTGCAAAAAGTTTGCATGGGAACCGAACCTATGACCTCGTGATCCCCAGTCCGCCGCCTTCCCACTGCTCCTCGCTGCCGTTTTTTCGACAGCCGCCAGATCGCTATACCACACCGCGCTCTTATCACGCGCCGGAAAATCTGGGCTTCAGAACCTTTTCGAAAAAATCAAATGGTTTTTCGGGGGAACAAGGCTGATAATTCCTGAAATAAGTGGTGATTAGTGATAAAGTGATAGTTAGATATACCTGCGGTACTCCGACCGGTCTACTGATTAAGTGATCTCGGTGATAATTAGATATACCGGTGATAATCAGTAATGTGAAGAAGCTTTTGGGAAGATGGTTGGAGACCTCGATGGTCGTAGCGGGGTTACGGGGGGAACTACACTACTAACGTTCCTCAAGGACTACTCGGAGAGGGCACTTGAGTGGCCACTAAACCCACCTCTATAGTGGACACTATTTTCCGTTTTAGTGGCCACTTCAGTAATTTTCCATCCAGTATTATTTCCGGCAACTCCGATAATTTTAAAACAAACAGATTGGACCAGTTATGTTGATCCATTGACCCCTAAAGTGGCCACTAAGATTTTTGATGGTCTAGTAGAAGCACTTAGACCTCTATAGTGGCCAATAATTTTAAACCCCTTAAGTGGCCACTAATTTGACTACTATATTGGTCAGTAAAACGCTGAAACCCTAAGAGACCGCTAAAAAGAGCTCTTTTTCGTCAATTTTAGCCTGTCTCCTGGAAGTTTCAGCATGAAATTCGAAAATAAATCGAGAAATGACTTTCCAGAGTCAATATTTAACGATGACTCCTCGATCATTCGACCAAATCCGTCCCCTCGTCGCCCAACACATTCGTGAAGTCAGGGACTTTCCCAAAAAAGGCATCAATTTCAGGTGAGAGACAATTTTGGAAAATTGCGGTTTATACAACGAAAATTCTCTTCAGGAAAGCTTCAGACATAGGCAAAGTCGGAAGGACCCTCCGAGGGTCCATAAAGGACCATAGAAATGTTCCTTTTAGGGCGACGAAGGCTCTCTTTTTGCTGCCTTTTTGCTCCATTTTCTCAGCCCTTATGCACCATTTTTGCTGCCTCTCCCTTTCTCCACCATTTCTCGAGCCTTTAAAATCCCAGAAAAATGGAAGGCTCGATAAAGGGAGTCTTTTTGCTCCCTTTCGCTGTCTTTTTGCTGCCTTTCGCTGCCTTTTTGCTGCCTTTCTGCGGCCTTTTTTGAGCCTCTCCCTTTTAGCGGCCATTATCCACCATTCCGACTTTGCCCGAGGAGGCAAAGTCGGGAAGGGTCGAAAAAGGCTCCCTTTTTGCTGCCTTTTTACAGCTTTTCTGCGGCCTTTTTTCCGCCTTTTTGCAGCCTTTTTGCAGCCTTTTTGCTGCCTTTTTGCAGCCTTTTTGCAACCTTTCTGCGACCTTTCTGCAGCCTTTTTGCAACCTTTCTGCAACCTTTTTGCAGCCTTTTTGCATCCTTTTTGCAGCCTTTTTTGCAGCCTTTCTGCAACCTTTTTGCAGCCTTTTTCGAGCCTTTTCGAGACTTTTTGCTGTCTTTTTTCAGCTTTTCTGCAGCCTTTTTGCTGTCTTTTTTGAGCCTTTCCCTTTTAGACGCCTTTATTAACCATTCCGACTTTGCCCGAGTTTAAAAAAAAATCAGAATTTCCTGGTATATTCCATTCAGATTTTGAAAATCAATCGTAATGTTTGATATTCCTTCCTGAAGTGCCCGCTCTCTGATTGGCTAGTCGCATTATTAGGGGCGGAGCTTAAGGAATAAATTGACATTGGAGTTTCGAAGTCTTTGCGAACTTATCACGTTTTGTGAAGTAGAAAAACAGGAAAAACTACAGTATACGTAGGTTTTTTGCTCGCTTCGCTTCAAGACCCGCGCTTTGAATTTTTACGGTGTTTTGAAAAAGAAAAACATGACAAGTTGGGGTGAAATATGCTATAAATTGCTTTTTTTCAAAATATTGAATTTTTCGACTAATTTCTGAATATTCAGAGACATAATGCCGCTTTTCGCGGACCCAGTCCTTGTCAATGAACTTTGTATAGCTATAGCCGATCATATCCGGAATTCTATTGGTCATATCGATGCTATCGCTGCTCTAGAAGCTCGGGGTTTGTTTTTTTTTTTAATTAATCAAAAAAATGGGAAAAATTACGTCGATTTGTTGAGTTTTTCGCATGAAAACACCTTTGCAAGTTTTAGTGGTCCCTATAGGGTGAGGTATAGTGGTCCCTAGAGGGGATACTCCAAGGGTCCCTGCCCCTATGGGGCCCACTCTAGATTTACTGAGAATTTAACGATTTTTTATTAAAGTTTGAATCAACCTTTGCTACAAAATTTGTGGAAAAAATCGAAAATAAAATTGAAAAAATTAGAAAATCGTTTTATTTTATTTTTTATCAAAGTCTGATGACATCTTCGCGTCAAAATTAAGGATTTTCATGCAACTTTGAAAGAAAAATCAAAAAAAAAAACGGAATTTAAACTCCTTCACGAAATTGGACGAACAGGAAGATACTTATACTAAGATCTTATTTTCCAGAATTTCAGAAGATTCGTTTAACATAGGAAAATACGCAAAAAGTGGAAAAAGGGTCCATAGAAATGTTCCCCTTTTGCTGCCTTTTTGGGCCATTTTCTGGGCCCTTATGCACAATTTTTGCAGCCTCTCCCTTTTTCCACCATTTCTTGAGCCTTCAAAATCCTAGAAAAATGGAAGGCTCGATAAAGGGACCCTTTTTGATACCTTTCTTGAGCCTTTTTTGAGCCTTTTTGCGGCCATTTTGCTGCCTTTTTGCTACCTTTTTTGAGCCTTTTTTGAGCTTTTTTTGAGCCTTTTTGCGGCCTTTTTTGAGCTTTTTTCTTTTAGCGGCGACCATCCCGACTTTCCCCGAATATTTTCACTCATTTCAAAGTTCAGGTTTTCTTTTCGGACCCCAAGTCGCGATCCACTTGGGAGTCCGGTTTGTCCCGATCAGGAAAAAGGGAAAATTGCCCGGTCAGACTCTACAAGCCTCCTACATCAAGGAGTACGGAGAGGTCGGCTTTTTTGATGACTCAAACTTGTGATTCATGTTCTGGGCAAACTCATGGAGTCTGAAAATACTCCGTAACGCCAGAGTGGTCCTTTTAGGGGTTAGGGAAAGAACAGTCACTATAGGGGACAAATAAGGTTTCCCTATAGGGGTAAAATTTAGATGGTATTCATAGAGTTTTTTACCTGACCCCTAAGACCTTAAAGCTCAAGTGGTCCCTATAGGGCTATCTTAGCTTTTTGTTCAGATCTGAAATAAAAAGGACGTATAGGGACCGCCAGAATGCTCCCCCACCTTTTCAAGCTTCAGTGTCCCCTATAGGGGCAGGTAAAGCGGACCCTTAAGGTTGCCCCTAGAGGGATCACTTTAGCGCTCCTAAGAAAGGGGGGAAAATGGGAAATCCTGAATATTTTCATTTTGAAGCTTTTCCATCATGTTACATGATGCAAATCCATTTTTTAAAATTTTAGACTTATTTTGGTCGCATTTGGAATGGGTCTAGCTGCTTTAAATTAAGATTCTCAATGATTTAAACTTTATTAAAGTTGAATAATTGGGAGTTTGTCTATTTTTCTTCAAGGAAATAGTTTTTCAAATGAAAGAAAAGTGAGAAAACGTGAAATTGAACCAATCTTTACTCATTTTCGCGTGAATAAAATCTTAATTTTCAAATTTTATCCAGTTTTCTTCAAGGAATTCGTTTCGAAATGGAAGAAAAGTTGAAAAATGAGAATTTGAATTACTCTTGACTGATTTTTGGCGTGAAAAAAGCTTTAATTTTCGAAGTTTATCCATTTTTCTTCAAGGAGTTAGTTTTGAGTGGACAGAAACAATGACAATTTGTTAATTTTAACCTATTTTTCTTTATTTTTGGCTTGATTAATGTTCAAAATACTGAAATTTGCCCACTTTTTGTCAATGAAATGGTTTTCTATACTCATTTTGAGCTTTTTGAACAATTTTTCTACGATTTGTTTTGAAATTTATGTGGAAAATGGTCTGCATTTGAAGATACCTTTACTTTTTCTACTGAGAAAATTCGTCTCTGAACAATAAAAAAAAGACTTCCAGGACATTGTCGAAATTCAACACGACGCCTTGAAATCCGGGGACAAAGTTTTCCTGATTGATGATCTCCTGGCGACTGGTGGAACACTCCGGGTTTCCTTTAAATCTTCAAATTTGTCTCATTTTGTCGATTTCCAGGCAGCAATCGATTTAATCGCGAAGAGTGGAGCTACAGTATCCCAAGCCTTTGTACTCATCAAACTGGCGCCGTTGAAGGGACGAGAAAAATTCCCAGAAGTCGATTTGGTCTCATTGATTTCCTATGATGAAGCTTGATTGTTGAGAAAAAAAAAATAAATAATTAGATTATTTATATTATTTATGAACTTTCTGGATGTCTTATTGGTTGTTAAAAAAAGTTTGTCGGTATTTAAAAAAACCTTGAAGGGACCACTCAAAAAAGAGACAGCTTCAAAAAACCGTTATACTACAGGTCTCGAAGCGAAATCAGCATACGGTAACTTTTTGGTAGAAAAAAACTCATTGCTTTTTCAACTTTTTTTCGGTTTTTAAATTTTATTTGATTCAAAAATAGATGAACATTTTTTTGCATCAATTTTTTTCTCCATTTATCAATGAGTATTTTTTTAATATCAATTCGAGCAATTCAGAGTTTTTTTAAGTAACCAAAAACAGTTTTGCAGTTTGAAAATTTTTATTTTTCTTGAATATTCATGAAGGTGAAAAAAAAGGTGGAAAATGGCCAGATGAGCAAATTAAGAAAGGGATTTTGGCGGTAAAGAAAAAGTACATAATGACTCTGCAATACATTTTGTAACAAAAAAGAGAATTGAGAAAAGGCGCACGAATAGATACGGAAGTTAATGTTATCGCCCGTAAAAAAACAAATAAACCATCAAAATTGAAAGTGTGAATCGGGGAGAAAGAAAAAAAGAAAGTATCTTATGAGTTTAAAAAAGTTGACAAAGATTGGTAACAGTGTGTAAGTATTGGAAAAGAAAAGAAAAGAAAATTTAAACACTTGGACAGCTTTTATATCAGAATTCATAAAAGGAAAAGAAATTGTTGCTGAAAAGGGGATCAAAGACAAGAAGAAGTTATAACGCTGGACAAGATTCCAGTGGGAGAAAAAAAAACAATAAACGCGTATAAATTGTAGAGAGAACAAATGGAAGATGTAAATTAAGATATTGGGAAGATGAGTGGTTGAGCGGCTCGAGAAAACCCAAGGAAAAGAAATGGAGACGTGGACAGATCCGGACCGGCAGCCGCGCTTATTTACCAAAGGTCGCCAGTCACTTCTTCGCCGTCAGCATTGATGTCGTGTGCGAACCAACCCGATTTGCGGCCCGAGTCATTCTGCAACTCGGGAATTTTAATTGGATAGAAATCTATTATCAGTTTAGCTTGTTTTAAAAAAATCCGGCGTTCTTATCAGTGAAAGAAAATGCAGAAAAAAAATACCAGGGGCGGGCCCTTCTAAATCGTACGGCTACAGTGGTTTCGATCTGTTCAGGACCCGTTTTTGGATTACAAGACCCACCCTTTTTAAGCTCTCGCAAGACTTACGGAAAGAGTTAATTGAAAAAAAAGCATATTTTTTTGCGTTTTTTTCTTTATTAATACTTCTTTTTAACGTTTTTTTCTTTAAGTACAAGTTATTATCCAGTTTCTTTGGCGTAGTTTGAAACCAGTTTCGTGCAAATTAGAGCCAAATTTAATTTGCTGATGCAGTTTGATGATTTTTGTTATATGAATCATCTAAATTATATTTTTTCTAGTTTTTTTGATGGTGTTTCGTATATAAATAAACATTTCGCCATACAGGGCTTTTTTTTCTGAAATTTCTGCTTTCTATCCATCATTTGTTTTTTTCTGAAGCTAGGTTTTCAAGGTATATGAAATGTTTCTTTTTTTATTTGCTCCTCGATTTTTTTCCTCATTTCAATATTTTTTTCGTATTTACAATTGCTTATTCAATGGGAGCTGATTCACCTTCCTAATATTTTTTTGTTTTTTTATTTTTGTAATCAGTAATTTAAAGTTTTTCCCCTTCCGAAATCGTTCCTAATTTTTTTAACGTAAGTGAATGTTTTTTTCACATCATATTCTTCAAACTGACAATATTTCGAGCATTTCAGAAGTTATTATCCTAAAATTGCAAATTCTGAAATTGAAAAACAGTTTTGAGTATGCGGTAGTGCATCTCGGTGTGCTTACACCCTAAGCATCATAATTTACGAGAAGTCTTGACCTTGCGTAATAAAAAAAAACGCCGTGCGTTTGAATGGTCATTTTTGGAAGAAGTAATAGTGAACAAAGTAAACTATTTTGGGTTACATCTGAAAACCCGAAGTAATTTTTCCGAAACAAGAAATGATCCCTGAATTCGTAAGTTAACGAAGGCAAAAAAAAGTTTAGTTTTTGTTAGTTTTAGTACAAAGAGATCTTTCTATGGGGTCAACGTTGACACAATGTTTCTTAGTAATTTTCTTTCTTTTTACCTCTGATTTATTTCCGTCCTTTTTCTGCACCTTTTCTGGTTCAACTAGGGTCAACGATTTCTTCTTTCCGTCCTAAGGCACGGTGTTTCTTTTGCGACGCCCCGCCCGCTTTTCTCCGTCAATTAGGACGTGTTTAGTGCATGCACAAAAAATTTGGAAAATAAGGTTAACCGATGATATAAGTGTGAGAAACGAATGAACATTGAAGAAAAAAAGACGAGGAAATTAAAAAGAGATTAAATAAAACTATATTGCTGTGGAAAAAAACAAATAAAAGATGTTTTTACAGCAAGTACTTTTTTTATTATAAAAAGTTGACGGGATATCCGGATATAAATGAATTCCGGAACATACTTTCTCAACTTCACAGACTTTTTTTCATGTAACTTCATCTCATTGATGTCCACAACCTAGGAATCTGAACAATCGACAAAAAAATAGAATAAGAAAAACATAAAATGGGGTGAAACATGTTCCATACAAACAGGTGGAGATTTTTCAAAACGCTTCTTCATCACGAGTTTTTAAAGTTAGCCTCACAGAACTACTTTCAAAAAAACGTCTAACAACCCAGAGTATACCCCGATCGTGGTCCCGCAATACTATCAGCAATCTACGAAAAGAAAAAGTGAAAAAATATGAAAAAATTGACAAAAAATCAAAAATAAAGCCACTTTTTCAAATTTCGCGGGCGAATTTCGAGAAGTGCGCAGACTTTGCCGAGTTTCAAATTCCTTGCATTTTCTTCAACTGGCAGAAACGCCGTGAAGGAGATTTTTCCCCATGTTCTTCTGCTTCAACTAGAAACAGAAAGTTTGCTAGATCTTCATTTTCAAAGTTAGGCTATTGAGGTCTCCGATAGTTTAAGTTTTTTTTTATCAAGTGGGAATCTTCTACACATCTCATTTGGACTTTCTAAACGATGTTCGTCATTTTTTTTTTTGGATCAATGTTCGAACTGTGTTAACGATCAATTAACAATCATTCACGTTTAATTTTTTTGAACCTTTTCAGTCTGATGAGGCTTCTGTTCTCGCCTCTTAGTATGGTCGTTAATCTTTAAAAAAATTTAAATAAGAGGAAAAAAATCTCAAATTTGATTATTTGATTCAAACTTTAGTTCAAGTCAATCATTAGTCCATTGAAATGGAAAAGTCACCACATTCAACATCATTTTTAATTTCATGGTGTTTTTGATTCTTCGAAAGTTACTCATTTTTCAAACCTTTTGTACCTGCCTGTTCCTTCTGACCTTGCCTGGACAATTTTTTGCTTCGGCCTGAATGTTTTCCCCTTCCTTCTCAATGTTGAACTTTTTAATCAAACGCGAAAGTTCCTCGGCGATACTTTCATTCTGAAATCAGAAAAAAATTGCTTGCAGATTAAAGACTATTTTTTGTTTTCTGATAGATCACAGAAAGAAGACAAAAACTCTAAACTTGAACTCACTTCGAATAGTTTGTTAATGATTCCATTGACCTTAGCAAGAACTTCTTCCAAAGTTGCCAACTTCGCAGAGTAGGCGTCGAGACGTTTTTGGAGCGTTGACATCTGGTCTCGAATTTCCTTTACTTCTTCTTCTTTTTTGTCAATCTGCTTAAACAGATTTCTGACGTCTTTTATGTTCACCGGCATGATAGTTCTCTGAAAATGTAGACTTTAATGCTTATTTACTGAAATTTTCGAGAAGGGTTAGCAGTAATAGGCAGTCCTGCTTTAACCTAAGGCGAACGTCCATGGGAAAAAAAAACGAAAAGAAGGAGAAAAAGAAAACGAAAGCGGATTTTCAAAAGAAAGTCACAATGTGTATTAGGAACATAGCAAGAAAAAGGACAGGAGCACAAATGACGACTTTGCAGAGGGTACCGTTTGAATGGTCGACGGTGCGCCACAGCCTCCAACGGACTTTTTCGCGCCGAAGGTCGGAGGCGCCAGGGATCTCCCTCTGACGAGCCTTTCAAATGTTTTGTTCCGAGTTTGATATCGCCGGAAAAAAACTTGAAACTGCGAAAAATCTCTTTCCTACGAGAATTGAAATATCCTACTTCGAGTATATTCTTTTTTCTCATGAAACATTTTAAAAAATTCTCCTGAATTTCATCGAAATAAATGTTCTAATCGATCTAATTACGTTTCCAATTTCAGTGTTCGAAAATCTTTGCAGGAGGTTTCGATTTTCGTGTCTTGCGTCTATTTCGACTTTGGTCTATAGTCTGTTCACTAGGGAACGTTTTTTACCCCCCGGTTGAACTTTTACTGAAACTTTGCCGAAGTGTACTTTAGGACCCCCTGATTCCAGAACAAAAAGAAAATTTCTCGCAATAGATCTCGTTTTCGAGTTAGGACACTTCAAAAGCCCGAAATAGCGCTTTTTGGCCTAATTTGCGTATTTTGCACACTTTGAAGCTCCATAACTCGGAAACAAGACCTATTGCGAGAAATCTTCTTCTTGATCTGCAATCAGGGGGTCCTAAAGTACACTTCAGCAAAGTTTCAGCACAAGTTCAGCCGGGGGGTAAAAAACGTTCCCTGGTCAGATTTTAAATGTCAACCAGCGAACTCCGCCCCCGCTGAGAAGGTACCTTTTCGCGTCGATGTTTTATCGCGCGGGACTAATTTTGATCTTTTTTGATCTAAAAGATTGAAAAAGAAGTCAAAAATGCAGCCTTATTAAAGGGACATCGTCATCTGTAGATAAAAAATTGACGCGGAAGATATTGAAGCCATGGGGGTGGAGTTAGCTGCTTGACATTAAAAATCTGAACAGACTATATAAACCAGTAAAGTTTAAACTCAATCCGCAAATACGAATTCGCATAGTTCCCTAGTTAAAAAGCCTTATTCGCTATCCGCACTAGCTTGAATATTCCCAGCGAACGACGAGAAAAAGTTCCAGATTGATCGAGTTTAAGAGAAAAAGCATAGAAAAGCTTTGAAATGGAATGCGAAAAAATTTTGAATAGGCAGCGCAAATCGACAAAAAAGAGATTTCGAAGACGCAAAAATTTTCGAGAAGAAAGATTCGAGAAACAAAAAAAATGGACAAAATGAAAAATTGTCATTTTTTGAGTTCCGAAATCATTAAAAATTTTTCCTGATTTTTTGAAGTTTAAAACAAAGAAGAGCACAAAAAACGGAATTCTTAAAGTTTCAAAGTAGAAGTTTTTTTGATTTCGGACTGTTTTTATTACAGAGAAAATATTTAAAACTGTGAAACAAACAAAGAAGAGGAACTAGTCGAAAAACAGGGAAAAAGATGGAAGACGACCGTCCTTCCACACCAGAGATGCACGGAATTCCGCGTTTTTCGATTCTACTTCCGTGCAATGCAAGAAAAATTGCATTCAAAATAGCATTACAAGTTAAAAAAAAATACCGAATGCGCAGACTTCCCACCATAGGCAAAGTCGGAAGGACCCGCCGAAGGTCCATAGAGGACCATAGAAATGTTCCTTTTAGGGTGATGAAGGCTCTCTTTTTGCTGCCTCTCCTTTTCTCCACAATTTCTCGAGCCTTTAAAAACCCAGAAATATGGAAGGCTCGATGAAGGGAGTCTCTTTGGTTCCTTTCGCTGCCTTTTTGCTGGCTTTCTGCGGCCTTTTTTGTGCCTCTCCCTTTTAGCGGCCATTATCCACCATTTCGACTTTGCCCGAGACAGCTGAAGAAACTTGCCCACAGTGTTCCCAAACGGGCGGCAGCTGTGGCCAGTAGGCGTGGCTGACTGCAACAGCGGCACGGTTTATTGCAATAGGGGCGCGGGAAGTTTTGTGGATTTAGTGGTTGGAAAAAGACCATTAAATGATGTTTTTCCTAGGTTCTCGCAAGTTTTCAAAGATTTTTAATGCGTATATAATTATAGCGAACAAATTTAAATTAAAAAAGAGACGAAAAAGTTTAGGCAAATCAAAATATCTCCCAAAATGTCGTTTTTTAGGAAAACTCGTCAAATCGAACTTCCAAAGGGAAAAGTGAGAAAAAGCACAATGCACTTCTCTTAAGAAATACCATTTGAACGTTTCAAAACAAAAAAACAGATACAAAATAGCTTGTGCGAATAAAGTTGTCACCCAAAATGACATTTTCAAGAATAAATTCGTCGAATACTACCTCGAAAAAAAAAATTTTGAGAAAAATCTCACAGCGTTTCTCTTAAGAAAGTCCACTTGAAAATTCTAGAACAAAAAAATAAACGAAATATCTTATACGAAATAAGTTGTCATCAAAAAGGTCATTTTAATGCAAATTTCTGTGACGAGAACAATCGAAAATCACTTCAAATTTCTGGAAAACGCGATAAACACGTTTTAAGAACACATACAATGTGAAAAACTACGAAAGAATGGTAAAATACTCAAGAAAAAGAGAAAAAACCGTATTAAAAGTGAATGAAATTTTGTGGGGGCGACACGCGCCGCACCGCGTTGCGTTAGAAAAAACTCGCGTTTTCGCCCCATTGCGACGACCTTTTTTTTCGCTTGCCGCCGTCTCTTTTGGAACACTGTGGAGCACTCTGTCCTCAGGCACTGTTGCGCGCACGCGCGGGGGTACTGATTCTTTTTTCGCCTTTTCCACTGAAATAAGGTGTTGAAATATATTTTTTATGTTTTTTTGATATTACCCAGTGCCCCTGCTCACGTTTTAAAGTTGTTCCGAGCACTTTCGAACAAATTTATGAAAAAAAGTTGCCAAGTGAAACTTTGATATTTCACATTTTTGTGCAATCTAATTGTTATAAACTGGTGCAGAGCAATGTTAAGAGATGAACAGACATGAAAAATATTAAATTTATAACTTTTCAATTAGTTAAAAAGCTAAAAAACAAAGGAGACACCCCGCGCGTGCGCGCAGCAGGCGGCGCGCATGCGCACTTTTGGCAACGAACACGCGCCGTCAGTGCCTGAGTCTGCTGACGCGACACGCCCATTACTGATCATTGCTCGGAGACCAAAAATCAAAGTGACTCGCTCAAGAGCGAATAATGGGTGACTCGCTCAAGAGCGAATAATTACTATCCCTCGATAACAATTTCCTTTTTGGATCTATTCCCAGCAGACTCCGTTGAACCAGGCACCCGTGCTTCAGCCCTACTTTAATCCATCTAATCGTGTTTATATCATTACAACCAATTAAATTCCCCATTTACCTGTGCTACACTGTGTCATAATTTATAATGCTTTCTTTTCTATTTACTTTTTCTTTAAAACTCTGTACAATCCTCGATTCTTATTCTGACCATATCATCTTTCAATACTGGCTCAGAGGCTCGTGAGGGCCTCAAGTGCCTTTTATCTATTTATTTCAGGCTTTTATGCCAATCTTCCATTCTTTTTTTGTACATGTTATTTCGTTTTGCCTGTAAATAAATTATATTATTAAATGGGATTAGAAACGAGAAAAGAACTATCAAAAAAAGTGAGAAGGTACTCTAATTTCAAAATTCTTTAAAACAGCCACAATTACCTAAAATTCATTGAAAAAGTTTTTCTCGGTTTTTAAATTTTATATGAGCCCAAATTGAAAAATTAGATCCGTATATTTTTGCAGTAGTCCACTAAATTTCAAAAAATATCTTTTCAGAAAAAATAGATTTTGAGAGCTCAGGTTCAATTTTGATGAAGTCACTAAGAAGCTCAGAACAATGCAAGAAAACTATGTCAAGAAAAAAAAAGATTTCAAAAAATTAGAGATACGTCTAGTTTTTCGACTTAAATTTTTTCAAACGATTTTTGAAAAAAAAGAAAACGAAAAAAATCTGGATCGAAAAAACGAATTCTGTATGGCAACTTGGAAAAAAAGTGGCGTTCGTGGTATGAAACAATGAAACAAAAGAAATGAATAAAAAAATTTGCTTAAGTCCAAAAAAATATTTTTTTAGGTTTTTTTCATATATTTGAGATGATCGGAATCCAGAAATTCGAATGGAATAATCCGACGTTACCAACATGTTTGATTTTCAGCATGAAAGTATAACCATTCGATCCGTCTCATTGAGATACGTACGAATATCATTAAATTATTTGGCGCTGGTAAGAAGAAATAATCTTATGGTGTGCAAAAACCAGAAAAAACTCTAAAAATTTCGAAATTTTTGCTGCATTTTTCGACGCTGATTCAATTCAACTATCGTTACTACGCCATGAGAAGAAAAATTCTTTTAAAATATGAAAAAATTTGAAAATTATTCGAAAAAAACAATTCAAAAAAGAAAAAAAAAAAATGAGAAATCACAGTAAAAATAACCGACCGCGTCGAAGCCCACGTTTACGCACAGTATGCTCCTTCATGCCGTGTTCAATTTGATTCTGCGAAATGCAAAATACCGTTAGAGAAAGGAAAAGATCACTAAATTTTGGAGAGTCAGAGATCATTTTGCATTTCGCGGAATCAAATTGAACACGGCATTAATATTTTTTCTTTCTTTTTTTTTGGGAAATACATTTTACAGATTTTTTCGCTACGCGTATCAAGTTAGCAAATCGTTTAGAGCTACCTGATAGTGTTATTAGTGTCCACGTTTTGAAACTACATGATTTTTATGTCAAGTATTCCATTTATTTGACGAATTGTTCACTGTGGCTCAGTTTTTTCGTAGCGAGCCACAGTCGACTTGGCGCTATGCGCGCTCCGCCTCCGTGTGAAGCCTTAAAACTAAGCCTATTTTCTTAGGTAATACATGAAAAAAAAAGCAAACACTTCAATTCCTCAAAATAATTACTTGATTGAAAACAAATAAAGTTCATCTTAAATTTTTCTAAGCGGTCAGCGCCAAATAATTTTATGATATTCGTACGTATCTCGACGAGACGGATCGAATGGTTATACTTTTATGCTGAAAATCAAACATGTTGGTAACGTCGGAATATACCATTCGAATTGTATTATTTCGAAAAGTAGGACTTTAACATCAAAAAAATAAAAAAAGTGAGCCAAAAAAACCTTTCACTTTTCTTACAAAAAAGACCATTAGTAAATCGAAAAGAAAGTCTTATAATTCAGAGATTTATCGACTAAAGTTTAAAACCGTTTGAAAAATTTGAACTGAACATAAAATGTAGAAGAAGAAAAAAATGAATGAATGAAATAATATTTTTCAAATAAAAAAATAATTCTCTCGGTGCGAAGACGCAGACAGCTATATAGAAAAATTCGAGAAAGAGAGAGACACTCTTGCCGCGGAGACGCAGACGGCTAGAAAGGCTACAGTTTGCGTATTTCGAAAAAAAGAGAATATTAGATTTCGAATAACGATTTTTTTCGCACTTCATTTCGTCTTCAAAATTAGCTGTGAAGAAATAAATTTATTTATAATGAAATTTGAAAACAAACTATGAATTTTTTTCCAGAAAGAAAAAGAATAGACTGAGAGAAAGTGAAACTAAAATTAAAAAAATATTTTTTTCGTTTTTTTGTTCGCCGTAATTTCAACAGAAAAATGATTATAGAAAGCGTAATTAATTTTTTTGTTTCTATGCACGTAAATTTTTTTAATTAATTTTTTTAAACGTATTAGAAAGTTTTTTTAAAGTGTCCATAGCTCGTTAATGTGTCGAAACGTTGTTTATAAAAGAAAATACTGTATCCAGTACCGAAAATCGAAATTCAAACTCCAAGAATCGATCAAAATATCAGTTTCCAACTAATAAACAAGAAAAAAAAAGCTGTCAGTGTCCGCGCAAAAGAGAAAAATTTCGACTTGACGAAAAATTAAAAAAAAGGTGTAATTGGTCTGTACCTAAGAGACAAAACCCAAAATCGAAATTTCAACTCCAGGAATCGATCACATTATCAGTTTTCAATTACTTAAACAGGAAAAAAAAAGAATACAAAATCAAACCTGAGTTATGCCGTGTTCAAAGTAATTTCCGCGAAATTCAAAATACCCGTTAGAGAAAGGAAAAGATCACTAAATTTTGGAGAGTCATTTTGAATTTCGCGGAAATTACTTTGAACACGGCATTAAAAATTTCGACTTTCGTGAACAGAACAATTATGTAGTCCTTTGAACCAATCAAACCACAAGAAAATAAACTGCGAAATTTTAAGAGAGTTATAGGAAATGACTAGCAACATTTGGAAACTATAAATGTCAGGAAAAAAAAAATGCTAGCCTTCAAATAATCAAAAAATCCGGACTCTTAACTACGACGCGAAAAAGACGATTGTTAGCCACGCCCACTCATGCAGCGTCCGCATGCTTTTCAGAAAAGGGGCGGGAACCCCGCTTTAGAACGCTGTGAATTCGGAATTTAAAAATATTTCAAAGACCAAAAAACAGCTGAAATAGGATTATAAACACACAAACTATTATTAGATTTGCGTTTGGTTTTTTTCTCGCTCGCACATCGCTGTTTGAGGTCATTCCCTCCAGAGGCACGGTCACGATTTACAGCCATTGTAAATTAGAAGAAGCCTTGACTTCTTTCCCTTTTTTAAATCCTTCCAAAGATCCTTCAGGCAATTTTAAGCTCAACTTCGATTAATTCGAAAAAAGTGCACCTAGTCTCCTCAGGAATAAGCTCGTTCCTATGATAAATGAAAGAGAAAATTTCCGATCCAAATTCTCCCCTTTAGGTGGTCCGGATCCTGCCCAACTCCCTCCGTCAGAACGCCCAACTCCTCGAGCAATCCATCGTGGATCTTGACGAGAAGATCAAGGACGTCCTGGAGGAGACCAAGGTCGATTTCGACAAGTGGAAGGCGATCGCCGCCCAGCAGCCGCAAATGAGCCCCGAGTTTATTAGGGGCGGGGCTTGAGGAATTACTCGACTCTTGAGTTCTGAAGTTCGTGTGAACATATCACGTTTTCAAAACGAAAGTAGAAAAAAGGAAAACTACAGTATACGGAGCTTTTTTGCGCGCTTCCTTTCAAGACCCGTGCTTTGAGTTTTTGCCGTGTTTTGAAAAAAGAAAAAAGTGACAAGTTGGGGTGAAATATGCTATAAATTGCCGAAAATTTTTTAAAAATATTAATTTTTCAGTTTTTTTTTTCGCTAAACTTCGAATATTCAGAGACGTGATGCCGCTTTTCGCGGACCCAGTCCTTGTCAATGAACTTTGTATAGCTATAGCCGATCATATCCGGAATTCTATTGGTCATATCGATGCTATCGCTGCTCTAGAAAGCTCGGGGTTTGTTTTTAATTAATCAAAAAAATGGGAAAAAAATTACGTCGATTTGTTGAGTTTTTTTCGCATGAAAAACACCTTTGCAAGTTTTAGTGGTCCCTATAGGGTGAGGTATAGTGGTCCCTAGAGGGGATACTCCAAGGGTCCTGGCCCTATAGGGCTCACTCTAGATTTACTGAGAATTTGACGCTTTTTTTATTGAAGTTTGAATTGCTACAAAATTAGTGATTTTCATGGAGTTTCGAATAAATTTTTTTAGGATCGAAAAAAAATGAGAATTATTTTTAATTTTTTTCAAATTTTTTTATTAATTTTTTTATCAATTAATATTAATTTTTTTATCAAAGTCTGATGACATCTTCGCTTCAAAATTAAGGATTTTTTTATGCAACTTTCAAAAACGGAATTCGAACTCCTTTACGAAATTGGACGAACAGGAAGATACTTATACAAGATCTCATTATTTTTTTCTTGTTTTCTAGGATTTCAGTAAATAATATGTATTTTTGCCGTTCTACCGCAGCTTTTTCGACCACCTTCAATTTTTTTACACATTTTTAAACCATTTTAAGGCTTATTTTTCATTGATTTCTAACCTTCGGTCATCAAAAAAATGTGTCATTTTTCAGCAAATTTCAAAAAAATGGGGAAATGGTCGAAAAGTGCGTTATAAAAAAATATGGTCGAAATCCAGTGGTCGAGATGGTCGAGAAAAATGCGCTAGAACGGTGAATAAAAATAATGCTAAATAAATGATCTTTTCAAAAAATCTTAAACCTCTGACAAATTATGATCTTGAAGAACTTGTAAAATTATTAAAGATAAGAAACTTCAGAGGAATCTTTATGAGAGATACTTTACCTTCTAAGATTAAAGAAAAAGAAGTAGGCATTGTCAATCTGGATTCTTCTGAAGGTAAAGGTGCTCATTGGGTTTGTTATTCTAAAAATAAAGGAAAGATTTATTATTTTGATTCCTTCGGATTAGATCCTCCTTTACAACTTCAAGAGTATTTGAACGGATGTACTTCTAGAAAGCTTGCTTACGCAAAAGATAAAAAATCAGTCAGCGAGTTGTCAACATTTCTTCTTTGTACATCTAAGTTATTATACCATTCTAATGAATCTCTAACTTTTATTAGTTTCTTTTCTTCACAAATTTTCATTAAAGTTGTGAAATCTTCATCTTTCATGTGTTTATTTTTAACTCAAAATATCTAAAAGCCATAAAAACACAGTACAGAAGAACAAAATTTATTCATAGACAATCGGTCAACAATTTATTGCTGAAAATTGAGATTTTCGTGAATTCCCATAGCTAAATAGTAGACTGGTACAATGACTGAAAGAGACGAAAAAGCAGCATTAATCTCATTGAAAAGCTCGCCTATCGTGCTTCGACTGCTTAGTCCAATAAATTTCGTTGAAGATTCATTTGCAACATTGATGCCAAGCAGCTCGCCTTTGTAGTTGAAGATAGGTCCACCGCTGTATCCTCTCTGACTTCCACTTGAACCACGCACGCGGCCTTTATTATCGAGTTGAACAGATGAAAAGATCCCTTCAAGTGCCTCATAACTCGAGTTGACATTGGGATAACCCTACAAAAGAAAGGCAAATTATGAAACTGTTTCAAAGATAAAAAATTACCATAAGAATGTATCGTTCCAATTTGCGCGGGTAAGAAATCGTTGGCGGCACAGGAACAAGCGGAACCTCGGAAACCACCACAACAAAATCCATATCAGAATTACACGCAACCAGTTGTGTTTGAAATTCTTGTCCTGCTTGACTGCAAATGGTCACCGCCGTTCGATTCTAAACAAAAACGAGTGTTTTAGATTATAATTGTAGATACTAAAAACATACCTCAACTGAATTTGAATTCCAATTCTGGTGAGGTCCATGATTGAAGCTGACTGCATGATGAATTGAAATTACAGTGAAGCAAGCCTTAGTATCGCCTTTCTCGTAAAAACAAATACTTTTTCCAGTTGATGAACAAGAGCATCAGTTTCTGAAAATAACATAACGTTAAAGTACTTTAAATATTAGGTTCTTATCGAACTCAATAAAAATCATTAAAAAGTGCATACCGATAGGAACATAAACCGAAGCGGTGCTCTGACCTAAAAATATAATAATAAAAAAAGATTATATGATGTTAAACTCACAGATATCCATCGGCGTTGCTGGTCTTGAGGGCACTTGGTTCGATTCAACATGAAACTCCATAGATTCCCATCCATCAGGAAGCAAAAACGTTTTTCCAGTATCATCCACCCTAAAAAATTGAAATACAATCAAAAAAATAATTAAACTTAAATTAAATCAGATAAAATATTTTTTTATAATTATAAATAGTTCAATATGTAACTTACTCGCATAATATCGGGATCCCGCCTTCTTCATAAGCCATTGTAACGAGCGCATCATCGGCCAGCATAAAGACGGTTTTGATGGTGCTTTTGGTGACGGCATTGCTTCGTAACTTCACGACAACGTTTTTGTCCATCATTTTGATTCGAAGCTGGGCCATTTCGAGATCTAAAAAAAACAAAGAATTAATTGTTTACACATACTCTTTAAGATAGGAAAAGGTAGAAAGAAAGGAAACGCGCCCATTCCGGAAAAAAACTAGCACAAAGTTAGATTGTACCGCAACGACAAGTAGGATTATTACTTCTAAATGGCGCAATACTGTGCGTGCGTTAGAAAAGTAAAAGAGCGCAAATTTTATGACATCAAAAAAGCAAAGTTTCACAATAAGAACCCCGACAATTTGGGGACAAACAACGGGAGAAAATGAAAACGATTTTTCTTTTCCCAGTATTTCTGGCATGTTTCATATCCAAATTTCTAGAATTCTAATTAAAATCAACTGAAATTTATCAAAATTAGCACCGATGGTTCTAGCTTTTACACAGAAATCCCTTTTGCCTTCCCGGTTTCCTTAACTAAAACTTATCGAGAAAAACAATGATAGCTATGGATGTAAAATCATGCACAACGCAAACTACGGAAGAAAAGCAAGTCTATTTTCTATTCACAAAGGTTAATGGAAGAATGCGATGCTGGCTGTCTCTCGCTTTCCACTGCGTCTCTGCCTTCCACTCGCATGCTGAGCAGGGTAACCCCGCCGTGCTAACACGGGGTCTCCGCGGGTGCCCCCGTATTAAACCCGTATAAGCCCAGCTGATAGAACTTTTGGCACTTTTTAGCCCAACTGAGACCCCGCTTTAGCCCAGCTGGGTTACCTATTTTTCTTACACCCGTTGTTCCCCCGTTTTAGCCCAACTGAGACTAAAATAACCTCAGAAACACGGGTTTAATACGGGTACACCCGTTGAGACACCTGCTCAGCATGCGAGCACTCTAGCCCAACGCGTTTGCGTGTTGCGTCGCGTGTGTCTAGTTCAACTGGGGCAAATGTGTGATTGTGCTTGGTCAGAGTGAGGAAGAGAAAAGAAGGTCACACAAAGAGAAAGGGAACACTGCAGACCTTTATACGTCACACCAAAGGATCTGAAAGACATTCAGCGAAAGCAAGCTTCTTGAAATGCCTAGTGAAGGAAAGAAGGGGAGGAGAAAGAGAGAGAGAGAGAGTGGTCAATCTGTGAGATCTAGAACGCGACGAGTTTGGTCACACTTTAATGCGTTCGAGAAGCAATTGCATCACACACTGCAATGACACTCTAACCTTCTCGAAGGTGCTGGCAAAACAGGTACAAGAGGATCTTTACCAAGCGAAGGAGAGCGAAGTGTCTCATTTGAGAACGATTCGTGTCGCAGAATTTCTTCAGTTTTGCTTCGTTTTCTTGCATAAATTATCTCATTATCGCTTATAACTTGCTTCAAAGTTGTTCTATTGTCTTCATATCTTAAATTTGATCTTTTCAGACAAGTCCTATTCTTCAAATGAGTGGAAATCTCACGACTTCCATGGATGTTGATGAAACCGAACATTCTGACATCCGAAGGATTCAAGATCCTAAGACGACTCTGAAGGTTTCGAAGATAGAAGAACTCGATACTCAACGAGAAGAATTTCGCAAAGATTCCGAGAGTCTTACTCTGGAACAACTCAAACGAAAGGTTGGTAATCTTTTCTTACCTCTAAGAGTCTGTTAATTAATTATCTCTTTTATCAGGCAGAAATGTTGGAAGATAAGGCAACAAAAGCATCCGCGAAGGCTGCATTCGCAAGATCTTACTATGAGAATGAGAAGATGTTAATTGAGAAGAGACAAGCAGCTCATCAAGAAAGAAAAAAGGTGAGAATTTGTTGAATTAAATTTATCAATCTTCTGGATTTCAGAAGAAGGATATTGTGAAGACACAACGTACAAAGTTGATGAAACTACATCGAGCTGAGCGAGACAGGAAGATTAAAGCAAGAGATGAAGCCGATAAACTTCGAGAAGAAGGAGAGTATTATTAATAATTGTTAACAAAGTATAAGTTGTTGCATTGAGTTAGTACTAATAAATTATAACTATACTAGTATTACTAAATTATTATCATACTAGTATCATATTGGTATTACTAAATACTGGTAATTATAAAATATTACCATACTGGTATTAATAAAATATAGCTTTACCGGTATTTATAAAATATAACTATACTGGTTTACTGTTACTAACAATAATTGCTATTTCTTTTTATCTTTTATCATTTTTAATAAATGAATGAAGTATTGAATAAAGTATCAGATTCTTCAAATCCTAGAGCTTCCAGCTTGTATTGTTTCAAATGTCGAAAACACACTGATACATCAGAAATTACAGAATGTGAAACGAAAAGTAATAGAAAAATGTTGAGAGGAGACTGTATCCAATGCAACTCAAAGAAATGCAAATTCATTAGTTCAAAGATAGGAGGTTCAGGAATAAAAGATTCCAAGGATTCCAAGGATTCCAAGGATTCCAAAATTCTTTTAGAACAAACATATTACTCCCCAAAAACAGGTTTTTGTGGTATCAATGAAATGCAACGAAAAACAAAGTTACCAATTAAAATAGTCAAAGAATTTCTAAATGAACAAGACGTTTATACTCTTATGTTCATTTAAATCTTGCATTTCAACATCTTCGTGATTTTTTGTTCTCACAAAGATTGAATTTCTATTTCTATTTTTTTCTTGAATTATTTGATGTGAAAAAAATCCTTGATTTCCGGATCCTTTGGATTCAAAAAAAGTCTTAGGAGAAAAGAATTAACCAAAATGATCTAATTATAAATATATAGAAGAGAGTAACTCCAATAGTTACATAAATCCTCCATATCTTGATGTAATACTTCTCAAAGATGCTAGAAACTTCATCTAATATTTCATGAGGAATCATTCCATCTTGACTATTTGAGTGTAGATCAATGGATACATCAGCTTTTTTTCACGCATCTCATTAATTAATTCTTCCTCAATATTCGTTTTTTTGTATCAAGGAGAATATGCTCATGAAAGATTACTTTATCATCTAAGAAATCTAAATTGAAGTCAGTGAAGCATCAAATAATTCAAGAAAAAATAGAAATAGAAATTCAATCTTTGTGAGAACAAAAAATCACGAAGATGTTGAAATGCAAGATTTAAATGAACATAGAAGATCTCTTGTTGTAGACTAAATCGAAGATTCCTAGATCTGAAGGATCGACTAAATGGAATATTTCTTAGCGTTAGCAAAGCTATCTTGTATAGCATCCTAAAGGATTGACTAAAAACTTTTTTTTATCTTCAAATATTTTATACTTAATAAATTTGCAATGAGATTCTTTGATTCTGGAAATTCTTCAAGCTATTTAATTGCAACTCCAAAAGAGAAAGATAAAATACAACTAGTTGAAAATCCAGCTCAAGAAAAAATTGAAATAATTGAAAATAAAAAAGTGAGAGAAGGATCTGCAAGACATTCACTTAGTGAAGGAGGAAGTATTACTCAAAAGTCGAAGACTTCTAGATCTAATAGGTTGAATAAAAAGAATGCAGACTTTCTTAGAGCATTAAAGAAAGGAAAACCTAGTGAAGGATCCGGATTCAAAAGGATCTAAGATTCTTCCAACACTTCTTTAGGAAGCTTTAGCTTACGCAGGAATCTTTAAATTCAGCAGGTGAATCCGAAGGAGATCCTTTGATTTTTTAAAAGAATTTAGTTTTTATTATTCCATTTTTACGTTTTATTGTTTTACGTGTAATTCTATATGAAGATCACACTTATTGAAGTCAATAAGGTTATTTTTTTATCATCCACTAATTTTTAATGTCAAAGTATTACAATTATTAACACTTCGATGATATATAAGGTTTATTGGTTCATATTTTACTTCTCCATTAGAATCTAAAGGAAACTTGCAAATGATATTACTTTGTCGTTCATCAATGAAAGTATCACAAATAAGATTACAGGATAGATAAATGAAATTAATTTCTTTGGTATTAGAAGTATCTAATATTCCGTCTATATGAACAACACTAATACTAGTAATTTTTCAAATCTTGTGGAAATTGAAATGTCTTTTTCATTTGTTCGATATAAATTTAAGAAGAGACTTGTCATTCTCTTTATTTAAATAATTTATTTTTATCTTAAAATTTTTCAAATACTTTAAATACTGTGAAATCTTGAGAAAATGACTATTTCAAAGTCGAAGATTTCTAGATCCGAAGGATTGTCAAAATCGGAGATTTCTAGATCCGAAGGATTGGTTGAAAAAGAAGAATTTGCAGATTATTCAGTTAAAAATTATTATCCACTTCGTAACAATAATCCTTTGCTTCCTCAATCAATAAGAGGATGTATTATTGGAAAGAGTGGATGTGGAAAGACTAACTTACTAATGAATTTACTTTTGGATGCTTACAAAGGAGAAGAATACCTTGATTATAATAATCTTTATATTTTTCTCTAGTACTTTATTTCAACCTTGTTATCAAGCACTTATTAATGGACTTAGTGAAGGTTTAAGTAAAATGGAAATTAGGAGGTGTTTTGAAAAGCAAGACTTTATAATTGAGGAAAAAGAAAATGTAAAATCAACAATAAACGTTGTGAGTAGTGATTCTTTACAAGATATTCCAGATCCTTCATCATTAGATCCCAATAAAAAAAGACATTAATAATTTTTTTGATGATCTTTTATTAGAAAAAAACAAAATAAAATAGAACACTATTATACTCGAGGAAGACACTCCGGAGTGGATTGTTTTTTTACATTTCTCAAAAATTATATAAAGCTTCCAAAAGAATACAATTAGAGAGAATGCTAACTTCTTCATAGTATTTCCTCAAGATAAGATGAATTTAGATTACATCTACAGAGATCATTGTAGTGAAGTTAAAAAGGAAGAATTTCTTGACTTTACTAGAGAAATATTCCAAAAAGAAGTATAATTTTTTTAACAATTGATAAGACTTCAGACATTGATGACGGAAGATTCAGAAAGTGCTTGAAATATTTTTTTACATCTTCTAAAGAATCCAAGAAATCTTCGATTTGTATGTGTTTACAGAGTAAACCCTTGAAATTTTTCCAAATTTGATGTCTTCTAAAGAATCCTAGAAATCTTTGATTTTTATTTATTTTTGAGTTATACTCTTCTGAATGTAAGCAATTTGTTCTTCTGGTGTTCTTTTTGTATTCTTTTTGGAAATATCAATTACTTTTATTTTTGAATTTATTTTTGAATTATCTATTACTTCTTCTTTATGATTTTTCTTTGAATTCACATATGGAACTTAAGGATTCAATATTTTGACAATCCTTCGGATCTAGAAATCTCTGATTTTGAAATCTACCTTTATTATCTCTAGTTTTCTCAATCCTCTGATTACCTTCACATCCTTCAAATGAAGTGTTTGCAAATTTTCTAATCGTTTTATTTAGATAATCTACGCTACACCCAATTTCTCTACAGAATTTGCTTTTTCTTGACATAAATGTTTTTTTATGATTGTAATCATTCCAGGCATCATATTTTTTTCTATTACTCATTTAAACATTTTTAAAAAAAATTTCAATTGATTCTATTGGATGCTATTTGATACTAATGGATACTATTGGATTGTAAGGGATACGATTGGATTGTAATGGATACTATTAATTAAAATAAGAGAAAAAAATTAATTAAATAAATGGAAGGATCTCCTAAAAGATTCAGCGAAAGCAAGCTTCCTTGAAGTGTCTGTGAATTGCAGTCAATTGAAATTACAAAGCTTTGTGAATGATATTCAAAAGATTGATGGTAATAAGAACCTTGATTTCTCAGAAATATTGGAATATACTAAAAATGAATACACTAAAGAAACAGCTCAAAATTACTTGGATGCTTTAGAAAAAATGATCGCAACCATTGATGAATCCAAGCTATCTCAAAGTGATAAATACAGTTATAAATATGCTTTTACCAAACATTTAACATCAGAATGTAAAAGTGAATGCAAATCAATCATTATCAATTGTCTAGGAATTTCTAATAAAAAGAAATCATTGATACTCAAAGAAACACAAAAAGAATTTCAAAAAGAGAGAGATGAACACAATGAACTCAGAAAGAAGTATAATGAGAAACAAAAGGAACAAATAGTAGAAGTACCTTCAATTGATCTTTCTCTTACTTTAAAGAATAAGAAAACATTAACAAATAGAGAATGTCTAGAGTTTCTCAATGATCTGGATATAGATGATACACTTAGTGATAAGTTTAAAAGAGTTAGTGTTTCAGAAGACTTTCCAAATGTTTCAAGAGCTTACGTTAAAAAAGGAACAACTAAAGAGAATAACATTATTCAACGCCAGCAAACTTCCTCGAGAAGTGAAAAACCAAAATCCTGAAGATCTTCACAATCCAATACCCATTTGAAAAATGTTTTTGGTTAGAGACCGATACCTAAATAAATACTTGGTAAATCTTTCTTTTTTATCTTTTTTTCTACGAATTAATTCATCTAAAATAGCATGAATCTTGTTGAATTCCCCATTATTACCAGCTTGATAAGAACCTACTGATAATATTAATGAATCCATAAGAGCATTAATATCTTCAGGTAAAAAGTTGTACTTTTCTGAATCTTTCAGATTTGGTAGAATCACAGATTCCGAGATCCTTTGGATTGGTGAAATTATTGTTTGATTAATCGAACTTCCTGTAGTTGTTGAACTACTTTGACTCTTGGGAACACTACTTTCAGTAGCTTGACCTTTGGGAACAAAATAATTATCTTTTATGAATTTCCATTTATCACTTGGATCAGCATTATATCTTTTACTACTTTTATCAAATTTTTGATACAGTGCATCTGAACAAAGTAAGATTTCTCGATAATTTAGGGTGTCATCATTCTTAATTTTAGTGAGATCTGGAGATTTCTTAGTTAATAATTCCATTAGACCTGGAGTTGCAATGTAAACTGAGTTATTGATTTCCATCGTATTATCATCAAATATTATTTCTTTATTTCCAATTGTATAATTTTTGTTACTTGCATCATACCTTATTGAATATCCTGCATTACTTTTATCTCTAGGATCTTGAAGATAAGTAGCAATTAAGTTGGAAACTTTGATAGATGGACTTTGACTTTTTGGTGTAGCTTGAATTTGTTTAGTAGGAGTTCCCGGAGGTAGTAGAATTTGTGGTTGATTAGGTTTATCCAATCCTTGTGAATTCGGGTGAATCCTTGGAGAATCCCTAAATGAGTTAAGAGTTTGAACTATCTTATTCTTTTCATCAATAATTTCTTCCTGTAATTTCTTATTTGATTCTAGTATGGGTTTGAATACTTCTATACGGTGATCTTCTACGTTTTCTAAATTGCTGCGCTCTTCTAAATTCTTGAATTTGTGTTCTTTTTCTATTCTTCAAGAATGAATTTATTATCTCATTTCTCTTCCTAGGATCATAGATTTCGATTGTGGAAGGCATTTTTTTGAAAAAGTAATTTATTTAAATTCGAAGAATCCGGAGATTTACAATCTTTATTAAAAAAAATTATTGTATTTATAAATGGAAGAAATTACTCAAGAAGTAAGTTTCCAAAAATATTTCTTCACACGAAGAAGATTTAAAGAAAAATGAAAAAGAGATGAAGTTCGTAGAAAAGTTGCAATGATTGGAAGTGAATTGAGAAAATACATTCTCAAATCCAAAAGAAATCCAAACTATGAGAAAACAAGAAATGATTGACTTTATTATGAAGTTTAGAGACATTACTTTCGCTGAGTGTGAAATTTAGATTTTTTTCTTTAAAAAAATTTCTATATAAAAAGGAAGTCCTACATCCTTCTAAGATTTTGAAAAAAAGTAATTATTTTTTTGAGAAAAAAATCATCTGACAATGTCGAGAGATGAACTTCTCCGTATAGTTAGAAAAATTAATAAAAAGAAAAGATTACTGATGACTGATGCTCAAATGAAAAAGATGAAGGTAGATGAAATGAAGCAATTTATTAATGTTCATTCTCAAGAAAATCAAGAAAATCTATTACCACCTCCAGATGAGATTTTTCCATTTGGTGATTTGATTTTTATGGAACAAGAAGATAGAGAAAATGCTAATTCAAGAGTAACAAATTATAGAAGCAAGAACAACAAAGATTTCCTAGAAAATCCTTTTGAAATGATCGAAGAGAAAGGTATTGACTTTTACACCACGATTGTAAAAAAGAGATTGACTTCTTTTCTCAAGAAGAAGCAATGTAGTATAGTCAATGATATTTACAAAAACACTAATGTAAAAATAATGCTATACCTCGAATGTGAAACAAAGAAGCCTGATTCTACTGATCCACATACATTTCATGTCAACACTACAAGTCAAATTTTACATTCTGGTGAAAGTAGAGAAGAATTTTATCAATCTGCATGTCAAACTTTAATGAATGATGTAGAAAATAGAGAACATCATGCTTCAGGTTTAGTGATAACCAGATTTTTGAGATTGACTATGTTTCAAACTAGAACTGATGCAATGAGAGGAGCTTCTTATATTGAGAATCCAGAGTATGTTAAAAGAAAAAAAGCAGTAAATAATATCCAGAACAAAGATAACATGTGTTTCAAGTGGAGTATTCTAGCCCATTTACACCCTGCTACTAGAGATAAAGAAAGAGTTACTAAATACACACCTTTTTAAGGATGAATTAAATTTTTGATGGACTTGAATTTCCTTTTTAAGTTTGAAGATATTGAAAAGTTCGAAGTTATGAATAATATAAGTGTTCATGTGTTTGCATATGAATGTATCCTTCCTGACTATATTCAAATAAGAAATAATTATGAACCAATAGAAGAAGATTATGAGCATAAAATTTACAAATTACGACATTCCGATTATATATGTGAAAAGGGAAAGAACTGTTAACCTCTTTTTATAATGAAGATTCAGAAGGTAATGGTCATTTTAGTCAAATAGTGAACTTAAGTAGACTTTTGAGTAGAAGTAAGGAAGATAACATGAAATATTATTGTTGTAGATGTTTATCGTATTATTATAATCAAGAAAAGTTAGATAGACACTTTGATAATTGTGAAAATACTCCACCAATTGAGCATAGATTATCTCACAACGAATTCATTGAGTTCAGAAATTATGAGAATACTCAAAAACATCGATTCGTTATCTACAGTGATTTCGAAAGTTTGATAGAGAAAATTCAAAATGAAGAAATAAAAAAAAAGTTCGTGAAATCTTCAAAAGATAGCGTAAGCAAAGCTTCCTTAGAAGATGTGATGGGTAAGAAAAAAGATAAATGGACCGTGAATATTGGAAAACATATTCCATCTGCATATTGTATACTTGTAGTTGATTCTTGGAGCAAAAGTATCTATGATATCAAGTCTTATGTTGGTTATAATGCTGCACTGAAGTTTAATACAACAATAATTGAAATTGTTCGAAGTCTTATGAGCAAAGAAGATATTCCTTGCAGACCTTTAACTTCAAAAGAGAAAGAAGAGTACTATGCATGTACGAATTGTTCTAATTGTAATGTTCTTTTTTTGATTCGAGTGACATGAAAAACAACTAAAGTGAAAGATCATGATCATTGGACTGGAGAATATCGTAGTCCATTATGTGGTGAATGTAATTTGAAGAAAAAGAAAAATAAATTCATTCCTATATTTTTTTCACAATCTCAAAGGTTATGATTCTCACCTTATTTTTAGGAGATCCTCAAAGTACTAGATATCTGAGAAAAACAGAATGTAGAAGTAAAAAACATTTCTGCCAATTCTGAAAAGTTTATTAGTTTCAGTTATAAGTTACCTTCTTTGACAGAAAATGTTTGGGAAGGTTGTGAAGTAAGATTTCTAGATTCAATGTGTTTCATGTTATCTTCATTGGATAAACTTGCAGAAAAATTTGGATAATGATAAAATGAATATTTCCAGGGATTATTATTCAGAATTCGAAATTTCTACATCCGCTGGATTAAATAAGAATAATGATGTTTTCAAATCTATGAGGAAAAAAGGAATTTATCCATATGAATACATGGATTCATTCAAAAGATATGAAGAAACTAAACTTCCAAGTATTTATTCATTTTATGATAAACTGAATGACAAAGAATGTTCCCAAAAAGATTATTTATACGCCAGGTTAGTTTGGAATAAGATGAACTGTAAGAATTTAGAAGATTATACTAGGATTTATATGATTAATGATGTTCTTCTTTTAGCAGATGTCTTCGAGAATTTCCGTAATCTAAGTTTAGATAAATATGGACTTGATCCATGTTGGTATTATACTAGTCCTGGATTATCTTGGGATGCTATGTTAAAATATACTAAAGTTAGACTAGATACTATTAATGATACAGAAAAGTTTTTCATGATTGAAGATGGAATAAGAGGTGGAATAGTTAATGCTATTAAAAGATATACAAAAGCTAATAATAAATACACTCCAAAGTTCAATCCATCGATGCCTTCAAACTTCCTTTTATATCTAGATGCTAATAATCTATATGGTTGGGCTATGAAACAATTATTACCTCATAGCAACTTTATTTTTGAGAAACAAATCCAACTTAGTGTTTTGAATATTTCTATGAATGAAGTAAGCAAATCACAAATTCGAAAATACATAGAAAATCTTAATAGTCAAGGAAAAGGATGTATTCTAGAAGTAGACTTGGAATATCCAAATGAGTTGCATCATAAACATAATGAGTTTCCACTTTGCCCTGAGATAAGAGACTTTGGTAATAATATTAAGAAGTTGTGTAATACTTTAGAGGATAAAACAAATTATGTTATTCATTATCAAAACCTGCTACAAGCTCTAGATCTTGGAATGAAATTGAAGAAAGTCAAGAGAATTCTGACATTTGATGAGAGTAATTGGCTTTGCTTCATATATTGACTTGAATACTGACCTTAGGAAAAAAGCTAAAAATGATTTTGAGAAGGATTTCTTCAAACTTATGAATAATAGTGTATTTGGTAAGACAATGGAGAATGTTCGCAATAGAGTTGATGTTAAATTAATATTCTCTGGAGAAACTGAATTAATGAAAAATGGAGAAACTCATTACATTTCGAAGAAGGATAGAATAGCAAAGTTAGCTAAGTTGCCTAACTTCAATAGGAATATAATAATAAACAAAGAATTGAATCTTGTTGAAATGGCAACAACTAAAATAGTAATGAATAAACCAATTTATGTTGGATTTGCTATTTTAGAGCTTAGTAAATGGTTGATGTATGATTTTCATTATAATGTTATGAAGAAGAAATATGGAGATAATATTAAGTTGTGTTATCAGGATACAGATTCTCTTATTTATGAGATTATGACAAATGATCTTTATGAAGATATTCAAAATGATCAAAAAATAAAAGAATATTTCGATTTCAGTGAGTATCCTGAATGCCATCCTTTACATAATGTTGAAAATAAAAAAGTAGTTGGAAAATTCAAAGATGAGTTGAATGGTTTAATTATGGAAGAACTTATAGCCTTGAAGCCCAAATCATATGCTTATAAAATTTCTGAAGAAACACGTGAAAACTTAAAAGATTATTACGAGAAAAGAAATCAGGAAGAAAAAGAAAATCCGAAACTTTCAAAGGTACCCAAACCTGGAGAAGAAAATAAAAAGAGTAAAGGAATAAAGAAGTGTGTTGTCAAGAAGTTAAAAGTTGAAGATTTTCGAGAAAGTCTTTTTTTAATAAGAGTTTTGTTAGAAAGAAACAATGTTGTATTCGAAGTATCAAACAACAATTATACACCCAAGAACAAGAAAAAGTTGTTTTTGACAATGAAGAGACTGAATCAAAATTGCTGAGTTTCAAGAGGATTATTATACCAAATTCATATGAAACAAATGCTTACGGTTTTTAGTCCTCAAGAAATGATAAAATAATTTTTTTGGAAATCCGTGGATTCCAAAAAGTTTCAAAAAGTAATAAACAGTAATAACCACTAATGATGTGTTCCAAATTCTTGAATTTGAAATGTTGACAATTCGATGACTGATTTTTTATCTTTACCTTTCGAGGTTTTCAAATATTGTTGAAGTTCTAATGGTGGATCTAATCCGAACGAATCAAAGTAATTAATGTTCTTATTATTTTTTTGGAGTAGCAAACCCAATGAGTACCTTTTACCTTCTGAAGAATCTAAATTTATAATACCAGTTTCTCTTGGTAGTATCTTATCCGGCAAAGTATCTCGCATAAAAAAACACCACGGAAGTTCTTGATCTTTAGTGTGTCTACAAGTTCTTCAAGATCATAATTTGTCAGAGGTTTAAGATTTTTCTGAAAAAGATCATTTATTTAGCTTTTTTTTTATTCAATTTTCTCGACCATCTCGACCACTGGATTTCAACCATATTTTTTATAACGCACTTTTCGACCATTTCCCCATTTTTGAAATTTGCTGAAAATGACACATTTTTGATGACCGAAGGTTAGAAATCAATGAAAATAAGCCTTAAAATGGTTTAAAATGTGTAAAAATTGAAGGTGGTCGAAAAGCTGCGGTAGAACGGCAAAATACATATAATTTTTATCAATTAATATTAATTTTTATCAAAGTCTGATGACATCTTCGCTTCAAAATTAAGGATTTTTATGCAACTTTCAAAAAAAAAAAACGGAATTCGAACTCCTTTACGAAATTGGACGAACAGGAAGATACTTATACAAGATCTCATTATTTTTCTTGTTTTCTAGGATTTCAGTAGATTTTTTTAACATAGGCAAATTCGCAGAAGGTGGAAAAAGGCTCCATAGAAATGTTCCCTTTTTGCTGCCTTTTTGGGCCATTTTCTGGGCCCTTATGCACCATTTTTGCAGCCTCTCCCTTTTTCCACCGTTTCTCGAGTCTTTAAAATACCAGAAAAATGGAATGCTCGATAAAGGGACCCCTTTTGCAGCCTTTTTTGCTGCCTTTTTTGCGCCTTTTTGCTACCTTTTTTGATCCGTTTTGCAACCTTTTTGCTACCTTTTTCGAGCCTCTTAGCTAGGGTCCGCAAACCATTTCTTCAGAACGATTCAAAAAATATGTTTTTTACATTGTTCGATAGAGGAAACTGTCCATTTTCATAATCCGTTCAGTTTTTGAAGAAAAAAGTTATGGTCAAAAAACGAGCGCGCGCGGCGTACAACTGGAGCATAGGCAAAGTGGGAAGGACCCTTCACGGGCCCTTTGAGCGTCCGTTACGGATCCGTCTGTTTCCGGAAATTGTTCCTAAACGGTTTCCTTTTTACTGCCTTTTTGCGTCCTTTCATCGGCCTTCATCCACCCTTTTTGGACCCTCTTGAGAAACACAATCTTTTTTTTTTTATTGAGAATAATCTTTACAAGTGACTGCGTATGAACCGAAATAAGCTACAGTAATAACATCGGAAATCATCAATAACAGAGACTTTCAGAACCTTTTTGAACCCCCACTCTTTCTTCACCCTTTTCGCGGCCTCTCCCTTTTTTCGCCCTTTTATGACCCTTTTTAGCCCACCAAGAAGGAAAGGCTCAATAAAGGCCGCAAAACGGAACCCATTTAGCGGCCTTTTTGCAGTCACTACCTTTTTGCACCCGTTTTCCGCACTTTCGACCTTGGCAGTGATGATCCCTCAGAATCCTTCTTTTTGTAGGAAACAACTTTGAAAAGTTACTTAAGCGACCACTTGGAATAATATGAGCTTATGGCGCACTTGTGCGAAGAATTTAAATAAAACGGAAAGCCCTTAAGTGGACCCTTGAAGTAAACCACTTGAGTCACCACTCAGCTTACAAATCCCTCGAGTGGTCACTTCGCCTTTAGCTCTAACTCTCTTTGAGCGGCCGTTTTTTGTCGTTGAGAAATTCCCTTAACTTGGAAATTGTCACCAGAATACCCTTTAGTGATCACTATACTCTTCTTTTATTGTTGATTCACATTTCCAAATTTTAAAACCCATTTATTAAAATTGAGGATCAAGTCAATGTTAATAAAAAAAGTGAGAAAAAAATAATAAATAAGTTGGGAAATAATTAAAAAAATGAGCGAAATACCTCGTCGGAATCTTGTGAGTTTTTTTGTAATTTTTTTCTAATGAAAAGAGAGCAAGAAAATGCGTTGAGCACCGGCTACGAGGAGCCAAAAAAAGGAAATAAATAAAAAAATACAAGCAAGCAGTTTGTGAAGAAAAAAGCGAGATATTTTGGCAGGAAGGCAAGTTTTTTTTTTTGTGAAAAGAAAAAAAGAATAAGTGAAACGTGAAAGAATGTCTTGGATACGTGTGTCAAACAAACAAACAAGAAATATTTAAGACATGAAAAATGGTCACAGTGGGAATGGCTCGAGGCGTTGCGGCTGCGACACGGTTTCCTTAAAAAAAAATGAGCTGGGAAGAAATAGCCTCGAAAATTTGACTTTCTGCGCTCCAGGGGCAATTTTCTAGTAAAAGGGTCGCGTTGAGAATGGTTTGATGCTGCGGAGCGGCTTTTCCAGTAAAAATGAAGCTAGGAAAAAATAGCCTCGAAAATTCGACTTTCTGCGCTCCAAGGACAATTTGAAATTCAAGTGCTATGAATCAAGCTTTTTTCAATAAAAAATGAGGCTAGAAAAAAATTGCGAGCAACTTCGCTCCATGGGAAAAAAATAAATTAAGTGAAAATTGCAAGCAAGTGCGCTCTATGGAGAAAATTAGAGCCGGTAGAAATTACGAGCAAGTGCGCTCCATGGACAAAACTAAAGTAAGTAGAAAAACGTGAGCAACTTCGCTCAATGGACAAAAATGGATTGAGTAAAAATTGCGAGCAACTGCGCTCCACGACAAAACTAAAGAAAGTGCGCTCCACGGACAAAATTCGAAACGCCGCGCGACCGCGACGCATCGATCCATTCCAGCCGCGAGAATCGAACAAGAAATTGTAGGTAAAACATGAAGAATGGTCGCATTGGGAATGGCTTTCGGAAAAATGCGCCCGCGACGCTTCGATCCATTCCAAATGCGACCAAAGAGTTCAGAAAAATGATGAGACCAAGTTCCTAACATGAAAACGTTGTGTTCAAATTTGTAAAGCAAGATTTTTACATGATTATGCATAACAAGATCAATGGGGAAAATTGGAAAAAATATTAAAAAATCAACAAATTCAAGAAGCGACGCCGAATTCGTGCTGCAAGGCCTGCAAATCGTCGATCATCGTGTCGAGATTCTCCATCTGGGCGTTGAGTTCCTCCGTCGAGTTCGATGTCTGAAAACTGACAAATGTAACTGAAAAAAATGATAGAAAAATCACAATGACTTGTTGGAAGTGAATTGGGCGATTTCAAAACTAATTCCTCTAAAAGGATTACGCGAAACAGGCAAGTTCGGTATTTTGGAGAAATTGGGTCCTGCAACGATATTTTGCGATATGCTGACTGTTACGGTGGCTTTCACGCGCGAATTTCAAATTTTTGTTACAGTTCAAAAATTTGACGTTTCGCGCGTAAAATTCTCCTTGTAGGACTCAATTTTTCTACTTTTTCACTCCCAAAATTCCAATTTCGCGAAATTATTTTAAGCGTCAATTGGAACTGCCAGAACCTCTTCAAATGTTCGCATTTTATGAATTTCAGATCTAGGGGTTCCATAAAGTTAAACGTCAGAATGTACTTTTTTAATGCATTTTTGTAAAACGCGTTGTAAAATCTGAGCGTTTTAAAGGCGCATGGTACTTTTTTTCCTATAATTCAAAATCCCAAGTGTCTCTTTTTAGTGTTATTTCAAACTTATATAGGCTTCTTAATTAGATCCTAATTTTTTTTTTGATTTTTTTCAACGTCAATTTCATGAAGTTCCTGAAAAAGTTAGATGCGAAGCTTTCCCCAATAATAACTTGAGGGTCGACTTGAGGGACGTCATCTGGAGCATCGTGGTAACTTCTGAAGAGCACGCCCCCAACCTTTTTTGATTCGATTCTCGTGGAAATTTTCTACCCTTTGGTACTAAAAACATAAGATAAGAAGCTTTCACATCAATAATCCCTTGAGGGTCCACTTGGAGTACGTCATCTGGAGCATCGTAATCCTCTCTTGGAACGAGAAAATTTTTGGAAATTTCCTACACTTTGGTACTGATAAAGTTAGAGGCGAAGCTTTTCCCAAAAATTCTTTAAGTGTCCACTCGAGGGACGTTACCTGGAGCATCGTAATAACCAGTGCTAGTGGGAATTTCAAAAAAGTTAGAGGCTTTTTTCCATTAATCCCTTAAGGGTCCACTTGAGGGACGTCATCTGGAGCATCGTAATCCTCTCTTGAGAAGGGGAAAGTTTCGAAAATTTTCTACCCTTTGGTACTGATAACGTAAGAGGCGAAGCTTTTTCCCAATAACCCCTTGAGAGTCCACTTGAGGTACGTAATCTGGAGCATCGTAATAACCTCTAAAGGGCTCGTTTCCAATCAATCGATTCATTTACCAGTGCTCGTGGGAATTTCAAAATCCGTTAGAAGCCAAGTATTTTTCCCTTAAGGGTCCACTCGTAGCCCGTTACCTGGAGCATCGTAATAACCAGTGCTCGGGGGAATTTCAAAAAAGTTAGAGGCTTTTTTCCATTAATCCCTTGAGAGCCCACTTGAGGAACGTTACCTGGAGCATCGTAATCCTCTCTGGGGGCGGATGGGAGGGGCTCTGTCTGGGGACATTCGTCGGCGTTTCGCGCATCTCGAAATCGCCGGCGGCCGAAGAAGGTCCAGTGTGCTTCTTCTCAGACTCGGCGTCAGAGGAGCAGGAAGCATATGGACTGAAAATCCTTATTTTTTTTTCTTGAAGCTTTTGGGTACCTGTAAATATTGGCGACGTTAACGCGAGGCTGGGCGGTCGCCCTTCCGACGGGGACATGTTTGCCGCCGGAAGCGACGACGACCGGACGACCCCCAGAGGAAGGGGGCGGAGTCACGCCGGCCAATTGGGTGAAGGACCTGGAACAGTCCGTTTTGATGATATTCTTTTCCAGCCATTTTTCTTGATTATTTTTCATGAAACTAATCAATTTGATTTGACCAACTGGTCACTTAAGGGATTTTTGTTTGGAAAGATTTTTGGTTTAAAATCGTGACTCGCTCTGATCACTTAAGGGGTTTGGAAGCGGAGTGATAACTTAAGTGGTTTCTCTGAAAAGTCCACTCAAGGTCTTTCGTTTTGAGCTTTTTTTACAGTCAAAAATTCTTTTTTTAAATCAAGTGATCGCTTAAGCAAGTCAGCGAATTGCAGAAGTCACTTGAGGGATCACTCAGAAGTCAACTATTTTGAGTTGATACTTGAGCTATAACCTTTACGGTCGTTCGGTAACATGCTTGATTTATCGAAAATCACTCGAGTGATCACTTGAGGGACAACCTAAAGCCTCTTTTCAGTGGGAATAGAAGATCACTTAAGGGGCCACTTGGATTAAAACACTTGAAGGAAAACCTACAACGTCTTTCTGAATGGAAAAAAGATCACTGAAGGGGTCACTTGAAATAAAACACTTGAGGGACAACCTAAAGTCCCTTTTGAATTGGAATAGAAGATCCCTTAAGGGGCCCCTTGAATGAAGACAGTTGAGAAACTTTCTACAGTCGAGGGGTAATTTTAATCCAAGTGGCCGCTTCAGTGAGTTCCCTTGAGTGACCACTTAGAAGTCAACTATTTTAAGTGGATACTTGAGCCTTTATGGTCCTTCAGTATCATCCTTCAGGGACCATTTCAATCGAAAATCACTCAAGTGATCACTTGAGGGACCACCTAAAGCCCCATGGAAATAGAAAGTCACTCAAGTGGCCACTTGGATTAAAATGAACGAACGAAACTGGAAGACCTCAAGTGGTCCCTTCGAATAAACCACTTTAGTCATCACTTCGCTTTTTAGGACTGTAAAAAAGGTTTTTAGGACATTCATAAGCAATTGTGCATTTACTACACTGAACATATTGTTGAAACTTTGTATATTTTCTGAAACCGGGAACTAATGGACTATACCTCAAGGCGTTGGCCGAGTTGGGAGGATTCCCACGGAGAGTACGGTACCCATCGATTACAGTAGGAGGACCAGAGGGCGGAGCATGAATGGGCAAAGGGGGCGTGGCCGAGGAGCCCAGGGCCGACGAGGACCCGTAGGGCGACTCGAAATTGTCGATTTTGGCGATCGGCTGGAAGATTTCTGTTGGGATTTGTATGGTAAATGGAGGATTACTTGATGTCGTCCAGTTCCGGTGTAGACGACCTGAGGTGGGCGATGTCGCGATCCCTCGAGACTCGTACAAGATTGATGATAACTCCTCGACAAGGTTCCTTGGCCTGAAAAGTCCCTTTTCGCTTCGTGAAAAGTGAAAAAGGTCTTGGGTTAATTTAATAAAATTCTCGGCTTGAAACAGTAAAGTGAGCTATTTGCAATTCTTGTGCGTAGCGGTCGCGGAGCGTTTTGGCGCCATTTCAAAATTATCGCTTAGTGGAATTACCATCATTCTTTGAATAAAGTCTCAAAAAATCTTCTTTGAAAGAAATTCGATATGACAGCTTACTCCAAAAAAAAAATCTGAAAAGCCCAAAAAATGCGATAATTTTTGATATGGCGCCAAAACGCAACGCGACCGCTTCGCATATGAACTGAGAATTTCGTTCCAAGCCGTGAAGATTAAGTTATAAAATTATTCAGTAGTTAAAAAAAAGGTACATCCCCAAATCGTCACCCCTAACATTCCATTTTGAAACGTCATTATTCATTTTTTAGTAAAAACCCTTCACTAAAACTGGTCGCACGCGGAATGGCTCAAAGCAACTTAGAACAGCCCATTGACGTGAAAATAATGTTAGAGATTTTTTTTAGAACTCGCGATTTTCAAATAATTCAAAAAATGTGTTGGAACAGCGTAGAAGGGTTAGATAGTCGTTAAAAAAAATTCCAGACCTTAGAAAAATCATGCAAAACGGACCACGGAGAGAAAACCACCAGTAGATTTGAGAAGAAGGAGAAAAAAAAAAAACCGAAAAAAGCTGGAAAATAGCCTTGAAAAACTCGCCAATGAAATTGCGCTCTAAGGCTAGTGGCGCGAAAAACTCAAATTTGAATTCTCAGCTTCGTCAGTGCACTTAAGGGATCACTAAATGGGTCTGAAACGTTCAAGAGTCGTCCGGTTTGCGTTACCAGTGTCAAAATTCACCGAAAGTTGGCCGTGGAGCGCATTTTCCCAACCCAGCTCATTTTTCCAGGCTAGCACAAAATAGCCTCGAAAACTCGTCAATGAAAGTGCGCTCCAAGGCTAATGGCGCGAAAAACTCAAATTTGAATTCTCAGCCGTGATCCCTAGAAATTCTCAGAAACGTCCGGAGCACGCCCGGTCTAAATGAGAAGCTCACAAAAAAAAATTATCAGTGGAGCGCATTTTCCCTAACAAGCTAATTTTTCCAGGCTATAAAATCCAGCAAGACGAGGACCACACAACACCTACTGAATTTCGGGTTGACACTAGGGGAGACGACGGCGGGATTTGTCACGAAGGGACAAGTCGGAGAAAGACAAGTGGCGAGGTCCTCTTTCCCATAGGAGGACAACGACTGTCGCATCGGGGAGCGGCTCGGCAGATGGTGGGGGTGCGCCCTTTCGAGGGAGACGCGCACGTCCTCGTGAAGGGATCCCTCGAGGGCGGCTCTCGCTTGCTGGCTCGGCTCTGTAGTTGGGGCAACGGAGAAGCGTGGAGTTTGCTTGTTTTAAAGTGAATTGAACCGAAGAAACAGGAAAGTGAAGTATAGTTCATTCATAACAGCTTTTGAAGGTTTTTAAAGGCGCAGACCATTTTTAAGTGACCTCCCTGCGCCTTTAAACTTTCCTAGTGCTTTTGTAAATAAGCTCGATTTTTAAAAAGTGGTTTAAACCAAGAAAACAAAGGAAAGATCTGTATAGTACAATCACAATAGCTTTCTGAACTTTTTAAAGGCGCAGGGCGATTTCCACGACCTGCCTGCGCCTTTAATATTTCCAAAGGCCTTTGTGAATCAACTCGATTGTTTTGGAAGGATTTGAACCAAGGAAACAGAGGAAAATGCAACATAGTTCATTCATAACAGCTCTCAGAGGTTTTTAAAGGCACAGACCATTTTTAAGTGACCTCCCTGCGCCTTTAAATTTTCCTAGTGCTTTTGTAAATAAGCTCGATTTTTAAAAAGTGGTTTAAACCAAGGAAACAAAGGAAAGATCTGTATAGTACAATCACAATAGCTTTCTGAACTTTTTAAAGGCGCAGGGCGATTTCCACGACCTGCCTGCGCCTTTAGTATTTCCAAAGGCCTTTGTGAATCAACTCGATTGTTTTGGAAGGATTTGAACCAAGGAAACAGAGGAAAGTTCATTATAGTACAATCACGGAAGCTTTAGGAACTTTTTAAAGGCGCATGGTATTAAACGAAATATTTTGAAGATCCCTCATGCGCCTTTAAACTTCCATTTACATCTTGCAAGTTTCCGGGTGATTTGAACCAAGGAAATAGAGGAATGTGCAGTATAGTCCATTCATAACAGCTCTCAGAGGTCTTTAAAGGCGCAGACCATTTTCCAGTGACCTCCCTGCGCCTTTAAATTTTTAGGGCTTTTGGGAATGGGCAATAGAAAATACAGTAAAGTTCATTCGTGAAATACTTTAAAGGCGCAGGCCATTTTTTTGAGACCTCTATGCGCCTTTAAAATTTTCAAGTGCTTGTGAATGGACTCGATTTTTTAAAAAGTGATTTGAACCAAGGAAAGAGATTGAATCGGTTCAGCGATATCATAAGGGCTTCCTAAGCTTTCCAGAAGACAAAATACATAAATTGGTGTGCAGAATCAGCTTTTCGAGGATTTGAAAGATTCTAAGCGTTTTTTCTTGAAACCTACTCCTTTTCTTCACCCTGGATATTGAAACTTCTGGCTCAAATCTAAGTTTGGGCGTTCCAAGCTTATTATACAGTACCTTGAACGTGTTGATAGCGTGGTGGCGGCGAATCAACGTCGGCAGCGGCAGTGAGGTGCGCGGTTGCAAGGCCATCGACCATGTAGTCGGAAGCTGAAGCAATTTCGAATCATCGACATGCAAAATGACTCGGGCGCAAGCTTGTCACCAAATGGATGATTTTCGAGTGTCTGCGTCTCTCTGTTCCCTCACCTCGTTAGAAAAAAGGCAGGGTAGCGCGCATTAGAGAGTATGGCAATCTTGGAAGGACCAGACATGTACCCTCCTCGTTCTACAAACTGTCTGAGGACCTATTTAGACAGTGTGTGAAACGTGGAGAGTCTGCTCCCTCCAAGTTTACCGTGTTCTCTATGCGCGCAGATCCTTAGACAGTGTATAGAACGAGGAGAGTAATATTCTGCTCCCTCCAAGTTCACCGTGCTCTCTAAACTGCGGACTGGTTTCTGAAACCGGTGAGGTCAGAGAAACATGAAAATAGCACGTCAACATGAGAGACCCGCAGAGATCGCAAAGAAGGACTATTTTTGAGAAAATCGAGAAGGTTTGAAAAAGTTGTAAAATGGTCAGGCATACAAATATGAAGAAAAAAGAACCTCCAGCCCTCATATGAGTCCCATTCGGATTGATCCACAAATCGGTTGCCGGTCCTCCAGCTCCATGATTCGTCGTGCTCGTCTTCTTGCCAGAGGTGTAGCCATTCTTCGATCTGGATTTGGTAGGGGTTTATTAACGGTTCTAGTACTTAAAAAGAGGGTAAAGGTAAAGAAAAAAAAAATGAAATTTGCTAGCTTAAAACTTTTTTCATAGCTCAACTTGAGAAATATCAATATTCAGGGGTCAGATCTCGAGCCCCTATAGGGACCACTTTTTCGTCTCTAGAGTATCTGTCTTTTCCCCTAACTCCTGTAGGGATAACTTGAGCTTTAGGGTCTCCGATGTCAGATCCAAACCCCTATAGGGACCCTTTTTTGTCCCTTAAGGGCAGTATTTTTCCCATAATCCCTAAAGGGATCACTTAATTTTTTAGAGCTAAGGAGTCAGATCCTGACATGTGAGCCCCTATAGGGACCACTTTTTCGTCTCTAGAGTATCTGTCTTTTCCCCTAACTCCTGTAGGGATAACTTGAGCTTTAGGGTCTCCGATGTCAGATCCAAACCCCTATAGGGACCCTTTTTTGTCCCTTAAGGGCAGTATTTTTCCCATAATCCCTAAAGGGATCACTTAATTTTTTAGAGCTAAGGAGTCAGATCCTGACATGTGAGCCCCTATAGGGACCACTTTTTCGTCCTTAGAGGAGCTGTCTTTTCTCCTAACTACAATAGGGACCACTCTGTCGTTTCTTCAAGCTATTCTATCATTCATATGAAAACCTAAAAACCTAAAACCAGTTTAAAAATATTTCTCGAAACTTCTGAATTTCCTACTCTAACGATCTACAGAAAGTCTACAGAAAGTCTACCAAATCTCCATCCACAGAAAATCAAGAAGCCCAAAAACCGAACCTCTTCCGACAGCAGACAAAGACGAGGACACATCCCAGAAGACAGGCGACCAGAATCGCGGCGACCGCAATGACCAGTGGAAAATTATTGGTTACAAAATCTCCGAGGTTCTGCCAATGGGCCGAGAACCCTCCAGCTCCCTTCGTTTTCGAATTTCGATCTCTCGAAGCGGAATCCGAAAGGACGACTCCGCCAGACGGAGTGTAGGCGTGGGTCGCCGAGAAAGGGCCGTAGCCTGGAAAGTTGGGCCTTGGTTGGGTCACGCTTGGGACATAGTAAAAAGTCTTAATTTTTCAATTTTGCCTACATCTTTGGAAGTTAGAGAGCGTTTGAAATTGAGAGAGCAGTTTTTTTCTATTTCTCTGAACGCTCTCCTGTTTTTCAGTGCTCTCTAACTTTGATTTTGAGCGTATCTCAATTTCTGAAAGTCACACGCTGGGTCAGTTGAAAAATTGACCAATTCTCAAAGTTTTGGCCCAAAAAATCAGATGGTCAAAATTTTAAAACACAGCTAAAAAACAGCTACCGTAACCCCCCTCCCCCCTAAGCGTCTCGTAATGTTTCAGTTTTATCTACATCGCTGGAAGTTAGAGAGCGTTCAAAATTGAGAGAGCAGTTTTTTTCTATTTCTCTAAACACCCTCCTATTTGTCAGTACTCTCTAATTTTCGAAGATTCGGACCTATAGTGAATTTTAAAAAAATTCACACGCTGGGTCAGTTGAAAAATTGATCAATTCTCAAAGTTTTGGCCCAAAAAATCAGATGGTCAAAATTTTAAAGCACAGCTGAAAAAAAGCTACCGTACACCTTTTATTTTCCGCTAAAAATGCAAAAACACAGCGGAATTTGCACAAAAAGTATAATATTTCTTTTCGGTAGATAAAAACGTGACAAGGTGATGAAATGCCCAGGAAAAATCCTACTTTAAATATTTTTTTGCGCTTTGAGATAAAAATACAGGTCTCGAAGCGAAATCGGCATACGGTAGCTTTTTGGTAGAAAAACTCAAGAAATCAATCTTTTTCTTCTGTAAAGTTGAAATTTTGATCTTTTCCCCCTCATACCTTTCTCATTCCGAGCCTGGATCTTGAAGAAGTAGCTGGCCTTGGGGAGGAGATTGCTCACTTGGTGGGACAATTTCTCGCCGCCCACATAGTTGATGATCCAGTCTTTGTCGGCCAATGACTCACGGTCCGTGTAGTAGATCAAGTACTCTGAAAAGTTGGCTAACCATCTTCAAATATTCTCCCAAGCTCGAGGAACATTTTTAGTACTGGGGTCTCTTCAGAAAACCTAAAAAATCATCTGTATATACCCTTGAAGCTCTAAGAGGCCACTTGAGGGGAAACATTCAATTTCCTTTTTTTTTTCTAAAAATTACAAGAATTGATGAGATCTTACCAAATAGTGGCCCCTTAAATGATTTTTTTTTCCAAAGCTATTGAAAGCCAAGGGCCGTCTAAAAATGTCATCAAGGAACCAAGTGACCACTTAAGAGGAAACTTCAGAATTTCTAGTGAGAACCATCTACAAATATTTTCTCAAGCTTGAGCTGACTGAACTGAATCATCTTTAGTACTGAAAACCTTGAATGATAGATCCAGAAAACCGAAAAAATCATCTAAATATACCCTTGAAGCTCCAAGAGGCCACTTGAGGGGAAAATTCCAATTTCTTTGAATTTTCAAGAGCACTGAGCACTTACCAGTCTCTTTGGAAGACAAAAACCCTCAAGTGGCCACTTTTTGTGAAAATAACTATTGAGAAAAAGGCCAAGGACTGTCTTCTAAGATCCAAGTAATCCCTTAAGAGAAAACTTCCGAATTCCTATCCTTTTCTGGATTTTTTACAAGCCCAAAGAATCCTGGAAAATTCAGAAGTGTCCAAGGAAAGGACTAAGCTAGTAAAAGCTTCGAACTTTCTCCTTTTTTCAAAATTTCTTTGAAAGACAGGTAGTTGCTCACCTTCGATGTCGCCATTGGCGTACTTGGGCGGCTGCCAATGGAGCGAAACCGAATGAGGATCTCCAGATTCCGCCGGAAGGACCGTGAGGTCTCTAGGAGCTGACGAAGGCGTCGCGGAGCTCGTTCTGGATCATTTATTCCATGAACTATATATTTCTGTTGCTACCGATTCCTAGTGGCGAGACTCCAGGTGCTGAAGCCGCCGGCGACGGATCTGACGGCGAATTCGTACTCGGTCGCCGGCCGAAGACTTTCGATCGTCACCCACGTTTCCGAAGTGTTCACGTAGCGTTGTTGGTTGCCGTCGACACTGAGGAAGTTTCAATGAATAGGATACATTTTGGGGGGTGGAGATTCAAGGTCATTTAGAAGTAACACGGTTCGAATTTTGACTGAAATGAACGCCTCAAGACCCAACCTGGTACTGTAGCGGACAGTGTAAAGGGTGTTGAATGCGTTCTGGTCGCTTTCGGTCCAGGAAACTCGGATCGAAGTTGAAGAGAGAGTTTCAGCTCTGACAGCAAGAGGAGTCGAGACATCCCCGTTTCCGTCGAGCATCACGTCGTGATCATCTTCCTCAGTCATCAGGGTCGATTCTCGGGACAGGGTCCTTGAAAAATTGCAATTCTGGGAGCTTTAGGGACCTTTAGAAGTCTGAAAGGTACTACCAGGCTACTCAAACTACTACCCAAAAAAATGACTTCTATAGTAGAAGTTAAAGTGGCCACCTTAGTGTCCTCTCCAAGTAGTCCTAGGAGAGCCACTTGAGTGGCCACTACAGTTTTCCGCAGTTCATCGAAAATGACACTAAAATGCCAAAAATTTCTATAGCTTGTCTGACTTCTCTGCGCCCTCTTTCATCTCGATGTTCTTCTTCTTGGTTAGACAAAAGAGAGTCCAGACAGGTCAGAAAGTTTTTTGGTATACATAAAAAGTTTTGTGTGACAAAAAAAGCTTGTTCCAACTTTCCAAGCAGCTTTCCGCGGTTCAAAAACTAGCTGACCGCATTCTCTAGAGCTTGGGATACAGTAAGCAAGAACAAAAAGGTCATTTTCGCTTCAAGACTCATTTTTTCGACTTTGAACCTTATTCATTCTGTACCTACATTTCTCGTAGTCAAACCTCTACAGCTCACGACATGAAATACTCTGACCTGTCTGCACTCTCTTTACTCTCGTCATTCATCTTTCCTGGTTAGACAAAAGAGAGTCCAGACAGGTCAGACATTCTAAAGGCAAACGTCAGAAATGGTATGGAAACTTTTCTTTTTCAAAGCAGTTTCCTGTGGTTCAAAAACAAGTTAACTATACTCTCTAGAACCCTCTAAACTTTGGATACAGTAACCAAGAGCAAAAAAGTCATTTTTCGTGTCAAGACATCATTTCCTCACCTCACAGTCTCATAGATCGGGAATCCCTGTCCTTGGCTGTTAAAAGCGCGGAGGGAGACGACATAATCGCGTCCCGGATGAAGTCGGACGATCTTGTGCTGCATCACCGAAGCTCCAACTCGTTCCACTTCGACGTCAGGCACGCCGAGGCCCCAACCGATCTGAAAGATTTTTCTACTGTAGCCAGGTTACGGTTGAAAGGTGGTATTTTTTCTTGTACGTTCTTAGATTATTTAACTGACGTAAGTACGCCAAGGCCCCAAATAATCGGAATTTGAAGATTTTCGATCACACTGTAGCCAGGTTATGGTAGACGAATAGTATCTAGGCGAACTGCAGAAAAATTTTGGAATACGGTACTTTCTTTTGTACTTTCATGTCATTGAACTAATGTCAGGTACGACAAGGCCCCAAATAATCGGGATTTGAAGATTCTCGATCATACTGTAGCTAGGTTACGGTAGACAGGTGATATCTAAACGAACTGTAGAAAACTTTTGGGATACGGTACTTTCTTTTGCGCTTTTTTTTTAGACAGTTCATCTAAAAAGCACCAAAGCCCAAATAATCTAAATTTGAAGATTTTCGATCCTACTGTAGCCAGGTTACGGTAGACCAGCTGCGTATTCGAAGACCAATCAGTTTTTCCCAGTCATTATGTATACCAATCGATTGGTAATGGGATTTTGGTAAATTTTACAGTACGTGACATCATGGGTTACTGTGGAGCACTGTTGGGTTACGGTACTTTTTTGTCTGACTAACATCTAGGCGGAACGATGTGTAATGAAATTTACGACTGTTTTAGAGGTTACTGTAGAAAACTTTTGAGATACCGTATCTTTTCAGATATCAGACTTCTGGAGCAATACTAACCTGATACCCCCTGACGAGATTCGTCTCATCGGCTGGCGGGAGCCAAGAAATGACGATGTAGTCCATTCCGGCGTGAGGCCGAATTTCTCTCGGGGCGCTTAGAAGTCGCTCTTCCTTGTCTTGAGCTGGAGTATCTACGGAGAGCCAATCCGAGTAGGGGCCAGTTCCGTTCTGAAACAACACCTTCTTTTTTGTTCACAAGGGTTTTTTGACGGTTGATGTTTCAGATAAAAGCCTCAACCTGCTAGGAGCTATTTCCAAGCTTTCAGCCCTTGTTTTCTCAAAAACTAAGAAGTTTTGCAGGTTAGACTTTTCAAGAAGTTTTCGGCGAAAAAAAAAGGAATTTCCTTGTTAAATGGATAATTTCTAGTCAAGGAACAGGAAAAATGGATGAGAAACCAGGGACAGAAATCTTGATTTTTGGAACTTTGGGACATGGCGTTTTTTTTTATTGTTTCCGTGAAGTTCAGTGTTTAGTGTGCATGCACTGCGGCGCTCTCGCACATTCCGTGTTCGAAATGATTTTCGCGAAATTTAAAATCATCTCTGAATTTTCGAAATTCAGTTTTATTTTTCAATCTTTGGCGGCTATTTTGAATTTCGCGGAATCACTTTGAACACGGCACGAGAAAAATTGCGTTTTTTTTTTTTCAAATGAGAAACGATCCGTCTCATAACTCATTGAACATGCGCCTTTAATATTTTCTGTTTTTCACGCTTGTTTCACATGACGTCACAAAGTGATTACATGATTAACGACGGCCATCCGGATCAGATAATGAGTGTGGGGCTCCAATCCGGCCATCGTGTACTCGTGGACATTCGCGTCGATCACCAGAGTATTTCCCTTGCTTCCACGAGCCTTCGTCTTGTATTTCAGCCTGAAAATGGGAAATCATAAGAAACATTTTGAAGTTAGTTAAAAGTATAGCTTGAACTACGAAAAACGGGTCCTGACACGATAAGGAAAGAAATAGTGTCTGGATGGTGGAGAGCGCAGACAGGCCACGCCCCCAGTGAATTGGCTATACTGATTCTTATAGGACTTGGGATGAATAGGAACCGAAAAATCCCAAAAATTCCGTTTTTTGGGTACTTTTGCACTTTTCTAGTGTAGTACAGCTTCCACTTCTGAATTTGCATTTTTTCAATTTTTCTTCAAAAACAGACAGGCCACGCCTCCCGTGAATTGGCTATACTGATTCTTACAGAACTTGAGAACCGAAAAATCCCAAAAAATTTCTCTTTTTGAGTACTTTTGCACTTTTCTAGTATAGTACAGTTTCCACTCCTGCATTTGAATTTTTCCCATTTTTCTTCAAAAACGGACCGATATCCGGTGATTTCACCATTGACGGTCTCATCCTCCGGTTGGGACCAGGTGACCTTGATACTTGTTGAAGATTCGGCTTCCGCATTGATATTTTGGGGCGGTAGAGAAGGCTCGTCGGAGAAGGTTCTCACCTGGAAAAATCAAAAACTGAAACATCCTTTTTTGTGTCTCATGGCAAAATATATTTCATCCTTATCATCATCAGTTTATTGAATATTCAAAAACAGCCGTCTTTTTTGGTGTAAATGAGCTCCAAGGCTAACTTGCAGATTTTTGTAGTTTTAGGGATTTTTAAACGATTTTTCTTTGGTTCACAGCTTGTTAGGAAAATCTTGAAGCACTGTAAACTTGGTACTAATGAAACTAGAATTTCCTCGTCCCTTGGCTCAAAATTAGCCGTGGAGCGCGAAATCGAAGACTAACGAGGCTATTTTTTCATACCATCTTTTTTCAGGTAAAAAACTAGAATTTTCCAGCTTCTTGGCTCAAAATTAGCCGTGGAGCGCGGAAGCCGCGGCTATTTTTTCACAACTCATTTTTCATTAATTTTTCCTACGGCGGCTATACCCTCCAGGTCTATACCATTTTTTTTCTTGTCGTCATTTTTTTTTTTCGCGGCGATTTTTTCACACTTTCCCTGTACCTTGACAAGCTCACTGCTCAGCCCACTGCCATTTTCTCCGTCCGCCTCGACTCGGACCAAATAACTCGTGTATTTGTCCATTCCATGCAGAGTGTAGACAGTGGCGGCGGTCTAGAATCGGCTATGACCATTATTTTTCACGGCAAGAACAAACAGTGATCTGCGTTTCCTTGTCGTTCTCCTCGGGCGGATCGCGCGAATAGAAGAGGCGATATCGCTGGGCTGGTTGTCCTCCCGCCGGCGGATCCCATCGAACTTCGATCGTTTGTGGTCCGAGGGCAGTGGCTATCAAGGAAGTGACACGTCCCGGGACCGCTTCTGAACATTTTTTTCTTATATGCAACCACGATAAAGATAACTTCCGGCGCGAGCTAAAAGCGATATCGTTGGCGGAATATTGGCGATATCGCAAGTGTTATCGTTTTGTAGCCGCGGGCACGCACACACTTTGAACGAAATTTTCAAATTCTCAAATTGCGAGATTTTGGCGCGACATCGCGTTTTTTTCGCTTTTCTGACGCACTCCCAAAAAATGTGAAAATTTAAAAGAATACGAGATCTTGGCGCGACATCGCATTTCTCTCGCGCTTCTTACGAACTATTAACAAAACTTGAAAATTCCCAAAATGCGAAATCGTGCTTAGAAAAATGCGAGATTTTGGCGCGACATCGCATTTCGCTCGCACTTTTTACGCACTCCAAACAAAGTTTGTAAATTCTCAAAATGCGTCGCGCGCGAAAAATGCGACATCGCGTTTCTCTCGCGTTTCTCCCGCTTTTCTCAAACAATTCAAACAAATTTTCAAAATTTTCAAAATACGAGATCTTGGCGCGACATCGCGTTTCTCCCGCATTTCTCAGGCACTTAAAAAAATGATAAAAATTTGCAAAACGCGATATCGCGCCAAGAAAAAGACCGACGCGGCTAAAAACGCAGTACTTTAACGATGGCGCCAGCGATATCGCTTTTGAAAAATCTTGTCACGTTTTTTTTTTTTTTCAATTTGTGTCTTTTTTACTCCAAACTTTCTGGCCTTATTTGAAATTTCATATAACTCGTTTTTTTGAAAAAGAAATCCAGAAACTTCTCCTCACGTTCTTTATTGGTGGAAACTTTGAGCGGCTCGCTCATTTTTCCCATCCCGGCTTCATTTTCTGCGGCAACCCGCAGAATATAGGCCGTTGAGGGTTGCAGGGAAGTGATTGTAACACTTAAAGTCGACGAGTTCATCATTCGTTCCCTGGAAAAACATTGAAATAAACTTTGGCAGTTCATCAGAAGCTTCAAGGAAAGGCTTCCAATGGGATTTTTTTACAATGTCTACATTAAATTTTTTTGAAAATCGATGAAAAAAATTCAGCTGAAACAGTTTCCAAAAAGGATCATTTGCCTTATAAAACTTTTCCTAACCTTTCTTCCGGTGTCGGAAATTCAATTAATGGTGAGAATAATAGTTTTAAAAAAATATATTCTGGAAAAAAACATCAAATGCGCTCAATTTTTGTTACAGTTATTTTTTTGATAAAACATATTTTTTTACCAATTGTTTTTTTATAAAATCCACTCTTTATTCGATTTTCCTTTTTTTTGTAGTTTAAGATGAAGTATCTTTCCCATTTCTGCCTTTCTAGGTTCAAAATTTTTCTAAGGGTCTCCTGGTAAGCTTTTTTTTATAACTTTTTATATTTTTTTTAGTTTCCAACAAGATACCTTCCTCATTTTTCATTTCCAGCATTTAAAATCGTCTAAAAATTTTCTAAAACCTTCTGAAAACCTATTTTCCGTTTAAAACCAACCGATCGCTGTCAGCTTCTCGGAAAAAGACATGATATCTCATGATATTTCCATTTCCCTCAAGAGGCTTGTCCCAAACCAACGCGATGAACCGGCTTCCTGGAAAAATGTCGATTTTTGAAGTTAGGAAATTGAATTTTCTTTCAAAAAGTTCTAATAATTCTTCTGAAGATCCTTAGAAAACTCTTAAAGCTTGGTTTTTTTGTTATATTTTTCATCTATAAAAAAAATACTTTTTTTACATATTTTTTTAAGCTGAAATGAATAATATTCATCATGAAAAATTTGAAAAAAAGAGATCTAGTTTCCAAAGAAAAAAAATGTCTAAACGTTGCAGATCCTGTAGAAAAAAACGCGATTTTTCGATCTGATTTCGATTTTTTTCCATCATAACTTATCAAAAATCCCATCCTTTAGTGATAAAAAAATGCATTTTCTCTTTTTTTCATGACTTCTCAGTTTCAGTAATTTCAGGGGTTGGCAAAAAAACATTTCCAATATATTTATATCACGAAAATTCCGAAAAAAATCTCAAAATTAAAGCATCGAATAACTTTTTATTGGTTTTTTTCAAGTCCCAAAGTGTAAAAAAAATGATCTAAGCTCTTAAAAAGTCCCAAAAATGATTTTTATAGAAATTTTTAACTTATTTTAATTAAATGATGCTCATTCTGAACATTAAAAAACAGGATAAAACATTCAAAAAATGAATAAAATACCGATAGAAGTGGTTCTCAAGCCGAGGGGCGGCGAAGAAACGACGGGTTGTCCTGAAGAAGCGGCGAGAGACGAGGAATCTTCAAAAAAATATCACTTATTTTTCTCTGGAGAACTTTCAAAATCATGTTAGGTTCTTTTTTTAGTAGCAAAGAAACACTCAAAAAAACCAAATTAAGTTCATTAAAAATCATATTTTTCAATCTGATTTCTCTAATTCAACTAAGAAAAACCCAATAAGTTCTTATAAATCATTGAAAATCATCGGAAAAATAGTTAGGTTCATTTTTTTAATAGCAAAGAAACACGTTAAAACCAACTTTCCACCAAAAAAACGGTTAAAATTCATCAAAACCAATATTTTTAAATACAATCTCTTCTCAAAAAAATCAATAAGGTGATTTTTAATATTTAAATAATTTTTTTCCACGCTCTCCTTCAAAAAAAATTGACGAATCTAGAATTTCAAAAATGCCCGTAACACCAACTTCTCATACGTTTCAAATAATTTTTTTAAAGGTTTTTTTCAAAAAAAGGAATTTTATTAATGTTTCGTTCTCAAAAAAACAAAATCTTAAAATATTATTTTTCTGATGAAATTTCAAATGTGAATATCAAAAAAAGCCGTTTTTTTCCCAACTTCAGTTTCGAATTAAAAATTAAAATACAAAGAAACTCAGAAAGACTGTTAGTGATTAGCAGAACACTGGGGGGCACTCGTGTGAAAAAAACTTGTCATCGAAAAAAATTCAGAAAATGCAGAAAGGGTTAAAAAAATATAAAAAATAAAATAAATGGAATTTTCAGCCACATTAATTCTGCACATGTGTGCTCCACCGACAAAATTATCAAAATCCAGGATTTTCTTGTCATTTCACGAAAACGTTTTCAATGGAGCGCACTAAACGTCAAAAACTTTTTTTTTATGGGGGAAATTCCGATATATTTTTTTTACCCTAAGAAGGACCCCCGGTATCTAATGTGGTGGAAAAAAGTTCGAAAAAAAATTTTTTTTCAAGAATGGAAATTCCAGCCACAGTGATTATGCACATGTGTGCTCCACGGATAAATCTCTCAAAATTCAGGATTTTCTGCTCATTTGAAGGGACTTTCTCAATGGAGCGCACTAGCCGTGAAAAAAGTCCTTTTTTTCAGGCTCAAAATTCCTGTCTTTTTGAACTCAAAAGTGGAGGAAAAAACGTTAGAAAAACCAAAGAAAAAAGTTAATTTTCAGCCGAAAGACCAACAAACCATCAGCAAATGGCCGCTGACTAGTTGGAAGGGAAACTTTTGGCGGTTTTTCGGGGAAAAAAAGCCTTCGAGTTGAGGTTGACATCGGATCTGTCATGGTTTCCAGTTATTGTCTGGCAAAACTCTCTCATAATTACATGATATTTTCATTTTTCTCTGACCTCGGCGGCGAGGGAAGAGAGAGCGCAGACAGGTCAGACTCCAAGATTTTTTTTTAGCTTGGAATCTTTTTTTCAAATAATCACCAAACAGAGCGGTCCCTATAGGGTTTTTTTAGGAGACGAAAAAGTGATCCCTAAAGGGGAAAAATCTAAGTGGTCCCTATAGGGATTCAGGGTCTGACCCCTTAACCCCTAAAGCTCAAGTGGACCCTATAGGGGTCTCTCTATTTCATTCAAAAAAAGCTTATGTTTTCAATTTTTCCTATGGAAATGCTTCTTCGCTCAGAGTTCATAACCATTATCGAGCAGCAGTACCCCTATAGGGGCCACTTTTTCAATCTTTAGTGGTCCCTAGAGGGCCTCCAAGGGCCCCTAAGGTTGCCCCTATAGGGAACACTCTGAAATTCCACAGAAAAACCTTTTTGCGACCTACATTTGTCAATAGAGCGCACTTACTCTTTTTTTTCCTCTAAACCTTTACTAACAAATAATTTCATACCACCAAAAATGAGGACAGGATTGAAAATTTCATACCACCAAAAATGAGGAGCAGGTTGAAATGAAAAATTAAGGATAGATAAAAAGTCTGAAACGGGAATCTAATTTAAAAACCGAAATTTTTCAAAATTTAAATTTGAAAAAAAGGGGCAAAAAGAACCTGCAGCATCGATCAAAAGCTGAGAAGAAGCTTGCTCGCTGCCGTATTCATTTTCGGCCAGACACTGATAAACGCCCTGGTCCGCCCGAACGAGTCCCAGGATTCGTAATCTGAATGGGAAAAAAATGCCTTAAAAAAACACGTATTTTATCCTTTTCTGAGAACAAATCCTCAAAAAAATCAATTTGTCATGATTTTTCTTTTAATTTCAAGAATATTCTTGAAATTATTTGGCCCTTGGTCGCATGGGGAATGGCTCAAGGCTTATATTGATTTTCAACGCGCTCAACGGCATCCAACGCAACGCATTGAGTCATTCCCAATGCAACCAAAAAAATTTTTGGGCCAATTCTTGAAATAATCGGGCCCTTGGTCGCACGGTGAATGGGTCAAGGCTTATTTTGATTTTGCGCCCGACCAAAATCGGCTTTCGCTCTTTGGCATCTAAAGGCAAGCCATGAAACTCGGAACGCAGCGCGACCGCAACGCGTCAAGCCATTCCCAGTGCGACCAGAGGATTTATAGTCGTTATGAACGGAGTTAATCAAAGAATCTTATCGGGCCCTTGGTCGCGTGGGGAATGGCTCAAAGGATAATTTGAACTTGCGCCCGATCAGAATCGGCTTGCACTTTTTTGCATCTAAAGACAAGCCTTGGAACTCGGAACGCAGCGCGACCGCAACGCGTTGCGTTCTCTTGGTCGCATGGGGAATGGCTCAAGGCTTATTTTGAATTTGCGCCCGACCAAAATCGGCTTGCGCTCGTCAGCATCTCAAAACGAAGCTTCATAAGGCGACCGCAACGCGTTAAGCCATTCCCAGTGCGGTCGGGAGTTTTCCAAATCCATTGGGAAAGCTCATTTATCCCATAAAAACCAACAGAAGCTTGAAAAGTACCCACTTATTGGGCTCGACGACGAAATATTCGCTGGCGATGATCGATTCGCCATTTTTGTACCAGGAAACTTTGGCGGGGGGCTGTCCGGAGGCCAGGCATTCCAACTGTATAATTCCTTCTTCTGTATATTTTAAATGGAAAAAACCTCAACATCCGCCGTTTCTAGGGCAATTTTCGACTGTGGTCTCGTGGTTATGTGCGGGGAAGCTGAAAATTCATCAGATAACCAAAATTTTATGAAATTCTTGAATAAATGAGTACTAGTAGAAAATTTCTATGGAATATCTTAAGCTTCACCTCAAATTCTATAAATATCTTAAGCTTTCACCTCAAATTTCAATATTTTTTTAACAAAAAAATTGAAAAATTTCTCTTCTGAAATAGTCACTTATCGACTCAAATAATGACCATTAATACATGAATTTTTCTAATTTTTCAGGTGAATTTCATGACTTTCAACCATTTTTTTAAGCTCTAAAACGTTCATTTTTTTCTCACTTTTTTTCTCAATTTTTTTCAAAAAAATGATTTTTTTAAGTCAGAAATTTGTACCTAACCCATCTCAAAAGTTAATTTTGACTCGATTTTTTGAAATTTTCAAAGTGCTAGCCTATTGAAAATTACATCAATGATACCTTATATAAAAAAAAAACTATAAATTGATCAAACAACCCGAAAAATCCAACTTTTTTCAAGTCCTCCTGCCGATTTTACATCAAAAAATGATCGAAAATTTCCGAAAATTGTATTTTTGTTGCGAATCCTCATGCTGATGTAATAAAGATTAAATTGGACACCAAAAAAATGATTAAAACTTCCGAAAATTCCAAATGTTTATTTAAAATCCTCATGCTGATATAACAATATTACGATTTGACACCAAAAATAATTTTAAAAAACCGAAAATTCCAACTTTTTTCAAGTCCCTCTGTTGATTTGACGTTGTAAATTGATTTTAAAAGTTCAAAAAATCCCAATTTTTCCAAGACTTCTTGCTGATACAACTATGATTCCATTTTACATCAAAAAATCATCAAAAACTTTCAAAAATCGTATTTTTCTTCAAAATCCTCATGCTGATATAACAACTAATCGACTTGATACCAGAAAAAAATGATTCTAAAAAAATTCGAACAATCCCAACTTTTTTTCCAGTCCACTGATCTAACATTTCCCTTCTTCCCCCTCCCCCCATCCCAACAGAATTTGTCCGACGTGTGTACGAAACAGAGGACTGATTGAGTGATTGATTGGATAAATGATGGATTAACTTGCTTTAGGATGAAGCTATAGATGTGGAAGACTTTCAAACTATTCCTTCTTTTCCTTGATTTCTTAAAAGGTAAAAATATTTCCTTGAAATTCAGGCCTAAAAAGGAGAAAAACAAAGAATTTTCTAGAGATTGGCTCAGACGTCACACTTTTTGTCATTTTAACGCCTAAAAAGGTCAAAAATCCCTTTTCTCCTTGAAAATGATAAGTTCAAGTCGTTATAACTCTACTAAAAGGTCTCAAAAAGTCTTTGGTTAGATCCAGAGAGCTTAAAAATACATCTGAACCCTAAGGAGATATAAAACCTTGGATTTCCTGGCCCTCCTAAATTTTTCTCTGTAGCTATGTCCCTTTAATAGCAACTAATGTTCTATGTACCCCAGTAAAATAAATATCAAAGAGTTCCAAAATTCACATAGCTATCTGAAATTCCATTTTTGCGATACCTTGAACAGAAACGGCCACAGACTTATCCAGGGAGTCGAGCGGATCGCTGACCCGACAAGTATACAGCCCACTGTCCTCAACGGTCGCCGCGCGGATCAGAAGAGAAGAAATTCCAACTCGACGCACATGCGCTCCATCGACAACTAATTGTCGGGAGTCTTTCAGCCTAGAAGACGGCAGACATTATTCAAAAAACATCAATTCCTAGTAAACTGGAAAGGTTGAAGTCCCGAAGACGGGTTCTAAACGAGGAAAATTTTAAACGACCATAAAGAGGAGAGTCTAAAGCTTCTCTTTTGAGTCCCTAAAAAGGTTTCTCGGAACTTCATTTTTTTTTTTCCTCGCCTCATTATTTTATTCCTCCTTAAAAGGCCCTTTTCAGAAAAAAGTCTAGAAAGAAGGTACCTTTGAAGCCTTTTAGAGACATTCTTTTCCAAAAGTCCTTTTTGAGACGGTTTGGACTTTGTATAAATTTTAAGGTAAAGAAATAAGGCGGGAAGAAGTAGATTCCAAGAAACTTCTGACACCTTTTTGGGAAGTCAAAAAGGAACTTTAGACTATTCTTTTAAGGCCTGTTTGAGGTCGTTTGGACTTTGGCTGTGCATGAAGTTTTTACTGCGCACTTATGAAAATGATCTTTTTAATTTTTCAACGACTTAAAAGCTCAAAAAGTTACTTCTTAAAATAACTCAAAAAGAGTTTTGAACGGAGTATTACCGTATCAATTTTCATAGAACTGTTTGGAAATTTTTGAGGTTGAACTCAGCGTACAAAACTGGATCTAGTTGTCTAATTTTCAGGTCCTACAAGAAATTCAGACGTAAAATTATTATTTTTGTCTTTTTGAGGTCTTTTTTTCCTTTCTGTGTATTTGGGTCATTTTTTGTGTCCCTGTGTCTTTTTTTTTTGAGTTTGGGTCTTTTTACGTGTCTTTTAGGTATTTTTACGACTTTTGGGTCTTATTTGCGCCACTTATGAGGCATTTTTTGTATACCTGTGTCATTTTTTGTCTTTTTGCGACTTTAGGGTCATTTTTTCGTGTCCCTGTAACTTTTTTGTGTATTTTTTGTGTCTTTGGTTCATTTTTTCGTGTCTTTGGGTCATTTTTTGGTTTTTCGTGTCTTTGTGTATTTTTTTGAGTTTTTGAGTCTTTTTTATGCGTCTATTGGGTCTTTTTTCGCGTTTTTGGGTACTTTTTGTGAATTTGTGCCACTTTTTTGGGCCTTTTGGGTTTTTTTTTTGTGCCCCTGTATCCGTTTTTGAGTTATTTTTGTGTCCTATGGGTCATTTTTTGTCTTTTTAGACCCTTTTTTGTGTCTTTGAGTCAATTTTTGTGTCGCTATGCCTTTTTTCCTTTCCCTCTCACTAACCACCGAACTTCGGGCCGATTTTTCGACGTCGCCAGACACTCCAGAAGAATATCCTTGCCTTCTTCCGCATTTTGCTGCTTGGGAGTCGAGATGAAGGTCAAATCCTGCGTTGTTTCTTCTGAAATCAACTCAAAAATCGGGAGAAAATCGGGAGGATCGGGACCTGAAGTAAGGGTGAGTCGGGCGGTTTGGCTGACCCGCCGTTTGCCGGCCCCTTCGATCGCGCACTTGTAAACTCCTTCGTGTCGTGGTTGGGTCGAACTGATTTCCAGGGTATTGGTTACCGGAAGGACGTGGAATTCGGCTGAAAAAACGTGGCTAGAAATTTTTTCTGGAAGAAAATTTAAAAATCGCGTTTTTCAAACACTTCTTGTACTGTGTACATCAGTAAAGACATGAGTAAAGGATTTTTTTTCTTTGAAATAAAAAAATGACTTTTTTCGATCAAAAATGCCTAACCTTTTACATTGAAAGAAAAAAAAAATCCAAAAATATCTCAAACCAAATTTTGGAAAGTGAAGAACCTATCTCATTTTCGAGCTTCTTTCTCGATTTTTTTGAACTGAAAGACATATCTTTTTTTTAAAATAATTATCTTTCTTCCCAAAATTAAAGCGCATCCCCGAAGCGGCTGTTTTTTTGAATCCTTAGGAGCTCCAGAGTGGTCCCTCTAGTTGCCCTTGGAAGGTCCCCTTTAGGGACCACTCTGAACTTAAAATAACTTTTTTTCATAATTTTTTTGGATTACTTAGAAACTACGCAGTGGTCCCTCGACCACTTTTTCGACACCCTAACCTCTATAGGGGCCACTTTTTCGACCCTTAACCCCTATAGGGACCACTAATTCGACCCCTAACCTCTATAGTGAGCACTCTGGAGTTCCTAACATTTTTATCCTATTTTCTCGATTTTTTGCGTTCAAATTTAAAGTACATTCCTCAAATCCTCATAAAAACCTTCTAATTAATTAACCCTGTTGCCAAAATTAAGACGCACCCCTCGGAAAGGGTCAATCTGTGAATGGAACGCTGGCCGAACCCCAAGCGGACGCTTATCAAAGATGGGGATCTCAGATCGAAACGGACCAACTTGAGGACCCTTCTACGGCCATTTTGCCCCTGAATGGGGGGCTCTAGAGATTTGGCCTTGAATTGGTGATGGCCCGAAACGGCCAAATGCAATTTTCAGCCGAATTACCCGTTTTCTAAGGACAATCCCGTTTTTTTTTTGGATTGCAAGGTAACTTTCTTAAAGGTTCAAAGATCTAGAAAAATCCGTTGAAAACTTCATTTTCTGAAAAATCGAGATATTTACAGTCTGGGCTCAAAAAACTCTTACAAAACTTGAATTTAACGAAAAATAACACAACTTTGTAGCAAAATAGTCGAAGAATGTTTTTCAGCTATTTTTTTCCGGACGATTTCGTCTTTCCCAGAGTTGGAAGGCAATTTTAAAGTTAGAAGAGCTAGAAAAAAACATTTGAAAGCTTCATTTTTCTATGAAAAAAAGCTCTAAATTCTTTGAAATTCGTAATTCGTAGCGAAATATTCGAAAAAAATACATTTTTCAGCAGAATTATGGGCTTTTTTCTGGAAAATTTCGTTTTTTCTAGCTTTCAAGGTAACTTTTAAAGGTTCAAAGAGCTAGGAAAAGTGCTAAAAAACTTCAATTTTTGAAAAAAAAAGGCTTAAAAATTCAGATTTTGAGAGTTTGAATGGCTCAAAAAAAACTTGAACTTCAAAAAAAAACTCTAAAAACTTGTATTTAACGAAAAATAACACAATTTTGTAGCAAAACAGTCTAAGAAAGCGCATTTTTCGATATAGTTTAACTTTTTCCACAAAATCCCGCTTTTTGTACGTTTCAGGAGAAGTTTTAAACGTTCAATAAGCTGGAATAAATAGTCAAGAGCTTCTTCATTTTTGAAAAAAGGTCTATATCCAATAAAATTCCAATTTCGTCCGTTTTAATGTCTGAAAAAACGGAAAAATTCGAATTGTGTTGCAAAATATTCCAAAAAAGACATTTTTCAGCAGAATTGTGGGCTTTTTTCTGGAAATTTTCGTTTTTTCTAGGTTTCAAGGCAATTTTAGAAGTGAGAAGAGTTTAAAAAAACAGTTAGGAGCTTCATTTTTTGAAAAGAAAATGTCTACATTCAATAAAATCCGGATTTTGTCCGTTCAAACAGCTCAAAAAGTGGAAAATTTCAAATTTTGCAGCTTAAAAGTTCACGAAAACGCGTTTTTCGATATAGTTTAACTTTTTCCACAAAATCCCGCTTTTTCTACGTTTCAGGAGAAGTTTTAAACGTTCAATAAGCTGGAATAAATAGTCAAGAGCTTCTTCATTTTTGAAAAAAAAAGTCTATATCCAATAAAATTCCAATTTCGACCGTTTTAATGGCTGAAAAAACGGAAAAATTCGAATTGTCTTGCAAAATATTCCAAAAAAATACAATTTTTAGCAGAATTATGGTTCAAAAACGCTGGAAAAATATTAATCCGCTTCCTTGTTTTCGAAAAAAGGTCTCAATTTGATAAAATCCAGATTTTTGATGTCCTCACAGCTCAAAAAAGCTGAAATTCCAAAATTTGTAGCTTAAAACTTCATGGAATTGGAATTTTCAAACACAATACAAATTTTTTCACGTTTTGAGGTAACTTTTAAAGGCTCAGAGACCTCGAAAAAACTAATTGAAGCATTCTTCCAAGAGAAAATAAATTTAAATACAACTGGAGCCAATTTTTCGAAGATCTTAATGACTTGGAAAAACCACTAAAAAAACCTTACTTTTTTTGAGCCAAAATTGCTACAAATTGATCAAAATTCGATATTTAAAAAGCTGAGGGACATGAAAAACTGAAAAATGGCTCGAAACGTTAAATATGCAAAAAAAGGTGAATAATAAATTAAAGTTTTCTTAAAAGGCGCTTCGAGAGAAAGATCATCAAAACTGAAAATTATTATTCACCTTATAGAAGTCTTGAAACGTACAAACGGGGGGATTTTATAGAAATGTTTTTTTAAATATTTCAGTACAAATCCCATTATTTTTTGAAAAGCACGAATTTTAAAATAAACGCAGAGAAGTCCATCAAATTTTTAAATTCTTTATTTATTTTATAAAAAAATCTTGAAACAGTGATATAGGGAAAATCTCTAGAAATGGTAACTTCAAATAAATTCACTTTTTATTCAGTACAAATCCTAAAATGTTTAGCTCAAAAAGAAGAATTTTAAGAAGACGAAGAGGAAGCATTGAAACAAAAATTCATTATTCCTTTTATTGAAATCTTGAAACAGTGATATCGAGAAATTCTCTAGAAATGGTAACTTCAAATAAATTCACTTTTTATTCAGTACAAATCCCACCATTTTCAGCTCAAAAAGTACGGAAAAACAGTCATTTAGGGAAATCCCCTAGGCGACTTTTTTTTTTTCATAATTCAGTACTTATCCTGATGTTGGTCGAAAAGCACGAATCTTAAAAAAATAAAAAAACAGAAGGTTCGATCAAATTTAAATTTCATGGTTCATTTTATAAAAATTCTTGAAACAGTGATATCGAGGAACTCTCTAAAAACCGTAATTTGAATAACTTTTTTTAAAATTTCAGTACAAACCCTCTCATTTTATAGCTCAAAAAGTACCAATTTAGTACCAAAGTACCAAAGTCCACACACCTGACCCATTGAAACAAAAATTCATTACTAATTTTTATAAAAATGATGAAACAGCTATTTGGGATAATTTTCTGTACAAAAAAATTTTTTTTATTCAGTACAAATCCTACCATTTTTTTCTTAAAAAATACAAAAAACTCACGTCCAGACGTGATCGGCTTATCATTGTGGTACCAGGTAACGCGAGGGGAAGGTCGAAGTTTCTGAATTTCGTGATTTTTTTCGTTTTTTTTTAAAAAAAGCTTACATTTGAACAATAAAAAGCGGTCGGTTGTCCTTTATTCAAGCTCCTGTCGACAGGTTGCTCATCGAATCTGAAGAAATTATCATATTCTTAAGGAAAATACAATAAAAAAATCATCAGAAATACATAAGATTTGAAAAAAAGCCGTCAAAAATGGTTAGGCATGATAAAGTGCGCTCCACGGATAATCCAGAGAAAAAATTTGAATTTTTCTCAATTTTTTTCAAATTTTTTTTCAGAGAGATCTGTCAAAGTGTTTTACCCAGTTTAATTTGAAATTTGGCCGCATTTGGAATGGCTCAGAGCGTCACGGTCGCGTTGCGGCAAAAAAATCAAAAAAATTAAAAAAATCTCATGAAATATCTCAAGAAGATGCAATTTTCCAAAAATCAACATTTTTTCTCTGACTCTCCAAAATTCAGTTATCTTTTTCATTATTTGACGGTTACTTTGGCATTTCGCGGAGAACTCCAAAGTGGTCCCTATAGGGGCCCTTGAAAATCTCCCTTCAGGGACCACTTTACCTTCCCCTATAGGGGACACTAAGCTAGCAATACTTTTTTTCTCTTTTGAATCAAAAAAAAAAAGAGAAAACCCTGTAGGGACCACTCAAGGAGTCAGACGCTTAACCCCAGAGGGACCACTTTTTTTGTCCCCCATAAGGGCTCTTTTTTTCTCCTTAACCCCTAGAGGGACCACTATGACTGTATAGAAATGACAAAAATTGGCAACTACATGACCCCTGTAGGGACCGCTTTAGTGGCTAAGGAGTCAGACCCTAAACCCCTATAGGGACCACTTTTTCCCCTAACTCCCGAAAGCATCCCTTTAACGAACCATGAACAACAAAAATTAACAATTTCGTCACCTTTTAACTTTAAAATGAAACGGTAACCTCAATTAAACATGCCATTATCGTTCAAAACTCACTTGGAAAGGTCGGCGACCTTGATCTGAGCCCGTCTGCTGAGAAATGTCCAAGTGGTGATTTGGGCAGAAGCTGAGGATGAAGACGACGTCAGATGGACGACGCACTGATAGTTCCCCTCATCTGAAGGCGTGACGTCGTTCAGTAGGAGCGAGCCGCTTGAGAGGATTTTTCTGGAAAAATTATATCTTAATAATGAGAAATTTTAACATGAGATCATGATTCTTCTTCATTTCATATCACTTTAACCTTAAAAAATTCCGAAACACCCAATTTCCCGACAATTTCGGGCCCGAAATCGGGACATGAAAACTTCGAAAACTCACAATTTCGGTTCAAATGGTCCGATTCCGAAAAAATCAACTTTTCTTAGTTCCTTAGGGTTTCCTCTTTCATATCTGACCTAAAAAAGCTCTGTAAGCTACAAAATATCCAATTTTCCGCCAATATCAAGCCAGAAAACAGTACATAAAAATTTCGAAAATTCATAAAGCTCCTTCAAAAGGTCCAAATCCGGAAAAATGAACTTTTCTAAGTTCCTTAGAGTGTCCTCTTTCATATCATTTAAAATTCAAACCTTAAAAAGTTCTAAAATTTCCAATTTACCGACAATTTCCGGCTAGAATCCAGTACAAAAAAACTTCAAAAATTCATAACTCCGATCAAAATTGTCCGATTCGAGAAAAATCTACATTTCTTAGTTCCTTAGAGTGTCCTCTTTCATACCCGTTAAAGATCAAACCTTAAAAAATTTCGAAATATCCAAATTTCCGCCTAATTCTGGCCAGAAATCAGTACATCAAAACTTCAAAAATTCACAACTTCGGTTCAAATTGTCCGATTCCGAAAAAATCAACTTCTCTCAGTCCCTTAGAGTGTCTTCTTTCATATAAAATAAAGATCAAACCTCAAAAAACTCTAAAATAACTAAATTTCCGACATTTTCAGGCCAGAAATGAGGACATGAAAACTTCAAAAACTCACAATTTCGGTTAAAATGGTCCGATTCCGAAAAAATCAACTTCTCTCAGTCCCTTAGAGTGTCCTCTTTCATATAAAATAAAGATCAAACCTCAAAAAACTCTAAAATAACTAAATTTCCGACATTTTCAGGCCAGAAATGAGGACATGAAAACTTCAAAAACTCACAATTTCGGTTAAAATGGTCCGATTCCGAAAAAATCAACTTCTCTCAGTCCCTTAGAGTGTCCTCTTTCATATAAAATAAAGATCAAACCTCAAAAAACTCTAAAATAACTAAATTTCCGACATTTTCAGGCCAGAAATGAGGACATGAAAACTTCAAAAACTCACAATTTCGGTTAAAATGGTCCGATTCCGAAAAAATCAACTTCTCTCAGTCCCTTAGAGTGTCCTCTTTTATACCGGTTAGAGATCAAACCTTAAAAAGTTCCGAAATTTCCTATTTTACGTCAATTTCTTGCCAGAAATCATGACATGTAAACTTCAAAAACTCACAATTTCGGTTAAAATGGTCCGATTCCGAAAAAATCAACTTCTCTCAGTCCCTTAGAGTGTCCTCTTTCATATAAAATAAAGATCAAACCTCAAAAAACTCTAAAATAACTAAATTTCCGACATTTTCAGGCCAGAAATGAGGACATGAAAACTTCAAAAACTCACAATTTCGGTTAAAATGGTCCAAATTCGGAAAAATCAACTTCTCTCAGTCCCTTAGAGTGTCCTCTTTTTATACCGGTTAGAGATCAAACCTTAAAAAAAGTTCCGAAATTTCCTATTTTACGTCAATTTCTTGCCAGAAATCATGACATGTAAACTTCAAAAAAACTCACAATTTCGGTTAAAATGGTCCGATTCCGAAAAAAATCAACTTCTCTCAGTCCCTTAGAGTGTCCTCTTTCATATAAAATAAAGATCAAACCTCAAAAAACTCTAAAATAACTAAATTTCCGACATTTTCAGGCCAGAAATGAGGACATGAAAACTTCAAAAACTCACAATTTCGGTTAAAATGGTCCAAATTCGGAAAAATCAACTTCTCTCAGTCCCTTAGAGTGTCCTCTTTTATACCGGTTAGAGATCAAACCTTAAAAAGTTCCGAAATTTCCTATTTTACGTCAATTTCTTGCCAGAAATCATGACATGTAAACTTCAAAAACTCACAATTTCGGTTAAAATGGTCCGATTCCGAAAAAATCAACTTCTCTCAGTCCCTTAGAGTGTCCTCTTTCATATAAAATAAAGATCAAGCCTCAAAAAACTCTAAAAAAACTAAATTTCCGACAATTTCAGGCCAGAAATCGAGACATGAAAACTTCAAAAATTCACAATTTCGGTTCAAATGGTCCGATTCGGGAAAAATCAACTTTTCTGAGCTTCTGAGAGTGTCTTCTTTCATATCACTTAAAAACTAAACTTTAAAAAGCTCTATCAGCTTCGAATTATCCAATTTTCCAGAAAAAGACCACTTTTGCAAGCTTTAATGGTCCCTATAAAGGTTGGTAAAGTGGTCCCTAGAGGGGCCCACCAAGGTCCTTTAAGGTTGCCCCTATAGGGACCACTCTGGAGTTCGTTAATACATTCAAATCGGCCCGCATTTGGAATGGCTTTCGGACCTTTTAAAAAAAGGAACGCCAAAAAATATGAAGTAAGAAAATTAGTGCCACAAGTCCAAAAATATATGGGAAAGTCTGTCTTTTGAATTCTATCTACTCTTTTTTTGAATTTTTGATCATCATTTTTTTGAAAAATTTATCTTTTTTTCTTTCTCAAAATAATCAACCTTGGTCCCTCCTAATCACCCGAATCTCAGTTTTTATCGATAAAAATTTGGAAAAATCAACTTTTTGAAGTCAATTCGCCCTTTTTTGTACTTCTACAATCATTTTTCGAAAGTTTATCCCATTTTTCATAAAATAATCCACCCAAGTCTCTTCTAATCACCCAAATCTCAGTTTCCATCAAGAAAAAGTTTGAAAAATCAACTTTTTGAAGTCAAACTACCTCTTTTTTGAACTTCCAAAATCATTTTTTGATATTGTATCATAATTTTTCTTCAAAATAATCCACCCAGGTCCCTCCAAATCACTCAAATCTCCTTGCAACCCCATTTTTCATTAAGAAAAAGTGCGTATATCGATTCGAATCGGCCGCATTTGGAATGGCTTTCGGGGTTTCTTTGAAAAAAGGAACGCCAGAAATTTAAAGTCGGAAAATTAGTACCACAAGTTCAAAATATATGGGAAAGGCTTTCTTTTGAATTCTATATACTTGTTTTTTTGAACTGTTATAATAATTTTTTTGTTGATAAATTACCGTATTTTTTTCTTAAAATAATCCACCCAGCTCCAATGATATATAAAAAAAATTCATTGAGATTTTTTGGCTATTTTTTGTCGTCAAATGCGCTCCAATGATAAATTGATGAAATTTGTTTCGATTTTGGAAAATTTCTTCACGGGAAGGTCTCAGCTCTTTTTTTATCATCAAATGCGCTCCAACGATAATGGGTACATTTTTTTCAAAAAGTTGTCTCTTTCGGTCCTTCCAAATCACTCAAATCTCAGTTTCCATTAAGAAAAAGTTTAAAAAAAAAATCAATTTTTTGAATTCTACAAACCCTTTTTGAACTTTGATGATCATTTTTTTGAAAATTTATCTTTTTCTTTCTTAAAATAATCAACCCAGGTCCCTCCAAATCACTCAAATCTCAGTTTCCATCAAGAAAAAGTTTAAAAAATCTACTTTTTGGAACTTTTATAATCATTTTTTGATAGTTTATCATATTTTTCTTCAAAATAATCCACCCAGGCCCCTCCAAATCTCCTCGCAACCCACTTCTCATCAAGAAAAAGTGCGTGTATCGATTCGAATCGGCTCCCATCCCCCTCTTACTCAAACGGCTCGACCTTGCAGTGACCAGCTGCCATCTGGCCGTCGCCTTTTCCTACACGAGTTTTTTTTTCCGTCTCCGCAGGATCGGCGGCAAATAATTCACCCGGCATCTGTGGTTGATCTTCGCAAAGTGATCTTTTTCGGGTGGTCCTTCCCCCTTTTTTTGATCATCATTTTGAAGAATAGCCTTCGGAAGACCTTCCTAGGGCTTTTTTTCTATTTTTTTGAAGAAAAATATGACAAAAAAATGGTGGAAAAATGAAGTATTTGGCATTTTTTTAGATGAAATTTAAGAAGCTAAAAAAATTTCAATTTCAGGGCAATATTGGATTTCAAAGTTTTTTTAACACACTTTTTTTCTACATAAAATGATCATTTTCCAGCCGAAAATTCACAGAAATCCGAGAAAAAAATGAAATTTGACCAAATTTCTCAACTTTCAAACATTTTCCTATTGATTTTTTAGGCATTTATACGCGATTCGAGTTCGAAAAAACTATCCTATATTCAAATTTAGTGTCCAAAAAGTCGAAAAAAAGTCAAAAATTCTACGGAATCCAAGTGCAAACGAATTTTTTTGAAAAAAATGTTTCAACTTGAAAAAAATTTTCTATTGATTATGAGCATTTATAAACGCTTCAAGATCGAAAAAAACTACTGAAAACTGGCTTATATTCAAATAAAGGGTAAAAAAACGCCACAAATTCCTAGTAAAAAAACAAAAATTTGACCAATTTTTTTCCTAAAAATAAAGGGAATTTTTTTATTGATTTTTTTAAGCATTTATAAGCGATCCAACTTCGAAAAAAACTGTCCTATATCTAAGTTTAGAGTCAAAAATCACACAAAATCCAAGTAAAAATGAATTTTTACAAAGCTCTCAGCTTGAAAATGCAACCTTGAAAAAATTATAAAGAAAAATCGTTCTAAAACTTGATTTTCAGGCTTTTTTTGGCCATTAAAACTCTATAAAACTACAAAAAACGTTCTTATACCTATAATTATGATGAAAATTCCCCTGAAATCCTGTTCAAATCCGAAAAAACTACTAAAAACCGTCTTATATTCATATTTTGACCATTTTTTAGCGATCAAAACCCGGATAAACTACAAAAAAACGTTCTTATACCTATAATTATGATCAAACTCCCCTGAAATCCTATTTAAGTTCAAAAAAACTGCAAAAAACGTTTTTATATCCAAATAAAGGTTCAAAAATGCCCCGAAATCCGAGTGAAAACGAAATTTGACAAAGTTTTCTATCTGGAAAGTGCAATCTTGAAAAAAGTATACAGAAAAACGAGTCTAAAATTTGATTTTCAAGCATTTTTAAACGATATAAGTTCGAATAGACTCAAAAAAACATTATTTTTCCTATAATTATGATGACAATTCCCCTGAAATCCTATTCAAACCGCAATTTGCTCTGACAGGAAAGCCCCGAAAGATCGATGCAATTAATTGCAATTTTAACCCGAGTCAATGCGTCCGCCAACAGAAAGACTTGCGTAACGAGACCTTCCCCATATTCGATTACATATTTGGGCTCGGATTTGTCATTCTGATCCGGAATCCATTCTGATGAAGATATTGGTAACAAAGAGCTTAAAATTCACCATTTGAAAATTTTCTTTATAATCCTTTTGTATTTCATTTTTAAAGGAGCATGGACTATGTCAGAAAAAAGTCTCCATACGAAAAGTCTTTATTAGGTAAATCATTTTTTCTGCAAGAAAAACGTTTGAAATTTAGGTTCGTGGTACTTTTTTTATGTGTTAGGTGTTTAGTTGGATAAAAATTTTCAACGGTAAAACGAAAAAAAGGGAAAAATCCACAAAATAGTTTTTTTTTATGATCAAATTACTTCGAAAGGATCATGTTTTGTCCTTTCCGAAATGTTCCCAGTTGATTAAGGTCTTTAGAAGCCCCGAAAAACGCCTAATTACCCACAATTTTATGATCATATTGCTCAAAAAAACCACCATTTTTTTGAACTTATCAAGAAACAATTTATTGTAGAAACTCCAACTCCACAAAAACTTCTTAAACCCCCGAAAATTGCCTAGTTACCCTCAATTTTTTTCAATCAAATATTTTTTTAAAGTATCATTTTTTTGTACTTTCCGAAGTATTTCCCATTGAATAAAGTCCTTAGAAACCTTGAAAATCGCCTATTTACCCTCAAGTTTTCAATAAAATATTTTTAAAGTATCATTTCTGTACTTTCCGGAGTACTTCCTATCGAAAATAGTCAACTGAACTCTTTAGGAACCCCGAAAAACGCTTAATTACCCACAATTAAACGCCAAAATCTGGTGACATTGTTCTGGACCCAAGGAAATTTCGGCGGGGGGGACGCAATATGCAAATCACTTTGTTCATGCATGAACGAGACGCGGCTTTTGGCCGTTTCGCAAGACTTTTCCCCCAAAAGCTTCGTAATCCCTTTGGCAACATTTCTGCACTCGAATATAAGCTTCTAGTAAAGTCAGACGTTTGGAAATGGACCCAAAAAAGGAGGAGTTATGAAATAGTTTGTTTACTGGTCTTTTGAGTGCAGCTTTCTTGGAGAAACGTGGAAAAATCGGACAGTTAAGTAAGAAAAAATGCGGAAAAGGGGTGCAAAATGGCTGCTAAAAGGGTTCCGTTTTGGGGCCTTTATTGAGCCTTTTTTCTTGTTGGGCTAAAAAGGGTGCAAAAAGGGTGCAAAACGGGCGAAAAAAGGGTGAAAAAAGGGCGCTAAAAGTCTCGGTCATCAATAATTTCCGATGTTATTACTGTAGCTTATTGTGGTTCATACACAGTCCCTTGTAAAAATTATTCTCCATCTAAAAAAAATTCGTATTTCTCAAAAGGGTCCAAAAAGGGTCAATAAAGGCTAATGAAACGGCAGAAAAAGGCAGTAAAAAGGAAAGCGTTGCCACCCGTTTAGGAACAATTATTGGAAACCTTTTTGCACCTATTACGGACCCTCAAAGGGCCTGTAAAGGGTCCTTTTCTGAAGGGAGTGACTGCAAAATGGCTGCTAAAAGGTTCCTGTTTTGCGGCCTTTATTGAGCCTTTCTTTCTTGGTGGACTAAAAAGCTTCAAAAAAAGTGAAAAAGGGGTGCAAAAAGGGTGCTGAAAGTCTCGGCCATCATTAATTTCCGATTATATTACTGTAGCACATTTTGTTGCATACACAGTCACTGGTGAAGATTATTCAATTTAAAAAATTGTCTTAAAAGGGCCCAAATCATACGGAATAGTGTTTTTTTCAAGAAAAAAATATTTTTTTAAAAACGTCTCTAAAAACCGAAAAAGTGAAATAATAATGAAATAATTTTGAGTATACTTTTTCTGAATAACCTTGAAAAGGATAACGCTAAAATCAATCATCAAAGCGTTTTTATATGAAGTTAAAAATGCATTTTAACAAATTTATAGAAAAAAAGTTAATATATCTAATTTTGCGCATGAAAGGCTTCCGATAGAACTATTTTTTTCCCGAAAAAAACAGCAAATTTGTGAACTTTTTTTCGATTTTTTTCAACACGAAACTCCTACAAGCAACTGAGTAAAATCCGCGGAGAGACATAATTTTTCTCAAAAAATGGTCAATTTCTTAATTTTTCTATCAATTTTTTCACCTAAAAGTTTTACAACAGAGAAAACAGGCGTAATTTCTCATGAAACGGTTAAAATTCCCCTTATTTCTCAATTTTCTTTGATTTTACCACACAGAACTACTACAAACCACTGGAAAAAGGCTATCCAAATTTCTCCAAAACCAGAAAAATGATGATTTTTCTCATTTTTTTCCATCATTTTTTTCCTACACGAAACTCTCAAAAAAACTGAAAAAAAGCCCATTTTGCCCCCAAAAAAAGCCGAAAAAAATGAATTTCTCCCGATTCTCCCACTCAAAAACTACTACTGGTTAACAAAAAAAACTACCGAAAATGTAATTTCTTTAAAAAACCGTTAAAAAATCTCCTTTTTCTAACTTATCCTTCATTTTTCCTACACAAAAATCTCAAAAACCCATGAAAAAACCTTCCAAAAAGCACATTTTTCCTAAAAAACCGGAAAAAAGACGATTTTTCCCCAATTTTCCCGCCCAAACTGACATCCTCGGATTGGTCCTCTCGTTGATAAGAGTTCCCTCGCGTTTCCACTCGATTTTCACGTCTTTCAGCAATTTTTCGTTGCCAACAACGTAGTGGCAGTCCAACTGTACCCCTCCGACCACGGAGACGTTCCTTTTCGGCTCGGCCTCGAATTTAAAGTCCAAAAAAACGCGAATCTAAACGTTCAAAAATTGATTATTTTTCATTAAAACGGTTCAATTTCTTAATTAAAATTCTTTTTTTATCAACTTTAATGGAATTAATTTTTGATTATTTGACTCCTATTTAGCTTGAAATTGAAGATTTTTAATCTGAAATGGATTTTTTTCACCTCAAAAAAATTCGATTTGAAAAATTTTTTTCTTGTCAAGATTTTTCAGCGCAAATGCCTAAATTTATATCGAAAAAAACATATTTTTGGACTTTTTTTAGAAAGATATTTTTTTGAAAAATTAAACAAGAAAAATCAGTTAGAAACCACGAAAAAAATAATTTTTTTCTTTACAGAAAAAAATATTTTTTTAGTTCAACTTTTACAAGCTTTTTTTCAAAAAAATCGGATTTTTTTCTCGAAGTTAAAAAAATTCAGGAATTATTAAAAATCATTTTTTTCTCAAAATGAAATGGGAAAAAAACGACCATAAAAAAACCTGAAAAAAATAAAAAAATTAAAATTTATAAAAAAACGGAAAAATTTAATTTTTTTGAGAGAGTCTTAACAAATTTTCCATGTCAAAACTGAAAAATCCTTTAAAAAAAATTGAAATTCCTAGAAAAGCCTGAAAAAATATATTGAACCCCTAAAAATCTGGAAAAAAAAACGAACCATTATCAACAAATCGCCGCCGATGTTTATGTGTTCGGCTGGACAGGAAAAATGGGAAAATGGTCGTTAAAATGACTGAAAATTCTTATTTTTAACGAGTAAATTCCGATGAAACTAACTTAATTGGAGTAGAGTCTTCATGATTTGAAAGTTATTCACATTTATTCATTGCATAGTTGAAAAAATTCCTGAAAAAAAGTGAATATTCGGAAAAAAGAATAAATACGGAACTTAAAGCATAGAGAGAATACATGAAGAATGACTTTTTTGCCCTTGAAAAAAAAATCAAAGGACAAAAATGAATAAAAAGCATCCGAAAAAGGTCTCGAAAAGATTAGAGAAATAGCATGTTAAATTTAGAGATTCGTATGAAGTTACAGTAACCCGCTGGATTTTTACAGCAAATTTTACCTTTGAAACAGTAAAACGAACTTATTTTTTTTTTTTTAGACTTTTTATAACGAAAATTTATTTTTTAGCTATTCAAAAGCGTTTTTCTCAATTGCCCAACCTTGAAAAAAATCCACAATCTAAAAATTATTAAAAAAATTGATAAAAAAATAGGTCTCGAAACGAAAAAGAGAAATAGCGTGCTGAACTTGGAGATTCATACAAAATACAGTAACCCGCTAATTTCATGTGGAAATTTTTTTATAAGACATAAATAAGGAAGAGCTATCGCAGTAAAAACGACTTATGAAACTAAAATACTTGATTAGAAACGTTTAAATGCGCTTATTTTTTTTTCTTGGAAAGAAAGATTTCTGAGAGATTCTCCCAATTGATTTACAGTCCAAAATCACTAAAAAAGGTCTCGAAAAGGTCTTGAAACGAAAATAAAAAAATATAGAGCGAAATTACAAACTTTACAGTATCCTGATAATTTTATGAGGAGAGAATAACATGAAAAATGACTCATGAAACTAAAAATTCTGCATTTAAAACAGTAAAAAAATGTTTTTCTAACATTTTTTTAGAATGCAAAAAAATAAATTTTACAATTGTAATAGTGTATTGGGAAATTGAAAATCTCAATTTTTTTGAGCCAAAAAAAGTCGTTTTTTTGAATAGTTCATTCACGACCAGGCTATTCAATAAAATTTAAAGGAGCATAAGGAAGAAATCCTAAAAGGTCTCACAGCGAAAAAAAGCAGTTATGTTTTTTTATTTCAGGTCATTAAATGCTTTAAATCCAAGAATTTTTTTTTTGAAGTGGTTTTTTCAGAAAACCTTGTACAACAGAGAAAAAAAATTAAAACTTTCAAAATATTAATAAAAAGCTTTAGAAACCATAGAATACTAATAATATAGCCATCTTCATTCCGGAAAAGGGGAAAACTCGAAAATACGAACAAATGGAAAGACTTTGGCGGAGCGTTCCCTAACTAGTGGGAGGAGCCAGGGGCTGAACAACGCCCAGGCTAATTTCTCCACTGAAGAGGAACAATTCCTCCATTCTGCACAAGTCTCCAGGATTGTACGACGTTTATTCGAGTTTACAAGAAGAAAAAAACCGGGAAAAAAAATGAAGAAATTTGACAAAATATCAATAGATTTGTGTTCAGTGCAAAAAAAACAAACAGTCAAAAATAATTTTTCGCGATTTCCAAACATTTTCTACTTTTTTGGAACACTTCATATCATTAGATTATTTGAGACATTAAATAACCAAATAGAATAAAAAAAGAGGGCAGTAAATGATAGTAATCAATAAAAATTTATTACTGCAACTTATTCAAAAATCTCAATAAAATAAAATAACCGATTCTACAACAAAATATAAACGATAAACTTCCGATTCATGCAAGAAGAATGAATAAATATCGAAATAATGGAGAAAAAAGGTCCAGAAACAAAAGAAAAAGAAGTATAAAGGACGCGAAAAAATGAAGCCAATTGCAGGTTTTTTTGAATATATTCAATTAAGAGACTCCCATTTACTTTATTAAGTACTTTAAAAGCTATCTAAACATCCTGAATTTCATTCACGTGAATCACAAGAGCTTACTGAAATTTTTAAAGTCATTTTTTGTTTTCTCGCAAAACCCCGTACTAAATTCACATTCCACTACAAATTTTTGACTGGAACTCGCCCCGTACCTTGGAACAGGTCACCAAGTCATTATGAACGAACTACAATTCGCTAAAACGCCATTAAGGATAAAGGAAACGCGGTGAGCCGAAGAAGAAAATCCAATCTCGAATACATTTCGCGATGGGGCGCACACTCCCTTTGGCCATCTGCCAATAAAGTTTCGTTGCGTGCGGTCGCGTCGCGGCTCATTTTTGCTCAAATTGCGCGGCAAAACTGTTGCAAAGTTTCAATTTCTTTTTTAATTGTTTTATTTAAAGTGCTTTATGATGAGTGTTCCTGTTAATTATTGCTTAATAAAATGAGGCAAAAAAATAAAGTTTGTTTAGGAAGTTTCCTTACAAAATGAAAAAAACCAAAATTTCCCAATTTTTAATTAGATTATATTATTTATTAAAAAGTGTTTATTAAATTGAATAATTGTAGTTTTCATGATAGTCAAAGCATTCATCAATCAGTTATCATGTGAATGCAGTGGAATGAATGCAAAGCATAAGTTTTAAATAACATTTTCCCATCAGATTCGATTTTGATGCTATTAAAGCGATTTTCGTATGTTTCATGTGAATTTCTCGGTGGTATGAAAAAAACACCAGCGAAAATTCAAAAGACGACTTTTCCGATTTTTTCATATCGCTAGTGAACTTTCTGACGGCCACCTTTCCGACGAATCTTTTTTTCCGACTTTTTTCCCTTATGTTTTTATGTTTATAAAACATCTATAAACATTTTTTTTTCCTATTTCTTTGTGTTTTAATCATGAACCAACTACTTACTTTATATAGGAAGTTTTAAAACGAAGATTTTATCGAGAAAAAAAGTCGGAAAAATTTCGTCGGAAAGGTGGCCGTCGGAAAGTTCCCTAGCGATATGAAAAAATCGCCGTTTGAATTTTCGCTGGTGTTTTTTTCATACCACCAATTTCTCAACGTTCTATAATCTTTATAGTGAGAATCAGTGAATGCTCTTTATTAAAAGCAATGCAAATGTTTGAGCGAAGAAAAACGCTTCGAAAATTTTCGAAGAAAATTCGTCTCTCCCACTTGTTTACTTTGTTTCGAAACATTTCCTGTTTTTCTTTCGATTTATTTTGTCACATGTTTGAACCTCGGAGCACTCTGGTATACTAAATTATCACTTGAAATCGTGTTCCGAGAAATTATACATCTTTTACAACTAACTTGAACTCTTGTATATTTTTCTCTGGTTTTTCGATTAAATTTTTTTCCGTTTTATGTCAGGAACCATTTTGTTTTTGATAAATTTGTTAGTTTCAGGTTGTATATTCTAACCGTGTTGAAGTTCATGAAATGACCGATAAACCTGGAAGCTGGTTTGGTCGCATTTTTTCGGGTGATCGATCTTAATAAAAAGCCTTCTTATCAAAATAATTTCAGGTTCCAAAGGCGCAGATCGATCGCCAATAAGTTCGCGATCGAAAAATGCGTCGCCCAAAACGGATTCGGCCTCAAAAAATTTGCTGAAAGATATTTTTTCTATTTCTGGTGATTTTGCTGACTTATTGTTTGGTATTTTACGTCGTGGTTTCAGATAAGAGTCCAAAAACTGAGTCGGAGCCGAAAAGTAGGAGCATTCGGTATTTGAGCCCGTCGGCGATCGATACTCCAGCTGAGTCCTCGAAGCTGAAGAATCTGGAAAGAGATTGGGAGCCGGCGTCCGACATTTTCAGCACTCCTCTCGTGGATAAAGTTTGAAAAATGTATATTTCGCATTTAAATTCAAATTTTCAGCCAAGAAAGCGCCAGTTAACTGGCCTCACCTCGGACGTTTCACTGGACATGTCGAACTTGGCCAAAAGATCTCGTTCCGTGGCCAATCGCAGTCTTTTGCTCGAACCGAATCCGGTATTTCTGTGTTCTAAAATATTTTTATTTCGTGAAATTTCAGGCGAACCGAGCTGCTGCCCTGGACACCACCTGGTCCGGCGCATTTTCTACAACTTCCTCAGTTTCTTCCAATTTCAACCGATCTTTACTGAGGTGGATTAATGTGTCATTTTTTCAGATTTGTAAATTTTTTAAGTTTCTCAAAAGCCAGTAAATTTTCTCTTTCAGGGCTTAGAAATTTTTGTAATCCTGTTTTCTGTAGAATTTAGTGGAGTTTTTGAAAAAGTCTGTAGAAAAGTGTTTACTCTGAAAGAAAAATAAGTCTTGTAGGAAATAAAATGAAATTTTGAACGGCTTGAGACTTTTATATAGAAATACTGAATGAAAACTGAAAAATTAGCCTGAGACTGTAAAAAAAATGAAAAATTTTCCTTAGGACTTTGTCTTCCATTGAAAATAATCAGAATTTGATTTTTGAGGACTTTTTTTTCCAGTCACCGAAGCGGCTTGAGACTTTTCTGTAGGAATACAAAAATTTTACTGTAAAAATTAGCCGAACTGTAAAAAATGATACATAAAAACTGCTTTAAAATTTTTTTTTGCGCCTTTTTCATTGAAAATCATTCCTAGACTTTTAAAGCCTTTTTTCCAATTACCGAAGCGGCTGGAGAATTTTATATTGGAATACAAAAATGTTACTGTGAAGATTAGCTTTGGACTGCAAAAAATAAAAATCTGCTTCAAAATAAACTTTCCCTACGACCTTGTCTTTCATAGAAAATCACCAAATTTCTAGATTTTCAATGACTTTTTACAGCCACCGAAGCGGCTTTAACAGCAATCTGTCCGATGATCTCAGCTCAAGCACCTTACGGATTCTAAATCACCTCCGGGACGTCAATACTCCCGCTACGGTTTGTTTAGACTTTTCTGAAGAGAAATGTCTCGAAATTCAACCAAATCGAGCTAAGAATGACTTTTTAGCATTCGCTACGAAGAAATCTTTTATTCAGGTCTTTGAAAAGCCATTGAATATTGATAAAGCGCTTTAAGCTTTGAAAAATTAATTTTTAAAAGTCTAAATCAGATCGAGCTTTTTACAGATGCCAAATGCTTTAAATTACAAAGAAAAAAATTGGAAAAAGATACTGTTTAAAAAAATTTTTTTTTGTTCAGCAAAGATTAATTTTTTTTACATGAACTTCCCATTTCATTAGCTGTTGAAATTGCAATAAATAGAACAAAAAATGATTTCGAATTGGTTTTTAAGCTTTCGATGCTTACAATAATTGACTACGTAGCCATTTTCTATTCAGAAATGGCGGAATATCTTCAAAATTGTTCTAAACTCTAAAAAATTGGCTTAAAAACGTCTGAATGAGGCCAAAATGTTCAAATTTAATGCTCATAAGCTCTTCAAAAAAACCTTTTTTTGTTCCAAAAATCCAGTTTTTCGACAAGAAATCTCCATTTCATCAAGTTTTCCCCCACAACTTTTCGATTTTGAAGGATGTCCAACGCCGTCCGATGCTGGGCCTCGCCAACCGTCAGACTCTAAACTGGGCGCCGTCCGATCTCAAAAAACATGCGAACGGGGCGCCTCCCTTGCTCAAAGCATCCGAAGTGCCGTCCCGGATCCAAATGTTGTCCAAGACCATGTCGTTGTCGGCCAAGAGGAAGCCTTATTGGTACGGAAATGATAAGCGTTTGGGGAAATTCAGTTCAGAAATTACGCATTTGTTATGCCTAGATTCTCTCCTGAATATGGAATAAGTCGTTTTTTGTGGGTTCGCGAATCTGTCGTTGATCATCTACAGCTTTTGTGAATGTAGTTGAGCTTTCCGAAGATTTCTTGAAAAGTTAGAGCTCAAAAAAAAAATTCCGGGTGGTTAAGCTGACTGAAACAGCAGAAAACCAGAGAATTTCAAAATAATTGACAGGAAACGCCGATTTTACATGATCTTATATTTTCAGTTCAACGATTTTCCTCTTCATTGAAGTTTTCCTTGAATAATGATTATCGAAAAAAAGGAAATTTTCGAAGGTTTTAGAGTCATTTTTGATTTAGACGCTTTTAAAATTTTTGTTAGTGGTCGTAGGTGTGAAAATGAACCTAAAAGATAAACATTTCACTTTTGTTAAGATCCTAGCAAAGAAAAGAAGTTAGAATGTGAAGAATTTGTGAGAGGAACATGCAATTTTTGAGTTGAAAACTCGACTTTTATATTTTCGATTAGAAATATTCTAAATTTAGCACGCTTGACGGTCTTATAGCTGTCAAATTGTAAAGTTAAGGGCTTTTTTAAAACTTTTTAGGCCAATTTTTACAAGAATGAGCTTTTTGGAATGAATTTTCACTATAGCGGATCTAAATGAGGCAAATATTTTTTGAAAACTTGATTTCTGTTTTTTCAATTGGAAATTTTGGAAATCTAGTACTTGTTACGCTTTCGTAGCTTCAAAATTATGAGGCTATTTCAATTTATCATCGAGTTTAACCACTGCCTTGAGTTTCCTATAGAATCTCACAAATAAAGGCTTTTCCATAAATTTTTATAGGCCAATTTCCACAAGATTCTTGTGACAAGAATGAGCTTTTTGAACTGAATTTTCACTATCTTGGATCAAAAATGAAGAAAATACTCTCATTTTTCCAATTCAAGGCGTGATCTAACGAGAAAGCGCAGCGACACTAAATCGAAAGGCGATGAGTCATCGCAGGAGGGGACCATTATCCAGGAATCGTCCACTTTGGACAAGTCCGCTGAGGCTGAAAAGGTCTTTTCATCAATTTTATGTTGGAAAATTGAAAAAAAAATTGTAGCTTCACCCACTTTTTTCCATGGAGTCGGAGAAGTCGGCGCTGGATGGAAAGAGTCGTCATCCGGTTCTGAAAGGCAGTTTTTTAAAAAATATCCAAAAATATACATTTTTTCCAGGACCTGAAGGAAAGGCCGTCTCGAAGAACACTTTTGGAATTGCTGATGAAGATTTGGATAACTTCCCGGACATTGTCAGTGAAAATCAACTTTTCCCCTCGAAAATTGAATTTTTCCAGGAATTATTGTCCAAAGCGAAGCCACTGGCGACGGCTCCCGAAGCCGCCCCCAAAAGCGGATTCCTGGAAGGCGCCCATTTCTCCTTCTCCAGGCCCCAGGAGATCAGCTACACCATCAAGAAGGTGGTTAAAATGGAGATTTTTGACGATTTCTAAGCTTGATTCAATTTTTCTAATTTACATGGCCCTGATTGGTTGATTTTGTTTTGATTTTTAGCGGGTTTAATGTCTTTTTTCAGGAAAAGGATAGGTTTTTGACGATTTTTAGGCTTTTGGTAATTCATCTTTTGAATCTGAATCATAGATGGGCAAAAACAGAACTCATTCAGCTCGGGAGAAGGGGTTGGCTTACAAGAATTTCGGAAAAATGGGGTTTAAATTAAATTTCAACCGGGGAGGTAGTTTTGGTCTCAATAATAAAAGTTTCATCCTCTGGGAGTTAGTATTAACTTGAGTACAGGAAAACTTAGGAGGAGGAGTAGACGGTCCTAAAAATTGGTGTACCCATGTCTGATCTGAATTATTTGAAGAAAAAAGGATTTAGACTGTTTTGAAATGAAAAAAAAATGAGATTTCATAAAAGCTGGGATTTGTTAGACAATTTTAAAGATTCCTGTGGATTCTTGGTTCAAATCAGAGTAGATTTAGATGTTTTAGGTTGAAAATGGGCTTGGAATGACTTTTTTGGTATGAAAATTGAGCGTTTCAAAGTGGTTTCGCGATATTTAAAAGTCAGATAGTGAGAAAGATGGCTGAATTTTGGAGAGTTAGAGAGAATTTTTAAACTTGGTGGAATTTTCTTTGAACATTGCTGTAGAGTCTGGCGGAGGTATTTTGATTTTTGGAAGAGTTGAAGCTTGTAATTTCAATAAATTGAAGGATAAGTGTAGGAATTGAATTACTCAATTCTCAAATTTAGGCCCCCGAAGAAGTCATCAAAACGGTGGAAATCGACAGCGACGAGGACGAAAGTTCTTCCGTGGATTCTAGCGAAGAAAGCGACGAGAGCGAATCGGACGACTCGGGAAGCAAGAAAGTCGTCGTGAGCAGTGATGAGGAGACCAAGAAAAAAGTGATTATTCATGTAGTTTCTTGTGAGAATATCCATCATTATAATGAGTTCAAAGGAAGACATTTCTCAAGGTATTAAATATTAAAATGAAAAAAATATTATTCATGTACTGTCTTCGGAAAAAAATTCGGAAAAAAATAGTTAAATCGAAGGTTTTTTTGAGGTATCCTGTTTAAAAAGTATTAGAACAAGAGAAAAAGAGATTGTTGGTTTTTTTGTGAAAAAAATTCGGAAAAAAATGATCAATTTAACAGTTTTTTTCGGTTAGAAAAAGTATTAGAACAAGAAAAAGAGTGATTATTGACTTATTTTTCTTCCTAAAAAAATTCAAAAAAAATAATCAATTTGAAGACTTTCGGTTGAAAAAAATTATAAAACAAGAAAAAAACTGATTATTGACTTATTTTCTTCCGAAAAAATTCAAAAAAATCATTTTATATATAGCCCATCTTGTCACGTTTTTTTCTCTCTGTAGAAAAGATTTTCTACGAAATTCGACCACTTTACGCTCCAAGACCTTTTTTGAAGTTTTGTAGAGCGAAAATGGAGAAAAAGCTGGGTTTACGGTAGCTTTTTTTCTGCTGTGTTTTAAAATGTCTCGCGTGGAAAACACTATACTCAGTTTATAGGAACAGATTTTTTTCGAGGGTTTCTAGTTAGAAAATGATATTTTGCGATTTTTCGCTTCACTAGAAGGTTGAAAATTTGAATGTGAAGAAAAATAACTCTTGAAAAATCAAAGAAAAATAATTTCCGTTCAAAAAATCTGACTGTATTGAATTTTACGAGTTTTCACCTCGAGACCTTTTCAAAATTGGGTCATGCGCCTTTAAAAATTTGACAAGACGCTTGTAATAGATTTTTTTGAGAATAGGGACATGCGCCTTTAAATTGCTTGAAGAAAAGTTTCGAACAGATATTGTATTTTTATGATCAAAAAAATTACATTTCAAACCGATTAAAATTCGATTGTGTAGGCTTGTTTTTGGTATTCGGTGTATGATGCCTCGAAAATTGAGCTGAGCTTTCCTTCGAGATCATTTCCTCGCCCCTTAATGGTCAATTTTACCATTTTTAGACCGATTCGCGTCCGGCAACTTCCACGGACACGTTGTCCATTGGTGTGACCCCGACTTCTTCCAAGAATGGCTCGCCCAGCAATTTGGCGAATCCTGTGGCGTCTGAGCCTCCGGCGCAGCCAGTCGCTGCTCCGAAACCCAAAGAACCGGAACCGGTTGTGCAGAAAACGGCTCCGGCGACCTGGAACTGCGAAGTTTGCTTCGTCAGCTCCCCGGAAACGGTTAGAAAAAATTATAAATCAAGTAAAAATTGAAATGTCAGGCCAATCAATGCGTCTGCTGCGGATCCGACAAGCCCGGAGCTGCTCCAGCTCCCAAAAAGTTGATCTCCAACCTCTCGACGTTCGCCGCCAACACCAATTCCAACTCCACCTTCAGTTTCGGCTTCGGAGCGGCTCAGAAGGTGCTAGAGTCCGCAAATTTGTCATTTTCGAACTTTCCTTGTTGGGGAGAAGGGGTTGGAAAATTCAGAAAATGAGCCGGTGGCTGTAATTTTGGTGATTTTAGCAGAGAGGAAATTGTAAAAGACATATAATTTGAACTTGAAATGATCCGAAATGGGTGGAGATGGAAAAACTTGTCCGGTGGCTGTTTTTTTGGTGGTTTTTCACTGGAAAGAATAGAAAAAGACACATAATTTTATCGAAAAAAATTAATAGATTTTCCCCATTTTCCCGGCCATATTTTTCTAGACAGCTTTTTCTTTCCCTTTTTTTCAGTTCCTGAATTTATTCGGATCTGGAAAAGTAGAAAAAAGGTTGAAAATACAAAAAATGAGCCGATGGCTGTAATTTTGGTGATGTTATACCGAAAAAAGTAGGATAAGTTCTAGAATTTTTGCGGAAAGATATTGAAAATAATAGATTTTCCCAATTTTCCCGGCCACTTTTGTGATATACAGCTTTTTCTTCCCATTTTTTGACAATTCCCCTCTATATCTTGAATTTTTCTTTGTTGGGGAGAAGGGTAGAGGTTCAAAGGTACAAGATTTCAGCTTCTGGCTGTAGTTTTGGTGATTTTATACTGGAATAAGTAGAAAAGGTCTTATAATTTGAGCTAAAAACGATTGGAAAAGGTAGTTTTTTCATTTTCTTGGCTATCTTTGTTCTAAGGAACTTTTTTTCTTTTTCTTTTTTGCCATGTTCTTCTTTTTTTTGATCTATGCTGCTTTACCTCCGTAAAAAACACGCAGAAAGTTTTGAAAATCCTTGAAATTGGGATGGATTTTGATCTAGAAGCCTCTGAATAGGATATTTGTATGGACTTGCCCGCCAAAAATGGCTCGAAATGGTATTTTTGATTTTTGGAACGTCTAGGGTTTGATAAAAGTTTGATAAAATGAATATCATAGAAAAAAAAAAATCATATTTCATCAAAAAATCCACGGAAATTGAATAATTTCGAACACTTCCACGCAATTTTTTCGATAATATGTAGCTTTACCTAGTAAAAGAACTAAAAAATTGGAAATAATCATCCATTTCCTTCAGAAAAAATGATGATAAGGGAAATTATTTCTATTTTTTCAGCCCGCCACGGAAAAACTTCCCGAAGTCGGCTTTGTCTTCGGAGCTGCTGCTGCTCAAAAAGTTAATTTTTTTCATTTTTTTATGTAATTATTGGTTTTTTTAGCCGTCTGAGCCAAAACTTCCTCCCGTCAATTTTTCATTTGGCTCTTCTGCTGCTCCTAAGGTTGAACTCTTAATTTTCCATGAAAATATTATTTTTTCAGCCCGCTGAGGCCAAACTTCCTGAGGTCAACCAAACCCCGCAATTTGTCGTCCAGCCTCCAAGCCTCCCAGTTACCGCCCCCGTTGAAGCCCCGAAACCCACGGAAAATGCCCCGAAACCGGCTGAAAATGCGGCCAGAGTCGAGTGGGACTGTCCGGACTGCATGGTCCACAACAAGGCGACCGCCGACAACTGCGTCTGCTGCGGACACGTAAAATACGCCTCCGCCGGAGCTTCGTCTTCGGCCAACAAAAGCGTTTTCGGAGACCGCGCCTTCAAACCGACGGCTCCTGCCCCGACTGGTGAATAATTCAAGAAAAATGGGCTGTAGGAAGCTTGAAACGCTCTGAAAACGGCTGAAAATCAGGCCAGATTCTGCTTGAAAAAAATTCTATTGAGAAATGTAATAGGGAGAAGAGACCTTCAAGCCAATAGACGGGTAAAATGTCCAGGAAAAGTGAACTGTAGGAAGCTTGAAACGCTCTGAAAACGGCTGAAAATTCGGCCAGATTCGGCTTAAAAGTATTTTTATTCAGAAAAGTAATAGGGAGAAGAGAGCTTCAAGCCAATAGAAGGGTAAAATGTCCAGGAAAAATGAACTGTAGGAAGTTTGAATGCTCCGAAAAAGGCTGAAAATTCGGAAAATAGTGGTTTGAGCTGAAAATGACAGAAAATAGGGAAAAATGAGCTTTGGAAAATTTGAAATTATCCAAAACCAGCTGAAAATTCGCCTAGAACCAGCTTGAAATTGAAAAAAGATTATATCAGAAATGTCAATCATTTATTGATTTCTGAACACTTTCCTTTTTTGAGGCCGCTTATAATGAAATTAAACACAAAATAATCAACGAACAGGAGTTAAGTAAAACAGGTGAAATTTAAACGTCTGAAGGATAAAATTCCTATATAAAAATATAAATTAGCAATGATTATTTTTCTAAACACCTTGGCAGAGCATTAATCATCAAAGTAGAAGCTAGAAATAAAGTTCCATAAATTTACTACACGTTGGTTGAAAAAGGTAGTAGGAAAAGAGTCGTTCGAGCAAACAGACTGGTGGATAATCCAAGAAAAATGACAGAAAATAGTGTTTAGGCTAGAAAATAGCAAGAAAAATGAGTGACAAGTGGGATTATACGTTCAGGACATGACAAAGAGTGAAAATAAGAGGAAAATGAGTGGGAATAGATAATTTAAAAAAGCGAAAGTTTTTTTTCAAGTACCATACATTTTTTGAATTTTCCTATAATTTTATTTTTTTTTGGTGAATTTCCTGAAGTGTCGGTAGTGAAATTATCGCATTTTTGGGCTTTTTTCATTATTTTAGACATTTTTGATATAAAGTTGATATTTTTCAATTTATGTGAAATGTCATTTTCCAGGTATCTCGTTCGGATTTGGCGCCGTCGCGGCCCCGGCCGCCGAACCAGCCAAGGCCTCAATCCCCACGTTCGGCCTTTCCGGTGGCTCGAGCCTTTTCGGCGCCTCGGCCCCCTCGTCTGCCGCTCCAATCGCTCCGGCTGCTCCAGCTCTTCCCAGCATCCCCGAGCAGAAAGAACAGCCGTCCGTCGTCACCATCAACGAGGATTCCATGTCTTCCGTCTCGTCGCAACCCACAACCAATCCTCAGAATCCAGCTTCGTCCTTGTCATCGACAGGTCCTTAGTTTGTGGGGAATTTTTTGGGAAGAGCCTTTTTAGGGAGGGGAATAGGATAGAAAAGAATTTTGAGGAAGTTGATTCTCAATAAGTCGAGGAAATCGGGAATTTCTAGAGAAGAGTGTAGAGAATCTTTTCTTTCTGTGATTATTCTTTGAAAATTGAAAAAAAAAACTTGATTTTTTATTGGAAAAGAACTCTGAAAATACTTGGTTAGCTCATGAAAATAATTTTTATGACTTTTTCGTATTTTTCCTCCTCAAAAATATCGTTTGCAAGTCTTAGATCCATTCGGAACGATTTTTGAGCTTCTTGTTGTCCTCTTGCAAAAAAATAATCTTCTTTTTCTTCATTTTTTTAAACGAAAAAAATAGTGTAGAAAAAAAAATTTTTTATTAAAAAAACTCCGAAAAAAACTTGGTTACCTCATGAAAATAATTTGTATGATTTTTTTATATTTTTTTCCTCCTCAAAGAAAAAAAATTGTGTGAAGGTTTTATCGATATAAAAAAATTTTTGAACGTCTTTTTTTCAGCCTTTTTATTAGTCTCTTTTTAAAATCCTATCACAAAAATTATTATTTTTTTCCTCTTTTTTTAGACGAATTCATGAAAAAAATCTCCTCGATCATCTTGTTAAGGAAAAAAATCGTGAAAAAAATGAGAGTTTCTATTAGAAAAAAAAACCGTAAAAAAACCCTTTGTTTTATTGTAATTGTATATTTGAAGTTTAAAAAGGCAATTTTTCAGCTACAAAGTTATTATTTTTGTTGGAAAGGAACACTGAAAATAATTGATTAGCCAGAAAAATAATGATCAGTTTCCATGTTTTTTGTTGATTTTGTGACAAAATTTCGAATTTTTCTATTATTTTCTCAAGTTTCTCAAAGAAGAAGCTTTCATTTTTTTTTCCGATGTTTTTCCTGATCTTATATCGATCTTTTAGGCTTCACCTTTGGCCTTCCTGCAAAGCCTGCTGCTCCGGCTGCACCATCCTCGTCTTCTATGTAATTTCTTAATTTTTGTCCAAAAAAATTTATTTTCCAGCTTTCCCTTGCCCAAAAATCCATCTACCGACTTCCCCGCTTTCTCCTCTTCAAATCTCAACGGCGGATCGATCTTCGGCTCAAAAGATGCGACGAAACCCGCCTCGATGTGGCCCTCGGCCAACACTTTTGGAGCAGAAAAACCGGCAGAACCTGAAAAACCGAAGCCGCTCTTTGGAAACTCGACTACGTCGATTTTTGGTGGATATGGAAATTTTATTGAAAAAAAAACGGAATTACGACCGTATGAAGCTTTAAAATGAATGTATGGCGGTTTTTTTTCTTTCTAGACGTCTCGAAATTATAAAATTTAGTGGATTGGGCTCAGAAAACCTTGAAAATTGATTTTTTGAGCGATTTTGGAATTTTGAAGAGTTTTTTTTCAGGAAGAATGGACTCAAACTTAAATTTTGAAGCTTATCAAATAGTTGAAAAGTGGGCTGAAGACGCAAAAATGAAGAAAATTCACGTTATTTTTAACTTTTCGAGCTCCAAAAAGGCTTTTTCCTTTTCTAGACGTCTCAAAATTATAAAATATAGTGGATTAGGCTCAGAAAAATCTTTGAAATTATTTTTTTTAGCGATTTTGGAGCTTTGAAAAATGAGTTTCTTCACAATTTGGAAAAAAAACGGGCTCAAACTTGAATTTTGAAGCTTATCAAATAATTGGACTTCCGGGTAAATTGAGAGTCGGAAAAATTACTGAAGAAGAAAAAATAAATGAAAGGAAGATTTAAAACTTCTCGAGCTCGAAAATGGAATATATGGCATTTTTCATTCTAGACGTCTCGAAATTACAAAATTGAGTGAATTGGGCTCAGATTTTGAACTTGAAGAATTCAATTCAATTCAATTCAATTTGTTTATTTTTCGCAACATCGGGATGGTATGGTGATGTTGCAGGGAGGGAAAAAGACCACTAGGTGGATTAACTAACCCACCTGTGAAGAAAAAAAAAGTTTTTTGTGTAAGAAAAGAAACATAGAACCATAATAAGTAGATATTTAAAACCAAGTTGATTATGGAACAAATCTGTGAACACTTGAAAGAATATGCTCGACGCCAACATTTATAAATAATTTTTGAGGAAGAGTTTTTTCCGCTATTCACGGGCTTTAACTCGACTTTTGATTCTTTTTTGAGCGGTCAATTTTTTTGGATTGGCGGGTTAATTGAACGCAGAAGGTCAAAAAGTTGGCTCAACTAGAAGAAAAAATTGAAGGAAATGAAGATTTTAAACTTCTCGAGCTCAAAAAATGAAAAATGTGAAACTAACGAAAAAAAAAATGGAAAAATTTGGCACTTTTTATTTTTCTAGGCGTCTCGAAATACCAAAATTAAGTGTATTGAGCTCAGATTTTGAATTTGAGGAATATAAATAAGTTTTAAAAAAGAGTTTCTTTCGATTTCCACGATAAGCGGGAAAAACGGCGAATTTTAGCGAATATGGTTAATTGAACGCAGAGAGTCGAAAGGAAGGCTGAAAAAGAAAAAGAAATGAAGAAAATGAACCTTAAATTCACGTTATTTTTAAGCGTAAGGGACCTTCTCCCAAGTTTTATCCAGAATTTTCAGTGTATCTATTTTTTCACCCTACCAACGAAAAATCCTTGAAAGATTCAGAAATTTTAGGAAACTCGGCGCCAACCACTCTGCCCTCAGTTGTATCTCAGCCAGCTGCCTTCGCCGCTCCGGCTGGTCCTGCAACTTCGAGCATCTTCGGCGGCTCGGGCAGTTCGAACTCGATCTTCGGCGCCCAAGCTGCCCCCTCAACTGGCTCTTCCATCTTCGGAAATACCAGCAAATCGATGTTCCCCTCCTTGGCGCAGAATAATGGTAAGGAAATTGTCCGTGATTCTGAAATTTTTCAGAAGGAATATTAATTTTTGAAGATTTTCTTGAAAGAATTATGCATCGAAAACAGTTAATTTCAGTTTTTCAAGTTTTTCAAAGCCAAATAGGCGGAATTTTTGCGAATGAAGTAGACATACTGACCAAAAAGTACCGTGACATCAAACAAATAAAACAGAAGTTGTTTTTTGGAAACGACGTGAAACGTATGGAATCTTGGAATTTTTTTCCATCTTTTTTAGGAAACTAATTTTATCTATAGAAGTCAGGTTGTTGGAATTTTTGAACTTTTTTTAAAAATTTCTAGGAGTTTTTTTGAGAAAAAAATGACTTTTTAAAAAAATATTTTTGGCTCAATTATTTTTGAGACAAGGGAAAATGTACACTCTAAGGTATCAGAATATCAAAAAAATGATAATAATTGAAGTTGGTTTTGAAAATGAGGCGGAACCTGTGAAAAATCGGCTTCTTCTGTTGAATTTTTGTATTAAAACCTTGAATTTTCGCCTCGAAAAATAATTTTTTTCAAATCTTCGAATCAAAAAAGTGCTTTTGAAAACAAAACGGAGGATAACGATCGTTTAATCGTTTTTTTAACCTCCGGTCCTTATAAAATATTTTTTTCATGGCAAAATGTTAACCGAAGGTGAAAAAAAGGACCTTAAAAAGCTTTTTAAAAAGATTTTTTTGGTTCAAAACTAATTTATTAAAAAAATAAATTTCGACTTTTTTTAATGCTTATGGTTGCATGTTCAGACGTAAACCCGGACGCTCCGGCCCAGAAGAAAAGTCTTTTTGCGGACGCCGACTCGACCACTACGTCTAATGGCTTCTCATTTGGAGGCGCCAATTCGTGAGTTTCAAAAAATATATCGAAAAACGAAAAAATTGCCATTTTCAGCGGATCCCTCTTCGGCCAATCTGCCCCGAAACCCACGCCTTTCGGCTCCTCCGGTAGTGTTCCGTCGTTCAGTTCGTTCACGAACCCGTCGGCCGCCCCTCCGGCCAACCAACAGCCGACCCTGTCCACCAGCTCCTCCTCCAGCTCCATTTTCGGACAAACTGAACCGCCAAAGTGCTCGAAAACCCAATAAAATCACACAAAATTCGATTCCAGAGCCTTCCAATTCGGCGCCGCGACCCTCCCGACCACGGGAACCTTCCAGTTCGGCTCGGCTCCAACCGCGGCTCCGGCCGCCGGCTCTGCCTTCGTCTTCGGAGCGGCCCCTCAAGCGCCCGCTCCTGGTAGGGATTTTAGATGTGAAGGCGGTGAAAAATCACCTGAAAGTTGATATTTTGAAGGTGTTGAGAAGGCTAGATTCTATTGAAAGTGCTTAAAAAACAAATAGACGATAGTTTTGGAAAATCTCAAGCTCAAGCGACGGCGCTTGGTAGGTATTTTAGATAAGAAGGCGATGAAAATTCACCAGAAAATACATTTTTTGAAGTTGTCGAGAAGGATAGATTCTATTAAAGGTGCTCTAAAAATAGATCATAAGTTTGGAATATTTTAATTTGAAGTCTCAAGGTCCTCATGCCTGGTAGGGATTTCAGATGTAAAGGCTATGAAAATTCGCCTGAAAATAGATTTTTTGAAGTTTTCGACAGTAAGATGACGTAATTGAATAGAAAAATGAGATGTTGAGTGATTGGGAAGGATAGGATTTCCTTCATTTTTTTCAGAAAATATCAATTATAAGCTGTTTTTGAGAAATTAGATCATAATTTTTTTGAAGTTTTTGAAGAATTTTTTTGTTGAAGAATTAGAAATTTGAAATCTCATGCTCTCAAGGCGGCGGTTGAATCTCAAACCCCTTGAGTGGCAATTTTTGACGGAAACGCGATGAACCTGAATATAAACGGAAGTTTTGAAGTTATCAGAAAGGCTAGAAGGAGTGCAACGAAAAAAGAAAATTTAAATCTGAAGGTGTTTTCAAGGAATTCGACCATTATTTTTGAAATTTTGAAGTGTGAATCTCATTTGGCGGCACCTTTTGAAGAATTTAGATGAAAAGGAAGTCACTTGAAATCGATGTTTTGAAAATATTAGGATACAGAGAACTTTTGTTGGAAAATTCAGAAAAAATCCCAAAAATGAATGATTTTGAAGGAGCATTCGCCTTCGGAACCCAAAACCCGGCTCTTCAACAACCTCCCGGTGGAGCTTTTGCCTACAAGTGAGAAAATCGAAATGATATTCAAAAATCAATCGATTCCTTTTTCCAGCGCTTCTGCCGGCCCTGCAGCCACCGCCCGCAAAATGGCCTTTGCCCGGCGTCGTATGACTAAAAAATAAACCCATTTTCATTCTCTCGTTCTTTCTTATTTTTTTCTATGTATTAAAATTCGAGGTAATTAAATTGAAATATATTTGTTTAAAAAGAAAAATGAATTTTTAGCTTTTAAAAAAAAGTGATATGAAAGGTTGGGCGTTCCGCTGACCCGGTTTGATTTTATGTATCCTTGTGGGTTATTTTCTTTCCTTAATTTTTGATTGCTCTTTTTTTGTCACACCATATCTTGTTGCGAAACATAGATACTTATTGTTCTCTGTTGAAAAAAAAAGAATAGTTTATCGAGTAGTATTTTCCTTCTTTTTCCCGTCTTATCAAACTGGATATAATGATATCCTTGCCGTTGTTGATTATTTTATGTTCCTTTTTGATTTTTTGATTTATTCATATTAACCCGTTTCTTTCGATTAATCTTGTACCACCCAAATATTCACGATTTCCTCCTCGAAACACTATTTCGGAGCCGCTTTACGATGTTTGTACTCCATGTTATTTTTTTCCGTTTTTGCACAGAGAAATAAAGAGGAATCGTGGGGTGAAACCCGTTGTTTGGTAATGCGTTTTATCGACCATTTTGATAGCTTTTCAGAATTCCAAGGTGAGAACCTGGACGTCATAAAAAAATGGTTTCGAAGATAAGAAAAATCTTCGAATTGTTTAAAAACGCCAAGCCAAGTAAATTTTAAACTTTTAAAGCACCTTTCTAGACAACTTACCGTTCAAAAGCTTCGATTTTAATAAAACTTTGAACTTCCAACGAAAAAGTCGTTTTTAACGGCCATTCCAATCTTTTTTTTTTCTCGAAACCGGGGCCTCAAATAAAGAAGAAAACGCGCTCCATCGGACAGAATATTTGTTCGAGTTATGACGGCCCGGAAATGGAACTTTTTCTGAGAAAACGGGCTGTTCTGGTTGGAATTTTATCTGTTTTTCATGATAATTATCTTTTTTTGATCTTTTATCATGTGAAATTTATTCTGAAGGGCTTAAATTTACATTTTTCTAATGAAGTTTTGAAGAATTTTTCAATAAATTGAGAAAAAAAGTTGAACTTTTTCAGAGTTTTTGTTAAGGATTTTTTTATCGTTTTTCTGAAATATTTTTCTGTTTCTGAAGCATTTTTCAAACTTTCCAGCAGATTTTTTTGTCTTAAAATAGCTTCTAAGTAGAACAAAACTAATTTTGAAGCGTTTTGGTTCAATTTCGAGACATTTTTCAATCAAAACCCTACCATCTTTAACAGCAAAAGCGTAAAATGCCTCGAAATCGAATTCGACGTTCTTTTTCGCATCGATACGTTATTAATTCCATTTCGAAACATATTTTTGTGGCTTTTCCGGGTCATTTGTTAAAAACCATCAATTTTCGCAAAAGAAATGGAAATTTAGGTATTTATGGTACTTTTCAATGGTTGCTTCAGTGGATTTCACAATTTTGTAGCACTTTGGCTCAATTTCAAAGCGTTTTGCATCAAAAAGACCGATTGAACTTTTGAAAAAAGATTTTTTTTTTCTTGTTTACGTGTTTTCTAGTTGACCATCTGAAGCGTTTGGCGAACTCTCACTTATTTTTCTGATCATCTTGCCGAATTATATCGATTTTTGAAGGTACTCTGTGATTTCTAGCTTGTTTCTTAAATGAAATTGGTATTTCTATATTTTTTCGATGAGTAATTTGGCAGAGGAGTAGTTTTTAAGTAGAAAACTTGTTTTTTTGCTATTTTTTTCAAAATTTATGTTTAAAAAAATTCCTCATTATAATGTAAGCAACTGTAATTTTTCAGAACTTGTAGAGTGAAGTAGAGAAAAAAATCGATTTTTTTAACTGCAAATGATAATTTTTTTGCTTTTTTTCATGATATTAATTTTTTTCAAGGTTATATTCTCCAAGAGAAAGTAAATTTTTCATGTTAATTTATTGAAATATTCTATTTTTATTTAAAAAAACCAAAGATATATGGTTTAAACTACTCAAATGGCTTTCAAAAAAAGACAGAAAAAAATATTTTTTGCGCAAATTTTTTATTTTTCACAATTTTTCCTCCTTTATGTTATTTTTCATACGTATAAAGTTTAGAAGAAGTGAATTTTACGCTGATTTTCATTTTGAAGCAAATCTTATTTCGAGACGTTTTTTTTTATTTTCACAATTTTTTCAACTTCAGCTTCTAATATTTCATTTTCTATACGTTCAAATTTCGTTGAAAAAAAAATTGTCTCGCAAAAAATTAATGCAATTCGAACCAATCTCCATGACATTTTTCTTCTTTCGAGACACGTTTTTTCCCAATTTCACGCTTTTGACTTCACTTTCGATGAATTATACTCATAAAATCCGCTTTTTCAGTTTTTTCCCATGTTCCGATGGCGAATTTTATCTTTTTCGCTGTTTTTGGCAACCTGTGAAGCCGTCGCCGTTTCGAGGAACCTCGGAACGAAAAATTCTCAGAATTATGAGAAATTCACGATTCAGATGATTGGGTATCAGCCGACGAAGGTGAAGATGACATTTAAAAAAAAATTTTTTTGGATTTTTTTATAATTTTGATGAGTTTCATGAACTTTCTGTGGTTTCAAAGCAGCTTAAAACTTGAAAAATCTTGGTCAATTTCGAAAAAAAGTTGGATTTTGAAGGAAAAATGCAAATTTCTTCCTTTCGGAGCGAATATTAGGGTGAAAAAATCAATCGATTTGAAAAATAAGCCTAAAAATCAATAGTTATAGGGGGTTTTTTTTTTTTGGAGAAATTAGTAGTTTTTGAAATTTTTTCTTCAATTTTAGTACCAGGAACCAAGAAAAAACCGTTTTTATCATTTCTTTCTTGATATTAAAGTAAATATGTTTTTTACAAAATCTTCCAGACGGACGATTATGTAGCCGTTTCCAGAGAAGCTGTTCCCGGTTATATTGGTAATATTTTTGAACGAAAAAAGATGGTCCAGCTCCAATTTTTCAGTCGGATTCGAACCTGTCGCTCACGCGGACCGTGTCCACCACATGCTGCTCTACGGTTGTACCGAACCGGCCCGAGATTCCGGTTTCTGGCGGGGCCAGGACACGTGTTCCTGGACCGGCGGGAGCTATATCCTCTACGCCTGGGCTAGGAATGGTAAGGAATAACAAAAAAAAAAATATCGATTGATAGTTTCGATCGATAATGCTGTGTTAAGATTGGGAAAAACTCCAGATTTCTCGGTTCACCCTAACCCTTAAGTGACCACTTCAAACTAGAGAGGTTATTCCAGGCGCTGCCAGTTTTTCGGAAAGCTTAATTTTAGGCGCTCCCAAATGCTAAGAACTAGAGAAAAATCGATTTTTAACTGCAAATGGTAATTTTTTTTTTTGCTTTTTTTCATAATATTAATTTTTTCAATATTATTTTCTCCCAGGAAAAAGAAGTTTTCATGTTAATTTATTGAAATATGTTTTTTGATTTGAAATAAGCAAAGATAAATAGTTTAAAACACTCAACTGCATTCAAAAAGAGACGAAAAAAGATTTTTCGCGCAAATTTTTCATTTTTACAATTTTTCCTCCTTTTTATTAATTTTCATGCGTATGAAATTTTGAAAAAGTAAATTTTACGCGTAAAATGTTGTTAGAATTTACATTTTGAAGCTATTTTCTTATTTCGAGACGTTTTTTTTTCATTTTCTCAATTTTTTCAACTTCAGCTTTTAATATTTTATTTTCTATGCGTTCAAATTTTGTTGAAAAAAAAAATTGACGCGCAAAAAATTATTGGAATGCGGACCAATCCCCATGACATTTTGCCAAGTTCTTTGAAAGCTTATGCCGTGTTCAAAGTAATTTCCGCGAAATGCGAAATGGTCTCTGACCCTCCAAAATTCAGTTATCTTTCTCTTTCTCTGACGGCTATTTTGAATTTCGCGGAATCACTTTGAACACGGCATTATAGTCTGTTCAGATTTTCAATGTCAAGTGCAATGACGTCATTCAAAAACACTCTGTGGATGGCTCGCTCTCTCATTGGTTTATTGCACCATTATGGGCGGAGCTTGAGCGACGACTTGACATTCAAAATCTGAACAGACTATACCTTTAGGCGCTGCCAAATTCGTTCTCCCAAACTGTGCAGAACCAAATTTTCGCGAAATTCAAAATTTCTTCTGACTCTCCAAAATTCAGTTATCTTTCTCTCTCTCTCTCTCTGACGGCTATTTTGAATTTCGCGGAATAATTTCGAACATGGCGCAGTTCCAAATCTTACGTATTTTTTTCGTTAAAAAAGGATTAGGCGGAGCAAAACTTCGAAAGTCGCTAAGGATCCTTAAACGCAACGAATTCAAAATTTTGCTTAAAAGTGCCCCAATAATTTCAAAATTTGAAGTTTTGCGCGAAAAACATCTTGTTGTAGAGAACGCAATTTTTATTCCTAAACTCCAATTTTGCGAAATAATTTTGAACTAATAACGCGATCGTTTTGAAGTCGCCGAAATCACTTTGAACACCATTTCATTATTTTTTTTTTCCTTCCAGTTCTCTTTTAAAAAAATTTTTGTTATACGAAAAAAATTGAGGATAAAGAGACGATTCTTTAAAAAAATATGAATGAACTATTTTTTTCAGCCCCAGACCTTGATCTTCCGCAAGATGTCGCTTTCAGTATAGGCCATGAGAATGACGGAATCAAATATTTTGTTCTTCAGGTGAATTTTTTTTCTTTCGGTCCCTTTTTGCGCCTTTCGTTGATTAGAATGGAATATTTTTTGACACTTTATTGTGATAAACTGAGCTTTTCTATTTGAGGTTCACTACGCGGCGCCTTTCGACGGCGAAATCCACGATTTTTCCGGCGTCACTTTGCATTTGACCCAACAGAAACCGGCAAATCTCGCCGCCGTTTTACTCTTCGTCGGTGGAACGCCGATTCCGCCAGCTTTGAATCAGTTCCAGGTAACTTTTTTAGTGGAAAAAAACTCCGATTTCATTATTTTTTGTGAAAAATCTACTAAAAAATCGTTTTCGCGACTGAAACGATGCAATTTTTGCGTTTTTTTTAAATTAGCTTTGTTGTATAGTGCGAATATATACAACTTTAGTTACTAACTATTTACTTCAAACAAAAGTAAAAACAAAGACAAAACAAAGTAGGACGCGATCGCATAAGCGATTGCGCAGAAGTGGAACTGTGAAGGTGGCCTGCACATCTTAATAATGCGCGGCAATTTGAAATGGTGTAGATTTACGGGGTGAAATCTAGACACTACAACAGGCATCGATTCCAATTTTTGAATTTCTCTCAATTTTCCTATCAAGAAAATCGATTATTCAACATCAAATACGTTTCAGAAGCTCTTTTTAGAATTTTTAATGAATGAATAAAAATAATTTCCAAAAAAATAATGCAATATTTTAAAATTAGCGCCAAAAATACAAGATTTAAATGAAAATTGTCGCTTCGAGCCGAAAAATAGGAACTTTGAACTTCTTTTTAGCAATTTAAAGGGGTTTACCGGCTTTTTAATGCTTAAAATGACTTTTTTCTTTTTTACAGTTCCGTTTTTGTTTCGAAACAGCTTTCTGGGATTTTTGAAACGTTTGAAAAAAAGTTTAGATTAAAAATATCGAAAAAGGAAATTGTTCAAAAAAATCTATTTTTGAAAGACTTTTTTTCAGATTTTTAATCTATAGGTGACGAAACGGTTTCATTTCAATTTTGAAAAAAGCACTTTTTTGGGATGTTGCAAAATTTTGACAGCTTTTTTTCGGCATGCTGGAAAGTGCGCGCTGTGCGCACTCTTTTCTCGATGCGCACGTAAGGAAAATGCGCACTCTTTTTTTCAAATTTTTGTACAGGAAATTGCGCTCTCTTTCTAACATCAGGAAAAATGCGCACGGTTATCAAATTGCGCTTTTTTTCTAGATTGAAGTCCACATAAACCATCTCACTTTTTCTCTTTGTCATGAAGAAATCTTTCAGCTAAAGATGAATTGAACATCTTTTTGATTATTTGATAATTTATGGAGAATATTTCTTATCAGGAATGGTCTGCGGTCACTTCGGAATGAGACCAGGTGTAGTTATGCAAAAAAGTGAGATGCTCTCTTTTGAGACCAAGCTGATTCCAAGCTTGGTCTCAAAAAGCTACCGCGAAAAATCTGCTAAAAAAAGTGAGATGCTCTCAAAATATACAGATCTTTTTCCATCTGATAACATTAAACAATACAGAGTGGAGGAATAATTACTGCGACAAAAGTTTTTTAGCATTTGCTCTCGCCGACCCGAGCTCATTTTTGTTCCAGTCATTATTCCTACCTTCATCAAGCCTTCTTCTATAATATGATGATGCCACGCTGACTTTCGGAAAAGTCGTTTCTGCCTTTTGGGCGTTTATGGCAAGGCAGGCAGGCTTGGCTATGAAGGCCTAAAAGCCCCCTAGGACTTGATTTTTTTAATTTCGAAAAAAAGCGCGGGCTCGGGCCAGAGATTCAAGAAACTTTTTTTATTTCATTAAAAAAACATTTTTCACCGAAAAAAATATTTTTTTACATGTTGAATCACATTTTTTTAATAACTCAATGAAGAAAAAAATAAGCAAAAAAACCCCGCTTTTTCTCGTTAAAACAGCTAAAAAAATTCGAAATGAAGAAAAATTTGAGCTTTTTGGGCCGGGCCGAACCACCAAAAAATTTTTTCAGTGATTTTTACAGCCAAGTACAACACTGGAAAAAAAAATCTTGACTCAAAGTTACTTCATTACGCATCAAGGCCGTATGAGAGGGAGTTTATTGCGACGTTCAGAAATTATTCGATAAGGTCGCCCTGAAGCTCAATTTGAACGTACTTTTAAGGTTTCGATTCTCGAAATTGATAACGATTCACGTCTATGTAAGCAATTAAAAAGAAGTCGCAAAAAAAATTGAAGGAATTGTTTTTCCGAAAAAAATAGAGAAAAAAAGGGTATCGCGAGACCCTCTGAGGGCATATCGCAGGGTCTGAAGCCTATCGATGGTAACCCAAGTATACCTCTGAGGACTTTGAGCAAAATGAGATAGACTTGAGGGAGACTCTAAAGTACCTCCGAGATAGCTCAGATATAGCTAGTCTCTGTAAGAGATGAGGTCAACTCAGAGAGCAGTAAACAAGATAATTTGAAAGGTGTGTACCTTTTTTCTCAGTACCTTATGGGGTTTAGCAGATAGTATTGCCTGTTTTTAAGTACCCTTACTTACTAGGGAACTACTCGGACTCGGGTACGCGGATCGAGTTCAAACTTTAGTGGTTTATAGACCTAAGTGAAAACACTTGAAAACAAGTGAGAATATCTGCTAAACCCAATAGAGAACTGAGAAAAAAAATTAGTAGAAAAATGTGAAAAATTAGACCTGAAAATTTTTCAGAATACTGCTTTTTTTACCTTATTTAATATTTTAATAAAATCGCCTTGAATGATCCGGCTATGATAAACACTAAAAAAACTTTTTTTCCAGCCAAAAGAAGGAGGAAAGCAAAAAAATTTGATAGTTTTTCAAGCCTAAACTGTTCATTTTTCAAAAAAATAGTTTTTCTCAGAAGTCTATAGGATTTAGCAGATAATCTCTCTTGTTTCCAAGTACTTTTACCCGGGTCTATAAGCCACCAAAGTTTGAACTCGATCCTTGAATGCGAGTTCGCGTAGTTCCCTAGTCAGCTCAAAACCAATTTTCGAGTCCTTATCGAAAAAGGTCTTATCCGGTTAGAAGAATGGAGTTTTGTGCTTTTTCTGTTATCCCATTGACTCCAAAATTTTTGAGAAACTTCAATGTGCCTCTTGTAACAGTACACACCAGTTTGCCTACTGACTTTTGGCCGTTCTGCTCAAAAACTGTGACAAAACTGATTTCGACCATCTGCGTACCGCAGTCAATTGGGTGCCACTACATTTTTCGAGCGGCAGTTCATGTTAATTTTTTTGATTAAATCCCTGTAAAACTTTATAAAAAAAATAATTGTGAGTTTCCGGTCTTTATTGACTATTGACAATTGACATATTGACAGCTCCTTCATTTTGTCGCAGTAATAATTCATCACCCTGTAAATTTTTCTTCAGAAATATTTTTGAACCTCGAAAGGTCCTTTCGATTTGTATTTCACATATTTCCCTTTTATAATATAGTTTGTCCATGTTTTTGAGTTTCAAGCAGCAATCTCTGCCCCAAACAAAGCCTGTGAGTGGCTCGTTCTCTGATTGGTTTGATCTACACATAAGAGGCGGAGTTCGACCGATGACTTGACATTCAAATTCTGAACAAACTATAAACGCCGACTGTGGCTTTCTTCGGAAAATAACATTCCAAAATTAAAAAAACACATTATCACGTGAAAGGTAAATCAGTCTGACCAGTCTAGTGACCGCCTGGTATTATTATTGAAAAAGATGAATTCTGAAAAATCAGTTATATCAACTTCAAATAATCCGAAAGAACAGGATTTGATAACCGTGCGCATTTTCCTGTTGTTAGAAAGAGAGCGCAATTTCCTGTACAAAATTTGAAAAAAGAGTGCGCATTTTCCTTACGTGCGCACGAGAAAAGAGTGCGCACAGCGCGCACTTTCCTGCATGCCGCTTTTTTCATTTAATGACGGCGTTTTGCTTTTTTACCCTTTTATTTTCGCTCCGAAACAGCTTTCTGGTGTTTTCAAAAACGTTGAAGCAAAAACTGAAAAAAATAATCCGAGAAAAATATATAGCTGATTCACGGCTGGCTTGAGCCATCGAGCAAATGGTCCTGCCACGAAAAGAGACGAGACAGTGTCCTGGTTGGTGGAGAGTGCAGACAGGCCACGCCTTTTTGCGTCCCAAGCTAGCCGTTAATCTTCTATAATTATAATTTGAAAATTGAGCATCTTGGTTTTTTTCTGCCTTTATTTTATTTTTTCAAGGTCCTCTTTTTCAGAGCAACATGTCGTGTAACTATGAATCCAGAACGGATATCCACCCGTTCGCCTTCCGAACCCATACCCACGCCATGGGAAGGGCCGTCTCGGCCTTTTTCAAGCACAACGGCGTCTGGACCAAGATCGGCCATCGAAACCCCCAATGGCCTCAGGTTTTTGGACTTTCTAAAGCTTCTGGTCGCATTTAGAATGGCTCAAAGATAACCAGGAAACTTTTTTTAAAAAAAGAAAAGTTCACTAGTAAGAAATTAGGGTTCCCATGTGTGTGTGTGGACTATCCTAACGAGGTTAGTAACTTCCCTTCAAATTTGGATTTTTTCAATTCAAATATTGTCTTTGATAAGCCAGGTCCTGAAAATCTAGTTTCCAGAATAAAGTATGAAAATGACCTATTTGACGAGATTTTGATGGTTTTCTTGGATTTGGAACCATTTTCGCTTTTGAAATAGCGAATTTTTGCAATTTGAGACTTTTTAATCTTTATTTAGTAGCAAATTTCAAGTTGTACCTGAAAGTTGACTGGATTTTTTTTCCTCAATTTCGCTCTTAAAAATTTTTCTTTGATCTCAAAACTGAGCCATTCTCGGTGCGGCCAAAATTTTAAAAAAAATCAGTTAAAACTCAGTTATTGAATGAGATACATTTTAGCTCTTCGAATCGATTCCCGACAAGCTGACGATCACCAAAAACGATTTAATGGCGGCCTCGTGTCGATTCGATTCACATGACAAAACTGTCACTGTTCGCATGGGGTGGGACTTTTTTTATTTATTTTTCAGAGCAGATTCTCGAAAATACGGACACTTGACATATATATCAAGCTTATCTATCATTTTTGATACAAAATAGGGGATTTTTTTCAGTGTTTTATTATAAATATGAAACAAATTTGACATTTCAAAAAAAGGAAATTTCAAAAACAGCGAGAAAAAAATTCAAAGTAAGGATTTTTTTGGTGATTTTTTTGACAAATAACTCATTTTTTTCCAGTTATTTAATGAATTTTATTCAAAGTTATGTGACCTTAGCAAGCGGCGAATGTGCTATTTCTATGAGAAAAAGCTAATAATTCTAAATAAAATCGAGAATTTTTCTTTTTTCCGCTGAATTTGAAGGTTTAAAAAGACTAAAGTTTGACTTTTTAGCCTAAATCTTTCGATTTTCCGAAGATCCGTGTCGGTTTTTTTGAACGGAAATATTGAGAAAAAAACTTATTTTGAAATTATTTTTTTCGTGATTTTTATCCATTAAAAAAATCATTATACAAAAAGAATTTCGCGAAAAAAAGTTCAAAAAAATTATCAAAAAAATCAATAAAATGGTCATTTTTCAAAATACCTATATTGATTTTTGCGATTATTTGCATGAAGTGTCAAATTAAAGGCAATGTTTAGCGTATTTCGAAAATCCACGAATATATATTTTTTTTCAGAGCCATGGGAATCGATGAGATGTGTAATTTCTACATGATGTACTATTACGATTCGAATCAGGAGAATCCCTATCCCCGTGGGGCCGTCTGTGGCGGTCTTGTGGTCAGAATCCGCTTTTTTTAAATCTCAATTCTATATGGAAAAACGTCTTGAAATGTTCAAAATGGAAAATCAAGCGTAAAATTAAGGTTTTGATAGTTTTTAAGCTTCACGTAGCCTTTATTTGGGTTTTTAGAAAGTTTTTAGTGTGATTGGGTTGATTTCATATACTGAGCAAAGTCGGATTGGTGGGTAATGGCCGCTAAAAAGGGAGAGGCTCGAAAATGGCTGCAGAAAAGCTGCAAAAAGGGCAGCAAAAAGGCCCCAAAAAGGCGGCAAAAAGGCAGCAAAAAGTCTGCAAAAAAGGCTGCAAAAAGGCCGCAAAAAGGGCAGCAAAAAGGTCGCAAAAAGGCCCTAAAAGGCCCCAGAAAGGCAGCAAAAAGGCCGCAAAAAGGCTGCAAAAAGGTCGCAAAAAGACCCTAAAAAAGCAGCGAAAAGGCCGCAAAAGGTAGCAAAAAGGGTCCCTCCATTGAGCCTGCCATTTTTCTGGGACTTCAAAGGCTCAAGAAATGGTGGAAAAATGGAGAGGCAGCAAAAATGGTGCATAAGAGCATATGAAATGGCGCAAAAAGGCTGTAAAAAGGAACCTTTGTCATCCTAAAAGGAACATTTTTATAGTGCCTATTCCATCCTTTCCGACTTTGCCTATGTTATTTTTTTCTCAAGAAGCGCCGAAAAGAAATTTTTTAGTAGCTCAAAAATTGATTTTTCGTATGAAATAGCTTTTTTCCAATCCGAAAGAAAAAATCATAACATTTTTTCCAGGAAAACTCCATGAAAGATTACCCGACCCAAGGGTTTTCACTTCTTTCTTCCCATCCGGAACTCGAGCATCATGCTCATCAGAGCAAGGTAAATATTAGAAAAATTGAGCACAGTATATAGGGCTTGTCTATTTGAAAAAAAGGTTTAGAAATCGATATCGATGTATATTTTATAGTTATATCCGATTCTATCAAGAAAAAAACTTCTGAAAAAGTTGAAAATGAATTTTTCTGATTCTGTATTTTTGCATCCTATTTTTCATGTAATTTTTGTACTCTTTTTCATAAAATTAATTTTTTTAGGTGAAAAAAAGTCATGCTACAAGGAAAAATTGAGGCATATCAGAAGAAAAATTGTAGAAAAATCGTTTTCCACTAAATTTTTCCATTAAGAAGCCCTTTCCTACTATTTTAAATTTATTTCGAGAAAAGCTTCCCAATTTTGATGAACTTGATGTAAAAAGCGGAACAATTTTTCAAATTGGCCATGGAGCGAACTTTCCCAAAAATATGATTATTGCTTTGTTTCCCGATAATGATACGTGTATTAAAAAACGTCAAGCATTCCCAAAAAATATTAAGTTTTCATTTCGCCTTGTTTTTTTCTACAGTAGAAATCATACTGTGGGACTTTTCGAGAAATATTCCATTTTAGAAAAATGAGAAACCAAAACTTCGAGTTGGCTATAGAGCGAAGTTCCGTCAAATTTTAGCTATAAAATATTTTCCACATAGTAGAAATCGCCCCGAAAAACATTAACTTTTTGCATTCGCCTCATTCCAGACGGCCTTCGGAATCGTCCAAGTGGCCCGTCACACAAAAATCGAAGATGTTCCTCTGGGACAAGTCTCCGGTCTTTCCTTCGACAATCAGGGGAACCTCATCGTTTTCCATCGAGCTCATCGCGTTTGGGGAGCCGAGTGAGCGAGAATATTCGATTTTTGGAAGATATTTTTGCCCTGATTCTGAAGGAATAAGATTGAAGGATTTTCAAAAAATGAGAAAAATTGGAGAAAAAACAAATTAACGGTTCTGAAACGATAATTTTGACGATATTAGATGGAAAAAAGCCGTTTTTTCGTAACCTGTAAGCCAACTTTTGCCTGAAACCTTAGAATTGGCGGCACTTTCAAGATTTGAATTTGCATTTTGAACCATTCCAAATGCGACCAGATTTTGTCAAATCGTGTTTCAGTACTTTCGACCAATACAACGTCCTTTCCGACAAAACTCCAATAAAAGACGATGTAATCCTCGTCGTCTCCTACAGTGGCAACTCGACGAAAATCGTCAAGAAACTCGGCAAAAATCAGTATAAATCCTTGCAAATCTCGAAAAAAGAGGAAATTTTCAAGATTCTACATGCCCCATGGGATTTACGTCGATAAGGAAGGACTCTTGTACACTACGGACGTTGGGTCGCACACCGTCGCCAAGTGGAGAATCGATGGGAATGGTTGGTTTGAGGGAAAATCATTAGGGGAGAAAAAGAGGGGGGTTTAAAGAATGTAACGAAACTATGTGATAAAAAAACTAATAAAAAGAACAGCAAATGACGGTTTTTTCCTATTTTTTTCCCTCAATTATTGATTTTTTTCCAGGACCTTTCCATAGCATTATGATTTTTTTGTTTTTAAATTTTTATTTTTCCAAGGTTTTTTTGGTTGGAGTTCATAGATATTCTAGAACGTGCCCCCCCCTGTTTTTTTCCGGATTATTAGGGTTCAAAATTGACGAAAAATCAATTAGAAGGTGTTTTTCTTGAAAACTCTAGGAAAAAAATTGCGAGCTTTGCAAGGAGATCTTACTAGTTAGGAATTTACCGTACTTAGGAACTCCAGAGGCCACTGAACCTCGAAAAAGTGGTCCCTATAGGGGTTATAGTGGCCCCTCTAGGGGACATTTTAATGCGGAAATAAACTTTTTGAACGAAATGGTAAGACCCCTATAGGGACCACTTAAGCTTTAGAGGCTAAGGGGTGAGATCATAACCCCCCCCCCCTACCTCTATAGGGTCCACTTTAAAATTCCTAGGTTTATTTGATTGGAAAATTAATTTTTCCAGACCTTGTGAAAGTCTGGGAGAACGGCGAGATTCTGATGCCGGACTCGGATGACACGCACTTCTGCAAACCGACCGGCGTCGTCCGTGTCGGAGATCGAATTTTCGTCTCTGATGGATACTGTAACAGTCGCGTTGTCATACTGGATTTGAATGGAAAACGGATTGTTCGTTTTTCTCATGGGCATTGAAAATTAGGAAAAAATGATTGAAATGCTCCCTAGAGCGCTCTCATTTGATAAGAGAAAAATAATTTGGATTTTTTGAGCCACCGAACTTTAAAAATGTTAAAATCCCCGTTTAAATCGATCAATAAGAAAATGTGCCTTAATTTTCGCTTTTTCTGAAATTAGAGTGCGCTAGAGCACATTTTCAGCAAATTTTCATTGATTTTGAAAAAAAGGCGGTCCTTTAAATGCCAATCAAGAAAAATCAATCGAAAAATTGAATTTTTCAATATTTTCTAAAGAGAAAGAGTGCTCTATTGCACAAATGAGTTGTTTAAAAAAATTTCTTTTTTTGGATTTTTTTCGAAAATTTATCAGAGTTTTTTTGTATGTACTAAGATTCAGATAGTTCCAACCTGCATATTTTAATTTTTTTCGAAAATAAAAGGCTTGAAAATTAGGTGATTTTTTTCCAATGGAGACCTTATATCTCGAAAAATAGATAGTTTTTGTAGTTTGTAACTTCTAGTATAATAGTTGGGCACATCAAGGAGTTTCTGAGCCTATTTTCAGAAAATCTCAAAGTTCAAGGTAAATTACCTACCTTTTGGATACTTAATTTACGTTGTATTCTGTTATAATGTTTTTCTTGTCTCAAGGGAAAATTCGGCCTCCCCGGAATTGGTCCAACTCAATTCGAGCTCCCCCACGACATTGTCGCCAATGATCGCGGAAACCTGCTGATCGCAGATCGGGAGAATGGACGGGTTCAGGAGCTGACCACCGAGGGGAAGTTCGTCGGCGAGTACAGATCCAGGTTTTTTTTTTCCTTTATTCTATGAAAAATTATTCCTTTCAGCCTATTTTCCAATGTTTACTCGGCTGATGCGTTTGGTAATTACGTCTACATGGTTCCGGGACGAGCGGTGAGTTTTTAGGCGGGAAAGTGCGCTCCATTGATAATTTGATTGATAGGAAAAATTCGAAAAAAATTAATCAAAGGCGCTCTATCGATAATTTGATTAGGAGAATAAAAGGCCCGATCTAGAAAAATTGATTTAAGTGCGCTCCATTGATAATTTTATAGGGAAGAATAAAAGGAGCGATTTGAAAAATTGATTAAAAATGCGCTTCATTGATGATTTGATTGAGAAGAATAAAATGACCGATTTGAAAAATTAATCAAAGTGCGCTCCATTGATAATTCGATTGGGAAAAATAGGACCGATTTGAAAAATTAATCAAAGTGCGCTCCATTGATAATTCGATTGGGAAAAATAGGACCGATTTGAAAAATTAATCAAAGTGCGCTCCATTGATAATTCGATTGAGAAAAAAATAAAATAACGGATTTGGAAAATTAATCAAAGTGTGCTCCATTGATAATTTGATTGGGAAGAATAAAAGGGCCGATTTGGAAAAATTGAATCAAGTGCGCTCCATTGATAATTTTTAAAGGGAAGAATTAAAGGGCGGATTTAAAAAAAATTGATCAAAATGCGCTCTATTGATAATTTTAAAGGGAAGAATTAAAGGGCGGATTTAATAAAAAAATTGATCAAAATGCGCTCTATTGATAATTCGAATGAACAGAAAATAAGGTCCGAACAAATTCACGAAAAGAGCCTTTAAGGGACCACTTGAGGTGACATTACCAAGTGGTCACTTTAGTATCCTTCTCATGGACAAGGTTTTCTTTTCTTTTTTTCATCTGGAAAAAACCAGAAATATCGATTCGGAAAACAACTCTTAAGAGATCACTTGAAGGATTTAGAGTAGATTCTTAAGCGGTTATTTACTTTTGAGGAATATTTGTAAGTTCCCTTTAGTGGCCACTTGAAACGGGATCGGAAAAATTTTATACTTTTTTCGAGCGACTGGGATTGAACTTGAAGGTGGACTAATCGAAAAAATAAAACACTCTAGGGGCCACTTGAGATATACTCAGGAAGTGGTCGGAATTCATTGTGTGAAAATTTTTTTTCGAAGCACTTTTGGAAGAATAGGTGTAGTCCGTTTATGGCGACTTGAAACTGCTGTTTTTCTCTGCGCCCTCCTCGTCTCTCGGCGACCCTCTCATTTTTACGTGCTGTTTCCATGTTTCTCTGACTTCGCCGGTGAGGGAACAGAGAGACGCAGACAGTGTCAAGTCGCGACGAACGGACTATACCTCTTAAGAGGAACCTTGAGAAGCGAAAAAGCGGCTATAGTCTGTTCAAAATTCAAATGTCAAGTCCTCGTTCAAGCTCCGCCCCCTAATGGCGCGATAAACTAATCAGAGAGCGTGTTCGAATGACGTCATTCTACTTGACATTCAAATTCTGAACGGACTATACTTGCCCCATTAAGTGACCACTTTTGATTCCTATTTACCACAGAGCGAGAACCACGCCTCGGACGGTATCGCAGTGTTTGCCGGTCGCGCCGGCAAAGGCCTCGTCGAATTCGCGTTCGGCCCGTCGCAGCGAGGACCCCGCGAGACGGTCGGCGTCCAATTCGGACAGCCCCACAGCCTGCGACTCTGCCCCGACGGCGATAACGTCTTCATCGGCGATATCGCGCAGGGCAAAGCCACCCTCTGGCATTTCAAGGTGACTCGCGAGTGAAAAAATCCTGCTTTTTTGTCCTTGTGTCTTGTCCATGGTTGCACTCCCTGCATGATTTTTTTTTCCCAACACAGATTTTTAATAAGACTATAAACGGCTTTTGAAGAAATTCTGTGTTTTTTCAAGGTTACAAGCATGATTTTTTGAACTTTATCGATTTGGCGGAGCTTAAATTGTGCATACACCGAAAGCGGTTTTGCGGACAATAATTTGATCAAAAATATTTTTTGTGAATAACTGCATGCGCATTTGATGGGGAGGTATGCTGTTCAAGCTTACAAGCACGATTTTTGAATTTTCGACTTGGCGAGAGTTGAGATTGTGCATACACCGAACCCGATTTCGCGGATGATATATTGATCAAAAATATTTTTTTCTGTGTATAGCTGCATGTGAACTTGATGGGAAGGTTTAGCCTGTAGATTATAATGTTAATCTGCTAACCCAGCCCCCGTGGATACGGTATTCTTCGCGTCGAAGTCCTATCTCACACGTGATCATTAACTTTTAATAGCGCCATTTATTTTTCTTGACAGCCTGAAAAGAAAAATTGAAAATTGGGGCGCTATTAATGCCGTGTTCAAAGTAATTTCGCGACATGCAAAATGATCTCTGACTCTCCAAAATTTAGTTATATTTTTCTTTCTCTGACGGCTATTTTGCATTTCGCGAAATTACTTTGAACACGGCATAAATGATCATTGTCAGGTGCGATGAAACATCGACGCGAAAGATACCGTAGCCACGGATGCGGAGCCACCTGCTTGATATTTGAAATCTGAAGAGATTCTAATTTCCCATCAAATTCGCATGCAGTTTCATATGGAAAAACTCGTTTTTATGAATTTATCGTCCGCAAAATTGCGTTTGGTGTATGCACACTTTTACCTTGAAATCCCGCCAAATGGATATAATTCAAAAAAATTCGCTGAAAATCGTGTTTAATTATAATAACGGCAAATGAAGTACTCGTTTTTGTGCCTTCCATGATTTTTTTAAAGTTCACGTTATACTTCTTGTTTTTCTTGTTCAAACTGTTCTCAAATGCACGCTCTTCTACTTGTTGCTTGCCTTTTTTGTTGTCTGTGTGTGTTTTTCAGAAAATAAATAACTTGTGAACGAATTAAACTCTCTGTTTGTACTAAAAAGGACCCTGCCCCATTTTCTTATATTTTTCGTGAATTTATTCAAAAAATGTTGAGATCCAACACGACGCCGAAGCCCACGCGCCTCTGGTTTCCCAAAAATCGGCAATAGTCGCTCCAAGTCGGGCCTTCTCCATCACGTTGGTCTTCTTCGCCGCCGCCATCTGTACGATCGGCTTTTTCGTCATTTCGAAACGGTGCAAGAACTTGAAAAAAACGCCGGTGCCGGCTTTGATAAAAAGGCAAGATTTTTTTAATTATTATAAAAAAATTTTTTTGTGAGAATTTTTTTGACTTATTCTTAAATTTCTTCGAAAATTCTCATTATGGTCCGTTCTTCCTCGACTTGAAACAGCTTTTCTCTGTGCCCTCCTCGTCTCTAGGCGACTCTCTCATGTTGCCGTGCTATTTTCCGTTTCTCTGACCTCGCAAGGGAACAGAGAGACGCAGACACTCGGAAATTTTCAATTCGCGGCGAAAGGACTAATAGAAGCTTAAAAATCGGCCGATTATTTTCCGAACCATGATTTTCCGAACCAAAATCCGAACCAATGCTTAGGCGAACCAATGATTAGACGAACCACCTCATGCTTACCAGAACCAAAAGTTTTTATGATTCGCCGAACCAAATGTCGGTATTTTATGTAGATGTTCATGGTAATCGGTTTTCGTTTCTCGCATCCTAAGAGACCGAGAATATGAAGTCTAGCGCTCCATCCTTTTCCGAATCGTTATATAACTTTCCGACCTAACCTTTTTTTATGCTTTTTCGAGCCGTACTTCGATTCATTTTTCAGAAAGCACCTTTCTTTAGATCTGCTCATTTTTGATCGGTTCTATGTAATTTTTTTCGCCCATAACCGGCTTTCAGCTTTACCCTTGACTATTTAGATACCTCTGTTCAGATCAGATTCTTTCAAAAATTTGTTTGATTCCAACCCAAGTTTGAAATTGGAAGTATCTGGTCTATGACTTCTTTTGAAGTCGTCTGACGAAGAGATGCTATCAGCTCATAGTGGGACTTCTGAATGAGACCATGTTTTCCAGGTGTAGTTTTTCATGCTGATTTCAAATCCGGTCTCAAAAGCTGCCACCGGAGTCTGTGAAAAAAGTTATGGACCCTCAAATGTCGAAAATTTCATAGTCTCCGATCGAGCTCATTTTTCTGAACGGTATGTAGATCCTGTGTGAGCGTAGAAATGAAGTCGGCACAGATACTGCCAAGTGTCCTAATCTTGGGATGAATTTTCAGATTTTCTAAATTTTTTTGATTATTTTTTCTCAGTCAGTCAATCATTTTATAGTTTTAGTCACAGATATTATCGACTGAGCTGTGTGCAAGAGCTTTTGAAGCCCCATTCAAAATCGTCTCAGGCGAATTTGATGTCCAAATTTGTAGTCCAAAGAGTTGAAAGCATTGTCTGACGGTCCTCCTTCTGATCATAGTTAATCCTGTTGCGCTATGACGAGCTCACTTTTTGAAAAGCATGGAGATCGTGTTCTAGGTCAAATCCCAAACTTATAGTTTGTAGATTAATCTCAGGTTTTTTCCTGGCTGGAAATTTATGAAATAATTGCTAAGTTTTTTTTCTGTATATTGTCAGATATTTTTCTACTGTCAATTTCTGAACAGGTTTCGCATTAGCGCGGGCGATAGTCATTTAAAAATAGCTCCGCGAGATTTATGCCGTGTTCAAAGTAATTTCCGCGAAATGCGAAATTGTCTCTGACCCTCCAAAATTTAGTTATCTTTCTCTTTCTCTGACGGCATTACCTAATAAATGAGCTTGACTAAAACTAGTTCTCAGTCGTTGCATACATAGAACTATTCAGAAAATCAGCTAACGGCTTTATTAGTAGAAAAATTCATTTATTTTTTTCAATTTTTAAATTTTTCCAATAATTCAAAACGCGTCTCCAGAAGAAATCTTATCTTTTTCAGATGGTTACACAGTCTAAGAACCACTTCGAAATACATTCAGAGTTCAGAGTGTGTTGCGAAACAGTATTTGCAAACGGTCACGCGGAAGAGGACACTCAAGCAGAATTCACCCATCCGAGAACCCATCAAGCTGTTTTCTTTCGAACTTCAGTAGTTTCATCCGAAACATGCGAAACGAAAAAAAAAAATCAAAGCCCAAGCTCATTGACTTTATCAATTGAGAACTTCCGATTAACATTGAAAAACTGGAGCACTAAGAGATCGAAGTTTTTAAAAAACGAAAAAGGAAAAAAAAAGACTGTATTAAAGGGTCTGAGGAGGTCCCAAAGACTCTGAAAGCTTTCTCGAAAACCATTGATATAATTTTCTTCAGTCTTGAGAACGAGTGACAAGAAGTGCGATAAAAATCCTCCGAATAAAAAAACATTTCAAAAAGATCTCTGGCTCTCCAAAACCTTCGTCTTTTTGACGGTCTTTTCGCTGGAATCACTTCGAAAGCGGTATAAAGACACGACACTCCTTTTCCCGATATGATTATTCAAACTTTGAAAAGCTTGATTGACATGAAAAATTGATGCGAAAAATTTAACTTTTGGGCCTAAAAAATTTTTTTTGGGAACAAGTGAAAAACTTTGATAAAAATTTTAAAACATCAATTTTTCTCATTGTAGAACATCAGTGGTTAGAATATCTGAATAAAAAAAATATATAAAATACAAAGCTAAATCATCCAAATTTTAGGCCAGATTTTTTAATGGAGATTCAGCGTCGATAATTTTAAGTAATTTCATTGTAGAAAGAAAAAACCCATAATGTAAAAAGTCAAAATGATAAAAGCAAAGAAGAGCAGAAAAAAACACGCCAAAAAGCTTATTTCTGGCGACGGAAAGACAAAAATTTTTCGAAAACTGGCAATTATCCAAGTGTACGGGAACATAGGGTCCCAAAGCGATGAGACAGCGCGCCAAAAACTCTTGGCGCCTGCTTAAATTACGTTTTTTTAGTTGTGTTTTTTTCTTCAATGTTTCTTTTTTTCAATTCTTGTGTTTTTTCTTTTATAGTTTCATCAATTATTTCTTGATATTAGTATTTTGTTATGCTCATTGTTTTTTTTATCACATTTATACGCAGGTTTCACATCGTTTCAAGAAACATTTTAGGCCCAAAAATTTAATATCGATTTTTCGTCAATTAAATGTTTTTATTTGATTTCTCTATCAAGATTCATGAATATTGCATATTATTTTTGGCAAAAAAATATTACCGTGTCATAACGACTGTAAATTTAAATTTTTTTAATTTGAAAACTTTCTTTCTTTTTATCCTCATGATTTCAAAAAAAGGCTATCAAGGGATTTTTCAGAGAGCTTCCAGAGTTTCTGAGACCTTTCGAGACCCCTTAATACAGCCTTTTTTTCGGAGAATCTCAATTGATAAAGTCAATGAAATTGGGCTTTAATTTTTTCGCCTGCTTCGGAAGAAACCAGTGAAGTTCGGTAGAACAGCTTGATGGGTGCTCAAATGCCTGAATTCTGCTTTGAGACTCTTCTTCCGCGTGACCGTCTGCAAAATCTTGTTTCGCGAAACACTCTGAACTCTGAATGAATTTCGAAGTGGAAAACTGATTCAAAATTCAAAGCCGATAGCCGATTTTTTTTGCATTCTGAATAGTTCTATGTACGCAACGACTGAGAACTAGTTTTTAGTCAAGCTTTTTTTATTAGGAAAATCTCGCGAAGCTATTCTCAAATGACTGTCACCGTCGATCTCGAAAAAAACGCTCAGAAATGGACAGTCGAATCGCCATCTGACAATTTACAGAAAACAAAAAAACTTGGCAATAATTTCAAAAAGTTCTAACTAGAGAAAAAAACTGAGATTGAACTATAAATTATGAGCTTTTAGAACAGTTTTTGAAAAAAATGAACTGTAAGTTCTGTTCTTAGAAAAAGGTTTGAGAAGGCCTAAAGATCAGCTCTTCTTTTTAAAAACACTTCACTAGAAGTGATATCTTTCATTTCAAAAAAATTTCACCTAAAGCACGAGCTTCGCGCGTGAAACGAGGAACCGTCAGACAATTATATCCTATTCTTCGACTACAAATTTGGACTTCCAGTTTGATGAAGTTTGAGAAGCTCTTGCATCCAGCTCAGTCGATAATATATGTGACTAAACAACGAAATAAATGACTGACTGAAAAATAGGTAAAAAATATAAACACTAATGCCAAGATTAGGACACTTGGCAGTATCTGTGGCGACTTCATTTCTACTCTCAGACGACCCTAAAAGAAAGTCATAGACCAGATACTTCCAATTTCAAACTTGGGTTGGAATCAAACAAATTTTTGAAAGAATCTGATCTGAACAGAGGTATCTAAATAGTCAAGGGTAAAGCTGAAAGCCGGTTATGGGCGAAAAAAATTACATAGAACCGATCAAAAATGAGCAGATCTAAAGAAAGGTGCTTTCTGAAAAAAATGAATCGAAGTACGGCTCGAAAAAGCATAAAAAAAGGTTAGGTCGGAAAGTTATATAACGATTCGGAAAAAGGATGGAGCGCTAGACTTCATATTCTCGGTCTCTTAGGATGCGAGAAACGAAAACCGATTACCATGAACATCTACATAAAATACCGACATTTGGTTCGGCGAATCATAAAAACTTTTGGTTCTGGTAAGCATGAGGTGGTTCGTCTAATCATTGGTTCGCCTAAGCATTGGTTCGGATTTTGGTTCGGAAAATCATGGTTCGGAAAATAATCGGCCTAAAAATCAGTATAACTTTGTTGAAAATATCTGATTTCTCTGCTCCCTCTTCTCTCTCAACGACTCTCTCTTGCCTCATCGGTGAGAGAGAAGAGAGCGCAGACACTCGGAAATTTTCAATTCGCGGCGAAAGGACTATTAGAAGCTTGAAAATCAGTATAACTTTGTTGAAAATATCTGATTTCTCTGCTCCCTCTTCTCTCTCAACGACTCTCTCTTGCCTCATCGGTGAGAGTGAAGAGAAGCCAGAGAGGTCAGACAGTTTCAAGTCCCGGAAACATTTTTTTTCGGTTTTGACTCGTTGGACTTTATTTCATGACTGTCTGATTTCTCTGCTCCCTCCTCCACCTCATCGGGGAGAGAGAAGAGAAGCCAGACAGGTCAGAAAATCCTCTAGAATCAAGTACACATTTTTTTTGATAAATTCGAATTTTTCAGGGTTTCAAACCTTTACGAACGGAAGAAACGGTCGGATTCATCAGTGATGGCTCAGAGAGCGATTGAATTAATAATTTATGAAAAAAATATATATATTTACTAGACTTTGGTTGAGGTTTTAGTACTTCCATTACTTACTTTTTAATAATTTGACTAACCTTCCTGTAGATTTCTCTATTCATGTGTGTATATTTTGCATCTTCTCACTATTGCCAAAAAAAAATCGAATTTTCTTTTTCCTGTGGGTTTTCCGTTCTTTGTCTGACATATCTTCTACTTGTGGTTGTGAAAAATCTGATTTCTCTCGGTTTTTTGGGTGCATTTTTCCTGCTTTTTGTTGGTTGTGAGATTATATCTTCAGTATTGCTTGTGTTTACTTATTCGTGTCATTCCTTGAAAAAGACTTTTATTGAAAGATAAAATTGGTTGTGTTGCTTTTTTGCAAACTGAGCGTATTTTTCTCAATTTCGAACAGAAATTTTCTTTTTTGAGGCAAGATAGTAGCCCGGCGAAACTCGTGGCGCCGGACAGGACTCGCATGGCCACGGCTCTCCTTTTGCGCCTGAAAATTGCATAAATAGCTTTGAAATTTTGAAAATATGTAGTTTGCTCCATGCATCGTGAACCTTAAGTGACCGCTTCAGTCCAATTTCAGGCGCTGCCAAATTTTCGAGATGCTGACTTTAGGCGCTGCCAAACTCTCGAGAAGCTGACTTTAGGCGCTGCCAAACTCTCGAGAAGCTGACTTTAGGCGCTGCCAATTTTTCGAGAAGCTGACTTTTAGGCGCTGCCAATTTTTCGAGAAGCTGACTTTTAGGCGCTGCCAATTTTTCGAGAAGCTGACTTTTAGGCGCTGCCAATTTTTCGAGAAGCTGACTTTAGGCGCTGCCAATTTTTCGAGAAGCTGACTTTTAGGCGCTGCCAAATTCTCGAGATGCTGACTTTAGGCGCTGCCAAACTCTCGAGAAGCTGACTTTAGGCGCTGCCAATTTTTCGAGAATCTGACTTTTAGGCGCTGCCAACTTTTCGAGAAGCTGACTTTTAGGCGCTGCCAATTTTTCGAGAATCTGACTTTTAGGCGCTGCCAACTTTTCGAGAAGCTGACTTTTAGGCGCTGCCAATTTTTCGAGAAGCTGACTTTTAGGCGCTGCCAACTTTTCGAGAAGCTGACTTTTAGGCGCTGCCAATTTTTCGAGAAGCTGACTTTAGGCGCTGCCAATTTTTCGAGAATCTGACTTTTAGGCGCTGCCAATTTTTCGAGAAGCTGACTTTAGGCGCTGCCAATTTTTCGAGAATCTGACTTTTAGGCGCTGCCAAATTCTCGAGAAGCTGACTTTAGGCGCTGCCAATTTTTCGAGAAGCTGACTTTTAGGCGCTGCCAATTTTTCGAGATGCTGACTTTAGGCGCTGCCAAACTCTCGAGAAGCTGACTTTAGGCGCTGCCAAATTCTCGAGATGCTGACTTTAGGCGCTGCCAAACTCTCGAGAAGCTGACTTTAGGCGCTGCCAATTTTTCGAGATGCTGACTTTTAGGCGCTGCCAAATTCTCGAGATGCTGACTTTAGGCGCTGCCAATTTTTCGAGAATCTGACTTTTAGGCGCTGCCAATTTTTCGAGAAGCTGACTTTTAGGCGCTGCCAATTTTTCGAGAAGCTGACTTTAGGCGCTGCCAATTTTTTTCGAGAAGTCTGACTTTTAGGCGCTGCCAATTTTTTTCGAGAAGCTGACTTTAGGCGCTGCCAAATTTTTCGAGAATGCTGACTTTTAGGCGCTGCCAAATTTCTCGAGATGCTGACTTTAGGCGCTGCCAAATTTTTCGAGAAGCTGACTTTTAGGCGCTGCCAAATTTTTCGAGAAGCTGACTTTAGGCGCTGCCAATTTTTCGAGAGCTGACTTTTAGGCGCTGCCAAATTTTTCGAGAAGCTGACTTTTAGGCGCTGCCAATTTTTTTTCGAGAAGCTGACTTTTAGGCGCTGCCAAATTTTTCGAGAAGCTGACTTTTAGGCGCTGCCAAATTCTCGAGATGCTGACTTTTAGGCGCTGCCAAATTTTCTCGAGATGCTGACTTTAGGCGCTGCCAATTTTTTTCGAGAAGCTGACTTTAGGCGCTGCCAAATTTTTCGAGAAGCTGACTTTTAGGCGCTGCCAAATTTCTCGAGATGCTGACTTTTAGGCGCTGCCAAATTCTCGAGATGCTGACTTTTAGGCGCTGCCAAATTCTCGAGATGCTGACTTTAGGCGCTGCCAAATTCTCGAGATGCTGACTTTTAGGCGCTGCCAAATTCTCGAGATGCTGACTTTAGGCGCTGCCAATTTTTCGAGAAGCTGACTTTTAGGCGCTGCCAAATTCTCGAGATGCTGACTTTTAGGCGCTGCCAAATTCTCGAGATGCTGACTCTTAGGCGCTGCCAAATTCTCGAGATGCTGACTTTAGGCGCTGCCAAATTCTCGAGAAGCTGACTTTAGGCGCTGCCAATTTTTCGAGAAGCTGACTTTAGGCGCTGCCAATTTTTCGAGAAGCTGACTTTTAGGCGCTGCCAATTTTTCGAGAAGCTGACTTTTAGGCGCTGCCAATTTTTCGAGAAGCTGACTTTTAGGCGCTGCCAAATTCTCGAGATGCTGACTTTAGGCGCTGCCAATTTTTCGAGAAGCTGACTTTTAGGCGCTGCCAATTTTTCGAGATGCTGACTCTTAGGCGCTGCCAAATTCTCGAGATGCTGACTTTAGGCGCTGCCAATTTTTCGAGAAGCTGACTTTAGGCGCTGCCAAATTTTTGAGAAGCTGACTTTTAGGCGCTGCCAAATTCTCGAGATGCTGACTTTTAGGCGCTGCCAAATTCTCGAGATGCTGACTTTTAGGCGCTGCCAATTTTTCGAGAAGCTGACTTTAGGCGCTGCCAATTTTTCGAGAAGCTGACTTTAGGCGCTGCCAATTTTTCGAGAAGCTGACTTTTAGGCGCTGCCAAATTTTCGAGAAGCTGACTTTTAGGCGCTGCCAAATTTTCGAGAAGCTGACTTTTAGGCGCTGCCAAATTTTCGAGAAGCTGACTTTTAGGCGCTGCCAAATTCTCGAGATGCTGACTTTTAGGCGCTGCCAAATTCTCGAGATGCTGACTTTTAGGCGCTGCCAATTTTTCGAGAAGCTGACTTTTGGCGCTGCCAAATTTTCGAGAAGCTGACTTTTAGGCGCTGCCAATTTTTCGAGAAGCTGACTTTAGGCGCTGCCAATTTTTCGAGAAGCTGACTTTTAGGCGCTGCCAAATTTTCGAGAAGCTGACTCTTAGGCGCTGCCAAATTCTCGAGATGCTGACTTTAGGCGCTGCCAATTTTTCGAGAAGCTGACTTTTAGGCGCTGCCAATTTTTCGAGAAGCTGACTTTTAGGCGCTGCCAAATTCTCGAGATGCTGACTTTAGGCGCTGCCAAACTCTCGAGAAGCTGACTTTAGGCGCTGCCAATTTTTCGAGAATCTGACTTTTAGGCGCTGCCAATTTTTCGAGAAGCTGACTTTTAGGCGCTGCCAATTTTTCGAGAAGCTGACTTTAGGCGCTGCCAATTTTTCGAGAATCTGACTTTTAGGCGCTGCCAAATTCTCGAGATGCTGACTTTAGGCGCTGCCAATTTTTCGAGAAGCTGACTTTTAGGCGCTGCCAAATTCTCGAGATGCTGACTTTAGGCGCTGCCAAATTTTCGAGAAGCTGACTTTTAGGCGCCGCCAAATTCTCGAGATGCTGACTTTTAGGCGCTGCCAAATTCTCGAGATGCTGACTTTAGGCGCTGCCAAATTCTCGAGAAGCTGACTTTAGGCGCTGCCAATTTTTCGAGAAGCTGACTTTAGGCGCTGCCAATTTTTCGAGAAGCTGACTTTTAGGCGCTGCCAAATTCTCGAGATGCTGACTTTTAGGCGCTGCCAAATTCTCGAGATGCTGACTTTTCAGGCGCTGCCAAATTCTCGAGATGCTGACTTTAGGCGCTGCCAATTTTTTTCGAGAAGCTGACTTTTTGGGCGCTGCCAAATTTTTCGAGAAGCTGACTTTAGGCGCTGCCAATTTTTTTCGAGAAGCTGACTTTTTCAGGCGCTGCCAATTTTTTTCGAGAAGCTGACTTTAGGCGCTGCCAATTTTTTTCGAGAAGCTGACTTTTAGGCGCTGCCAAATTTTTCGAGAAGCTGACTCTTAGGCGCTGCCAAATTCTCGAGATGCTGACTTTAGGCGCTGCCAATTTTTCGAGAAGCTGACTTTTAGGCGCTGCCAAATTTTCGAGAAGCTGACTCTTAGGCGCTGCCAAATTCTCGAGATGCTGACTCTTAGGCGCTGCCAAATTCTCGAGATGCTGACTTTAGGCGCTGCCAATTTTTCGAGAAGCTGACTTTTAGGCGCTGCCAATTTTTCGAGAAGCTGACTCTTAGGCGCTGCCAAATTCTCGAGAAGCTGACTCTTAGGCGCTGCCAAATTCTCGAGATGCTGACTTTAGGCGCTGCCAAATTCTCGAGAAGCTGACTTTAGGCGCTGCCAAATTTTCGAGAAGCTGACTCTTAGGCGCTGCCAAATTCTCGAGATGCTGACTTTAGGCGCTGCCAAATTTTCGAGAAGCTGACTCTTAGGCGCTGCCAAATTCTCGAGAAGCTGACTCTTAGGCGCTGCCAAATTCTCGAGATGCTGACTTTTAGGCGCTGCCAAATTCTCGAGATGCTGACTTTTAGGCGCTGCCAAATTCTCGAGAAGCTGACTTTAGGCGCTGCCAATTTTTCGAGAAGCTGACTTTTAGGCGCTGCCAAATTCTCGAGAAGCTGACTCTTAGGCGCTGCCAAATTCTCGAGATGCTGACTTTAGGCGCTGCCAAATTCTCGAGAAGCTGACTTTAGGCGCTGCCAAATTTTCGAGAAGCTGACTCTTAGGCGCTGCCAAATTCTCGAGATGCTGACTTTTAGGCGCTGCCAATTTTTCGAGAAGCTGACTTTTAGGCGCTGCCAATTTTTCGAGAAGCTGACTTTAGGCGCTGCCAATTTTTTTCGAGAAGCTGACTTTTAGGCGCTGCCAAATTTTTCGAGAAGCTGACTCTTAGGCGCTGCCAAATTCTCGAGATGCTGACTTTAGGCGCTGCCAAATTCTCGAGAAGCTGACTTTAGGCGCTGCCAATTTTTTTCGAGAAGCTGACTTTTCAGGCGCTGCCAAATTTTTCGAGAAGCTGACTTTTAGGCGCTGCCAATTTTTTTCGAGAAGCTGACTTTAGGCGCTGCCAATTTTTTCGAGAAGCTGACTTTTAGGCGCTGCCAAATTTTTCGAGAAGCTGACTCTTAGGCGCTGCCAAATTCTCGAGATGCTGACTTTAGGCGCTGCCAAATTCTCGAGAAGCTGACTTTAGGCGCTGCCAATTTTTTTCGAGAAGCTGACTTTTTAGGCGCTGCCAATTTTTCGAGAAGCTGACTTTTAGGCGCTGCCAATTTTTCGAGAAGCTGATGTTACAGTAGGAATACTATCTTTCTCCGTTCTATTGTATTCATGTGTGAACGATGCTCTAGGCGGGTAATTGCTCCGGCAGACACGCCTGTATCTCACTTGGTTCCCCTGCACGCGTCTTGGCCACACGCGTGTGAGGCTCACGAATAAAGACTTCATGACAGTCTGCCTTCAACACGTCTAAAGCTTACACGGAAGAGCCGGTGACCCTTCCGGTGTAACACTGACTTTTAGGCGCTGCCAATTTTTCGAGAAGCTGACTTTAGGCGCTGCCAATTTTTCGAGAAGCTGACTGTTGGGCTGCCAAATTGATTTTTCCATCTTGAGGAGCACCTAACTTCTAATCAGTAGTGGGTAGCTGTGAAAAAAAAATTTCATTTTTTCTAAATTTCACTGATTCTCAAGTCATTTTTTGTTTCAGCAATCAAAAAAAGGGCGATAATGCAGGAAAATCATTGAAATCAGGGAAAACGCGAAAAAAAAAACTTTTCCGATTAAAAAGCTGCCAGCAAGTCTAAAATGATCCTAGTAACTTTCTCAAACTGACCAGCTGGCCCGAAAGTTCCAGACCCTCCACGCCCGCCGCGTTCTCCCTTCATGCCTTGATAGCCTCGATCGCCTCGCTCTCCAGGAAGCCCTAGAAAAATCAGTAAAGTTGAAGTGAATGAACTATTTCAACCATTTTCTCCACGATGGCCCTCTTTTCCTTTCTCGCCGATTGGTCCTCGAGGTCCAGGCTCGCCTTCTTTTCCCGGCGGACCGTCGGCCACGTAGACCCGGCCTGGCTCGCCGGCTTCTCCCCTCAGGCCATTCGGTCCTGGAAAATCGATCAATAGTCCAATCGATGCTTTTTTGATTTAATCCAAATTCAATTAACTAGGCGAGAAATGAGACGTGCGTTATAAAAACCAATCCCAATGATTCTCTAAAAATTTTTTTCGACTTCGGTTGTTTAAGCGTTTTTCGCATGACGTCACATGGGAACGGCGGGAGTTTTGACCACGCCCCATTGATTTTTGGATTTGCTATTTTCTTCACTTAAAAAAAGCCGTGAAATTGAGATAAAATTTATAATTTCGCAAAAATTACTTTGGACGTGGCGTGGGCCAGAGCGCCGCAGTGTATGCACACGACACACTACAATTTACGGGAAAAAAATATGAGCGGGCCTTTGCCAAAAAACGCCGTGAAATACATTTCCAAAAAAAAATTCAAAGTCTTAATATTGGGGAATCAAAAATGTGACCATTTTGAAAACTTTTATTCTTTGCTTAATAATCTATGGGAGAAAGTTTTGAATGGGATTTTAAATTGACAGATGTCTTGCAATACTCTGAAAAATATTAAAACGGCTTTTCCACTCGAGACCTCTTTTTTTTAAATTATTTCATTTCAGATTACGAAAAACTCTTAAGCCTGTTCAGATTTTGATTTTCAACTAAAATGACGTCATTGGAAAATGCTCAGTGGGTGGCTCGCTCTCTGATTAGTTAATTACGCCATTAGGGGCGGAGCTTGAGCGAGCCACGACCAGGGTGACCGAACCGACTTTCCAAACACAAAAATTACCGTAACTCGAAAATTCCTACAGTAACCCAAGTTGGTATTACTGTAAGAGTTTCTAAAATTTGATTACCTATCGATTGATATATCACTTGCCTAGTAAAAGCTCTTCTCTTTAGATACGCAGGTGCCCACCTGCCTACCGTAACCCGGCTACAGTAAGAGAGAATGGCTCAAAAAGCATTTCTGATGATGGGTCATCACACTGGATGAAGTTTCATCAGAATCATAAAATAAAATTTTTTTTTGTACCTATTGCTATTGAAACTTTTTGAAAATACAGAGATAACTTGTTAACATTCCAAAGCTGACAGGCTATATCAATAAAATGAACCTGGGAATCCTTTCTCTCCTGGAGTTCCTGGTTCTCCTCTGGCGGAAGGAGGTGCCGCGACTCCATGGGCGCCAATCCGACCGTGGTGTCCTTTGGCGCCTTTTGGACCTTGAGGTCCTGGTCTTCTGAAAAAACCCTTTTAAAAGCGAATTTATAGTTTAAAATTGGAAAAAATGTTTCAAAAAAGGTAAAAACCCGGGAGCACCAGTGGGGCAATCGCGGACGCAACGAAGCCTGTCGTCATGCTCCGCCGGACGGCCCATTCTGCCGGCGTTTCCTAGGAAATATTCATCTTCACCTCTCAAAAAAACAGCTTTGAACTGAGAAAAATAAATGAAGACTTCAAAAACGCATTTATCACAAGGCCGGTCAATATTGCGCAGTCAGTTTCGGAGCCAGAAAATTTTTTAAATTTTCTTTCTTTTTTGCAATTAGTTAAGGACCTATTTCTCGAGGTTACAAGGTAAGTTACGTGGCAAAAAGTACACAAGATTTCATTTTATTGTGGAAAAATGGAATAAAACCGTCAAAAACGCATTTATCAACAAATCATTCCAAAAAACTACCTGGTTCTCCATCAAAACCATCCTTTGAATCGTGGCCCGGGAAGCCTTTCGGACCAGGTGGACCAATACAACAGGCTTAATTCAACGTTCTTATTATTAAAATCAAAGAATGGAAAAATCACAAGCCAGTTCTCTTTTTTGGCGAATTGCCCCGTGTATTTCCTCCTTCGCGGCTCCCATTCGCTTCCACAGGTCACCGACAATCGTCTGGAATAATTTTTCGTCATTTGTTGGAAGAAGCATGAAAGGAATAGAAAAAATACAAAGTTCAAAAAACTGGGAAATGTTTTAGTGGCCAGTTTAGAGTTTTGACGTTTTAGTGACCACTATAGTAGTCGATTCAGTGGCCACTTAAGGGTTAAAAATTAGTGGTCACTATAAAGATCTAGGGGTTCTACAAGACGACTAAAAATTTTAGTGGCCACTTTAGGGGTCAATTGATCAACATAACTGGTCCAATCTGTTTTTTTTTTCAAAATTATCAGAGTTACTGGAAGGAATAATGGATGAAAAACTACTGAAGAGGCCACTAAAACGGAAAATAATGGCCACTATAGAAGTCGTTTTAGTGGCCACTTTAGTGTCCTCTCCAAGGAGTCCTTAGCAAGCCTCTATAGTGGCCACTAAACATTTTCCCAGAAGCCTCCGTAGCGTGTACTTTTGATGGTTTTTCGGAAAATAAATAAACTTACAGGACAGTGATGGTCCTCCACGACGTGGAAAAGATGTACCGAATGGACCAGAAGCAGTGGACACAATGTAGAAGCCGAAAAAAGGGCCACGACCGAAAGAGCCAAGGCCGTTGTTGGCTTTTCCAGCCACGACGAGAATTCTTGAAGGTTCATTGGAGTTCCCGCAGTTCTGAGGTTAATTATCAGGTTTAAAAAGATTCTTTCTGTGTAAATATCATTGGTTTTAGTTACGAGAACATGAAAATCATAGGAAAAAAATGAAAGGAGTTGCGAGATTTTTTTCAAAACATGAAAAATAATCATGAAAAAGCAGCTTTTTTTGGAATGAATTTTTGAAAAATCAAGTTTTTTGAAAAAAAGAGTAGTTAGTTTAATTTTCAAAGCTTCAAGTTGAAGCTTTGAAAATTCATAAATTTGGTTTATTTTTTTCAGAAAAAAACTCTGTATTTGTATACAACAAATTTACGTAGAAAACTACATTTTTCCAGCAAAAATAGAACATTTTAAACTTTTTCTGATCGAATTTTTCGATTTTTTTCGGAATTTTTGTTAGTATTTTGTAGGGAAAAAAAGAATTTGATGATAACTTTTGAAAAAATTCAATTGAAACTATTTTTTTCAAAAAAATTAAAAAGTACTCATCCGAAATGTACAAGAATGTTATGGACCGAAAGGAAAATTTTTTTCTAATAATTGAAATTTTTTTCCTTATTTTACTAATTCAAAAAGCCAAGAAAATACCAACTTCTCATGTTGTAAGTAAAAGTTTTTTTATTCAAATCTTCAATTCAAAAAGCAAACAGAACCTCACAGAATACCGAGAAAAATTGAGACTATAGCCAACAATGGAAGAAGGAGGAGAAAGAGGTCGGTTTTTGGGAGAAAGTTGGACCTCCACTTGAGGACCAGTTCTCCAAGTGCAACTCCCGCATATTCACGAGTTGATTTTCTCGAGAAATGAGCGTTATAAATCAATCAATCCAATTTCTTGAAGAAAGTCAACGAGTACTCTTTTCCCTGAAAAACTTGAGAAATTTCGGAAAATTGCCGAGAAGAAAAGAGTTTATTCAACGCGGATATTGTAGGCTTTTCGAGTTCAAACATCTTTTTTGGGACTTTCTAAAGTTGATTATGAAAAAGTTATGATTTTGAAAAAAGGGCAGAGATTTCTCATGCTGATGAGTGTGAAACAAGGCGCGCCGTAGCGCAACAGGTTGTGTGCCTGTCTACGGTCCACAGGGTCACAAGTTCGATCCCCGCGCCGACTCCGCTCAAACGGTACAAAGGCGTTGGAAGAAGAAGAAGAAGATGCGTGTGAAACAGCCGTGTTAACACGGATTTTCCGCGGGTGTATCCATATAAGGCCCGCTCTCACACTGGCCATGAGTCTCAACGGGTGAACCCACATTAAAGGCATAGGGGCAGTAAAAAACGGTGTTTCAGTTCAAAGCAGTACTTTGTAGAGCTTTTCAGTGCAAATTGAACGGTGAACTTGGAAACGTACAGAAGTTCCTAGTTTTGGAGAAAAAATAATTCAAAGTCGGAGAGAAGAAAGTTTGAGTTCCCGCCAAAAGGGCGCTTTGCAGTAAAGTTGCTCTATGGACAACAGGCCTCCCCGTTTTTCGGATTTTCGCTTTTTTCTTCCACAGCGTTCTAAAACGGGGTTGACGCAAAAAGAGGCGCACACTATTCTCAATGGAGCGCGTAACTTGGTGCGTTGTCAATTAAAATCAAGGTGCTTTTTTTTCTTTCATTTACATGCTATTAACTTTTTTTGATTGTTTTTTTAAAAATTTTTTTGTTTCTATGCACGTAAATTTTTAATTAATGTTTTTTTAAACGTATTAGAAAGTTTTTAAAGTGTCCATAGCTCGTTAATGTGTCGAAACGTTGTTTATAAAAGAAAATACTGTATCCAATACCGAAAATAAAAATTCAAACTCCAAGAATCGATCAAAATATCAGTTTCCAACTAATAAACAAGAGAAAAAAAGCTGTCAGTGTTCGCGCAAAAGAGAAAAATTTCGACTTGACGAAAAATTAAAAAAAAAGGTGTAATTGGTCTGTACCTAAGAGACAAAACCCAAAATCGAAATTTCAACTCCAGGAATCGATCACATTATCAGTTTTCAATTACTTAAACAGGAAAAAAAAGAATATAAAATCAAACCTGAGTTAGAAATTTCGACTTTCGTGAACAGAACAATTATGTAGTCCTTTGAACCAATCAAACCACAAGAAAATAAACTGCGAAATTTTAAGAGAGTTATAGGAAATGACTAGCAACACTTGGAAACTATAAATGTCCGGAAAAAAAATGTTAGCCTTCAAATAATCAAAAAATCCGGACCTTTGATTAAGACGCGAAAAAGACGATAGTTAGCCACGCCCACCCATGCAGCGTCCGCATGCTTTTTTCAGAAAAAGGGGCGGGAACCCCGCTTTTAGAACGCTGTGCTTCGTTTCTTTCAAATTTCAATTTTTTTCTGTTGTCACCAAAGTTCTTTTTCGTCAAAAACTTTCTATTCATGTATAATTTGCAAACTTTTATCGCAAAAATGCTTTTTTTGGTGAAAAAAATGATGATTTTACACAGGTTTCGATTAGGATTGAGATATTTTTGTGTTCTTTTTTTATCGGTGTGTTTTTTTGATTTCTTAATCAATTTTTTTCAGATTAAAAACCCTTGATTTGAAGCAGATATCCGGTTATTTCTCCCAAAAATGCGAGTCTAATGAGATGTCCGCAACATCGCGTGCACGGCTACTGTAAACAGTTGTCCGCATGCCGATCCAAATCTTTTTTCAAAATCAAAGGCGGGAAAGTAAAATCGCGTTTTTCTTCTAAAGTTGTCACATCTCTAATTTTTTTGAGTACACCGTTCGATTCGCAAAGAAAAACTATGTAAGATACTGCTTTCACCTGAAACCCCATTTTTTACTGCCCCTATGCCTTTAAATTGACCTTGGGCGCCCATTTTTATGGATATGGCTTACAAAAAGGCAAATTGTTTACATGGGACACTTTCTGTCTTCAATTCCGTGTTCAAAGTAATTTTCGCGAAATGCAGAATGATCTCTGACTCTGCAAAATTTAGTTATCTTTCTCTATTTTTAAATGGTGTTCTGCATTTTGCGGAATCACTTTCAACACGGCAAAAGCTTTTGTATTTTGTAGGGAATAAAAAAACCATAGTAATGGGAAAAAAAAAATTGATCTTTCGAGTGGTGAAACAAAAAGCTAAATTCTTGTTTTTTTCTGTTTTTTTGATGAACTTCGCTTCAGTTTCAAAAATTACTTCGGGTTGAAAATTTTAAATATTTGAATATTTATTCCTTTTTAAGAAAAATTGTTCGAAAACGTGTAGAATAATCCTTAAAGACGCTAAAATCTTCCATTTCTTATCAACTCTTGTTCCATGTGAGTCTGCTGCTTAAAATTATTCTTTGATAAGATTTTTTTAAATCAAAACGATTTCGATGACTTTTTTTGAAAAAAATTTTTCAGGTCGTGTAGAATATCTGCCCACGGCTTGACCTGCTACGGCATTTGGATGTTAGTTTTTTTTTATCATCATTTTTCTTGATTAAAATGAATTTTCGTTTAGTTCTAACACTGAAATTTTGACTTTTTGGAAGATTTCTGCTCATTTATTGGACTTATTCTATGGAAAAAAAACGTTTTTTTTGTTGAATTATTGTTTTTTGATAGTTTCTGGAAAATTTTTTCAGTGACCATTATAGGGTTTTGACGTTCTAGTGGCCACTATGGTAGTCAAACAAGTGGCCACTTAAGGGGTTAAAAATTAATGGCCACAATAGAGGTCTAAGTGCTACTACTAGGCCTCTAAAAATCTTAGTGGCCACTTTAGGGGTCAATGGATCAAAATAACTGGTCCAATCTGTTTGCTTTAAAATTATCAGAGTTCCTGGAAAGAATAATGGATGAAAAACTACTGAAGTGGCCACTAAAACGGAAAATAGTGGCCACTATAGAGGTGGATTTAGTGGCCACTTTAGTGTCCCCTCCAAGTAGCCCTTGGCGAGCCCTATAGTGGCCACTAAAGATTTTCCCAGTTCCACAGAAAAAAAAAATCAAAAAGGTACATATATTTCATCAAATTTTCACAAGAATCAATGATAATTTTGCGCTTTTCTCTTCAAGTAGCTCTTTTTAGGGACATTCTGGGCATCATTTGCCTGTTCGGCTGGTGTATCATTATTTGTGGGATTTATTTTCTCGGCTGGTTCGGAATTCGGCCCAAAAGCGTTTCGAAGGTTCATTTTTTCATTTTCTTTATAATAATTGAATAAATTTCAGCTCTATTACGAGTTGGACGTTGCGCCGAAAGCTCCAAACTCATTGAAAAACGTGACGCAGAAATAAAGTTCAAATTTCAATTTTTATCGACGTAAAAATTTGAAAACGACAACAAAAACAACGTGGAAAGAAAGGGGATAACAAGTAACAATAGAGCAGTTTTTCGCTACAAAATCAACAAAAAAGTCTTGGAATTAATCGGTGAAGAGGGCGATTCGGCCGTCGGCGCCGGCCGTGATGAGCCACGGCTGGATCGGGTGCCAAATCGAGGAAAGCATGCACAAATCGTCGACCTGCAGAAAAAAAATAATAAGCCCTTTTATAGTCCATCCGCCGCGACTTGACAATTTTCGCCGTCTCTCTGTTCCCTCACCGGCGAGGTCAGAGTAACATGAAAACAGCACGTAAACATGAGAGAGACGAGGAGAGCGCAGAGAAACAGGAAAGAGTGTTTTTGCGTGTCTGCGTCTCTCTGTTCTTCCTCCGGCGAGGTCAGAGAAACATGAAAACAGCACGTAAACATGAGAGAGACGCCGAGAGATAAGGAGGGCGCAGAGAAGACCCTATAGGAGTTGAAAATCTGACCCTAAGCCGCTATAGCTTGAGTGGTTCCTATAGTGATTTTCAAAAGATTCGATCCATGGCCTGAGGATTTCTCAATATTAACTTTCCTAGCAACTACAGAGTGGTCCCTAGAGGGCCTAAGGAAAAAAAGCGGGAGAAAAAAAGGGCTCACAGAGAGGTAAAATATAGGTGGTGCCTCTAGGGGTTCAATCCTTTGATCCCTAAGCTTGAGTGGTCCCTATAGCGGTTTTTTTTTTCAAAATATTTGATCCATGGCTTTCTTGAGGATTCCTCGATACGAACTTGTATCTTAGAAACGACAGAGTGGACCCTAAAGGGGCTAGGGAAAAGAGAGCCCCCACAAGGAACAAGATAGTGCTTCCTAGACGGCTAGAGTCTAGGTAGTCCCGTTAGAAGTTTAAGATCTGATCCCTTAACCCCTAAGCTTGAGTGGTCCCTATAGCGGTTTTTTTTTTCAAAATATTTGATCCATGGCTTTCTTGAGGATTGTTCAAAAACGAACTCGACAGAGTAACCCCTTGGCCTTGGGAAAAACAGCCCCTGACGGGGACAAGATAGGGCTTCTAAGAAGGGAAAAATTTGAGTGGTCCTTATAGGAGTTTAAGGTCTAATCTCTGAACCCCTAAAGCTTGAGTGGCCCCTATAGTGGTTATTTAAAAGTTTCTATCCATGACCTGAGGATTTTTCAAAAAGAAGTTTCTCAGGAGCTCCAGAGTGGTCCCTGAAGAGTCTAGAAGAAAAAGAGCTTCTACAGGGAAAAAATAGTGCTCTCTAGAAGGCTAAAGTCTAGGTAGTCTCTATAGGGGTATATGGTCTAATCCTTAAACCCCTGAAGCTTGAGTGGTCCCTACAGGGGTTTTTTTGAAGAATTGATTTCTGACCTTCCTGATGATGTTCAAACTTGTTCCTTAGAAACGACACAGTGATCCCTAGAGAGCCTAAGGAAAAGCAGCCCCTACAGGGACAAAAAAGGGCACCCTAGAGGGGTAAATTTTAGGTGGTCATTCTAGGGGTTTAGGTTTTTCTGACCCCAAAGCCTCTGAGGTCTGACCTTAAGCCACTAAAGCTCAAGTGGTCCCTATAGGGTTTTTTTAAAAATTTTTTTGTTCAGATTTGAAAGCTGAGAAGACAAGTGTGATCGATTAATTCTCTTCCGTTGATTTTTATTCAAAAACGCTAGTTTATTGAGTTTTTCGCATGGAAATGCTTCTTCTCATAGAGTTCATGAACTACCAAGATCCCTTAGAGTGTCCACTTTTGTAAACTTTGGTGTCTTAGGCGCCTTAGGATCTACTCTAAGATCCACTCTAGGGCAAGGTGGTCCCTAGATTCAACCTTCAAGTGCTTCTAATATTTTTCACTCTAGGGACCACTCTGGCGTTCCTAAGACAAACTGTTCAGATATCAAATTTCAAGGTGACGGTTCTTGTCCAAGTTTTTTTCTCACGAGTTTAAAAAAATTAAAAATGATAAGAATTTTTAGAAACTTCTTCGTAGCCTCAACTACTTCTCAAAAAAATTCTTATTTTTACTCTT